>CM076580.1:1309428087-1309770587 GCA_034641835.2 Pinus albicaulis
TTACACTTCGGTGTTAGCCCCCCTATAAATTTTTGACAAGAAAAACAGGGGGCTAAGATTGTTGTTGAGACTTCAAGGAATGCATTTCCCTTGCAAACACATCATCCTTGAAGCCTCTTTGTGTCTTTGTCCTTTGATAAGAGCCCCTCTGCTCACTCCCATTATAGAGCCCCTCTGCTTGTGAAGAAATGCCCGAAGGCCTTCTTTCCCCTTTATTTCACCTTCACCTAGCCTCTCTCCTAGTCCCCCTTGTCTCCCCCTTCTATTTCCCTTCTTACCTCTCAAATCCCCTCAAAATCCCCTTAAAATTCTTCCCCTAACTTTTGTTGGCCATTTTCCTCCCTTGCTCCTCTATCGTTCCCTTCCTTGGCCTTCAAGTTCCATTTAAATGGGCCAAAACCCACTTTCCGACCTTGTAATAAGACTTAGCCCCTTCCGCTACGCCCTTAGCCCCTTTTCTTCCATACGCCCCCACCCTGGAACCAAGTTTTAAACCCTTTGACGCCTAGCGCAAAGCGCAGATCGCAGATTCCAGTTTTTATTTAAAACGCCCATCGCGTTTTTCATTTTTGCGATCTGCGCTCATCGCACTTTCCAACTTTGCGATCTGCGCTCATCCCAATTGCATCCATCGCAAAGCGCAGAGCGAAGATTTCTGTTTAGTGCCACTCTCCGCCGTCGCATTTTCCGCCTGTGCGATTTGCGATCTGTACCACCGGGTCCCACGTCCACCGCTCCGCTCCATTGTTTTTTCATGTTTTCCTATGTAAATTGCTCAAATGGTAACATTTGAGTTTTTGCACTATTGACGTTTCTCCGCCACTATTTGTTATTTCCACTGCCCCCAATGCGCCGCCCCTGTTCCTCAGGGCCTCCAAAGCATTTCCTCCGCCACCACTGCTGGGATTTGTAACAGGTGTATTATATTATACAGGCAGCACAAGAGAGGCCAGTTCAGCGGCCAAACAAGACAGCAGAGACAAATTTGAGGGATTTAAGCCTGTAATTGGGGATTGAAAGTGCTAATCCTGTGATCAAAGGATTAAGGCTCAGTTTGAAGACTAATGAGCGCACCGACAAGTCATAACTGCGCTACCTAACAGCAGAGTACTCTTCTCTCAGAAGTGTACCTTCCTACAAGAAATCTCCATGCCTCCTCGAGCCCATAAGCAAGTTAATTGCACTGACAGAGCTTCATTAAAGACTGTCTGAGCAGCAGTAATGGAGGTATGGAGAGGTCCGCAGACTTTAAGCCAGTTAACCATATTCAGAAGGCAGCGCAGAGCTCCAGACAGCCGAGAGGATTACAAGGAACATATCAGAGGTCAATCATGACCTGACAGAGATCTCCGAATAGCCTACAGAGTACACACAGTGCTACAGAAAGCCATTAAACAGTATGGGCATGAACACTTCCGCCATTCTGTCTTAATGAGACTCATTTAATTTGTATCTACTCCTGTGTTATTCATTTTCCTATAAGAATTCCCGAGAACATAATGTAAAGGTGGTTGTTAAGTTGTTGGCTACTGCCGTTGCTGTTAGAGGGATTCAGTTTGACTGTTAGAATAGTCTTGGGAGAGAGTTGCAGAGTAGCTTATATGTAATAGGCTGGGAGGAGAAGTCTGGGCTGTATTAGCCATTGAGCTTATTGTACATGACTGGTTTTGCATCAATTAATCAAAGCACATTTCACAGGATCCTGGTCTATTACTATTGGTGATGTTCTTCTTACTTCGTTTATTGCATTTTCACATTGTTTCATGTTCTTTAGGCTCGCATCAGAAGTTTGGCATAAGATTCACCCTTGTTAGGGGCCTTATGTTGCTGCTCTGCCAGCCCTTAATGTTTTCTGCTCAATGTGTTATCTAAGAATGGTTCTTAGTTAATTTAACCAGTGTAGTGGATGCTATTGCCTGCTCTCTGATGTATGAATTGAATGAAGCTGTTCTTAGATGTTTCTTTCTAATCTTATCTATGTTTTCCCCGTGGAGTTGCTAAAGCAGACCTGGAGTTAAATGACCTCTGGTCCGATCTATAAGCTGCCCCTTTGTCCACCTTTGAGAGCTGCCTTTGAGTACGTCCAAGCAGGTCTGGAGTTAAATGACCTCTGACCTAATCTATAGACAGAAAATTGGTTGTCTTTCCTTCTTCCACTTTCTCTCCTTAATGTTCCATTCCACCATCTGCCTAAAATATCCTTTTAGCAGATGACTTTCCTTTGGAAGCCTTGGCTAGTGATGCAAGTAATTTTCACACCCAGGTATAGCCCACTTAATTGCACTATCTTGCTTCATCCTCTTTGCTAAATCCTCCTAAGCATGGTTCCCTTTCTCCCATTACTTTCTCACCTATGATCTCCTAAACTCAACCCAAACAACCCTTCAACCAAATCATTTTAAAACCCCCTTTGTGCTTCATAACTAGCCTAACATCTCATTTTGAGCTTCAAAGACATATCATTCTTAGCTCTATTTGGAGAGATCCCTCTCCGGGTCCAGGAGGGCTAGATCCTAGGGCCTAAAAGTGGTTCTGATGTTTTCTCATCTTTTGGTCTTGCCAATCTAGCCAAAACATGGGAACCCCAACATAATGGCGACTCCACTGGGGAATTGAGTGCATTTCACCTTAAAAGTTCTTAGGCACTCAAAAGACCCAAGATCTCTGGTTAGATTGGAATTCACATTGCTGATGGTGGACAACATCCTACTTGAAATGTCCATATACATCCACCTAGCGACTCCACACTCCATAATCCTCGAAGACTCCACTGGAGGAAGAACCTGAAAGATGGCCAGACCTCACAGAAGGGTAGAACATACTGGTTGGATTTGGTTTAAAGAGTTTATTGCTTTTTTCTATCACTATGTCTTGTCCTATTTTAAGCCACATCGAGTGTACAGAGTTGAGACCCACAATGAGTATGGGGAAGATCTCAAGCATCAGTCTTCAGACCGTGAGCAGACCTATACTCCTGTGAAAAACTTGGTGGAACAAGAATCTCATGTTGTATCTCCCACCTCTCAAGAAGCTTCAAGCAGCCATGAGTCCGTTGTTATACCACCTACACCTACGAAGGTCATAGAAAGATACAAGCCTCTGGTTTTAACTCTTTTCTTCCAACCCCTTCCTGCAGAGCTTATAAATCAGCTACCTCATTTTGATGGAGAGAATAAAGGGTCCACTGCTGAAGAACATGTTCAGAACCTTGAGGATTTAATTGAATTGTATGAGATAGAAGAAGACGATGTATGCATTAGAATGTTTTCCCTGTCATTGCAAGGAAATGTCAAGAATTGGCTCAAAGGCCTTCCGGAGGCAAGCATTTTCAGCTTTCATCAGTTTTCTCAAGCTTTCCTAGACAGGTGGGCAGCCCCAAAGAATGCTCTCCTCATCCTAAAAGAATATCTAAATTTGAAAAGGCAGCCAGCAGAGATAGTGCAAGAGTTTTCAACCAGGTTCAACAAGGTATATGATGCAATACCTTCAGATATAAAGCCACCTTTGGGATCGGCACTACTGCACTATCCTAGTTTTTTCGATCCCGAAGTGGAGTTCCATATAAGAGAAAGGGAACCTTCGAGCCTGGAGGAAATGCAGAATATAGAAATCACTATTGAGTATAACATAAAGTGCAGGGAGGAAAGATTAAGAGTAGCAAAGAAAGACCAGGCAGAGCAAATAAGGCAAATCCATTTAGAAAACAAGCTGGAAAGGTTGATCGAGACTGCCAAAACCCTGTTGAACACAGAAGAGGAAGAATATGAGGCTGAAACTAGAGAGGATGACTGGAAAAGACCTGCTCCTCGCCCTCAGAAAGGACATAATAGATCACTGCAAGACGTAAGTGGAATGCCAAGCATGTATGATGAACAAGAGTTTGGATCAGAAAATAAACTTGCAGACTATTTTGAAGAAAAGCTTGCTGAAAATCCCGAAGGCTTGATGGGTGACTACGCTTATAATTATGATTTCGCTGATGCCGACCTGTCTGATGATGATTTTTTCCAAAGGGAAACTGAATTTGCAGGGCTATCATCAGTAGATTCATGGGAGGAAGATCACGACCATTAACTTAAAGAAGATGATGAGCCAATGCAGGCCATCTACGATACTGACGAAGAAAGCATAGAAAGCATGATAGCAGATGGGGATTCATTGAATCTTCTCTCTATTTTATATTCAAACATCAGTTATGCTTGCCAAGAGGACGGAAGCCAGCGGCTCTTCAGCACAGAGGACGAGGAAGAAAGAATTGAAGAAGATATTGAGCAGAATGAATATCCGGAGCCTTATCCCGAAGGGATTAAGGTAATCGAAGAAGCCCCCGCTCAAGAATGTGTTAATTTTTTCACAGAGTTCAATCTGTTTCAACAGAACCACCCTACATTACTAGAGGACAACACAGTCGAATATAATGAGCCCTCTAGCCCAGGCTTCAATGAAGATGAGGTAGATCTCCTTTCTCACAGACATCTTTGTCTTGATCCAAAGGAAGAGGAGGTATTCCTGGTTGATGCCCACATGCCAAATACTCCCAATTGGGAAGAGGAGGAGTGTAATTACAAAGGCCTCACTGCAGATGAAGTGATTGAAGTTTCCCAGGATGCAAACGTCCTATCAGTCATGGTAGGCTCTGAAGGAAAAAGTTTACATCGTGATTTTGTTGATCCTGTGGCAGAATAAATGGAGGCCTTCATTGGCTCAGCTCCTCAAGCATCAATCCTTTGCAAGAGCCAAATACATCAGATTTGGTCACCACTGATGGTGACTTTAGTTTTGAAGGACCACATGCAGAGCACCCTGTGGTTATCTCTGACAGGCAGTCAGTGCTCATATCCCCTTTGGCTATTACTTGACTGGCTGCATTGGCATTACTGCATCACCTAAAGCATCAAAGTTTCCCAGTTAGAGTAGGGTAGGTAGGAAAGCTCAATAAAGCTCAATCTATGAGCACGTAGTTAGTTGTTTCATTTTCTGTCTTAGAATGTAGAAAAGAAACCTGCTAAACAGTCTAATCCTAGCAGGTAGTAGTGTAGGTAGAGAAACACGTGAGGCCAACAGTCTAATCTGGTCTCATGGAGTAATAAGGGTAGAAGTAGAATAGGATTTTTTTTCCTGTCTGTAAAAATTGATGATATAAAAGGGTCTGCAAGTCCAAATGCACCCAGAAGAAAAAATGTTAGGACTATAGTGTGGGTAGGTAGTTGTATAGGGGAATTTTACTGCTGATATGTTGTCTTCATATTTTGTGGCAGCTGATCTAAAGAAAGAAAGGATGGTTCAAGCATCAGGCATCTGGCCTACACCAAGAGATCAATTTCTGAATTCTTAACTCCTTCAAGAAGAAGCCATCCCCATGTGGAGCCACTGTTAGCCCCCCTATGAAATTTTTTGACAAGCAAATAGAGGGCTAAAAATGTTGTTGAGCCTTCAAGGAATGCATTTCCCCTAAAAACACATCATCTTTGAAGCCTCTTTGTGCCTTTTCCCTTTGATAAGTTCCCCTCTGCTGATTCCTATTATAAAGCCTCTCCGTTTGTGAAGAAATGCCCAAAAGGCCTCCTCCCCTTCTTATTCCATTTCCCTTGGTCCCCCCTTTATATTTCCCTTTTGTACCTTCCCAATCCTCCCAGATCCCCTTTATATTCTTCCTCTACCCTTTGCTTAGCCAAATTCCCCCTTTTTTCCCTCTATCGTTACTCTTCCCTGGCCTTAAAATGCATCAAAATGGGCCAAAACCCACTTTCCGACCTTGTAATAAGGCTTAGCTCCTTTCACTGCACCCTTAGCCCCTTTTCTTCCATACGCCTGCACCCTGGAACCAAGTTTTAAACCCTTTGACACCTAGCGCAAAGCGCAGATCGCAGATTTCAGTTTTTATTTAAAACGCCCATCGCGTTTTTCATTTTTGCGATCTGCGCTCATCGCACTTTCCAAATTTGCGATCTGCGCTCAATCCCAATCGCATCCATCGCAAAGCGCAGAGCGCAGATTTCTGTTTAGCGCCACTCTCCGCCGTCACATTTTCTGCCATTGTGATTTGCGATCCGGACCCCCGGGTCCCACATCCACAGCTCCCCTCATTGCATTTTATTCATTTCCTTTGTATTTCCTCCGTTAGTTAAACCTTTTCATTTTACATTAAAGTTTAATGAATCGCCCTCCGCCATGACCGGGTCCCACCATTTCGAATGCATTTCATGTGTTTGACCTTTCCCCTTTGTAGCTCAGCCAACGGTTAAACCTTAGTGTTTAGCACTAAAGGCATTCTCCGCCATTTTTCCATGTGTTTGCCATTTTCGCAATCGCCACCGCCTTTCCACCACGGGTCTCCAAAGCATTTCTCCACCACCACTGCCCGAGTTTGTAATAGTTTTATTTGACTGTTCAGTTAGCATAGGGAGGCTAGTTCAGCGGCCAAACGAGACAGCAGAGACAGATTTGAGGGATTCAAGTCAGTTAATTGAAGATTAACAATTATAATCCTGTATTCAAAGGAAAAGGCATAGTTTCAAGATCCAAGCACATTGTTAAAGTCTTATCTGTGTTTAATATCAGTAGGGTACCCTTCTTCGGACGTACACCTTCCTACAAGAAATCTCCATGCCTCCTCGAGCCCTAAACGATTAATTGCATTGACTGAAGCTCATTTAAGACAGTCAGGCAGCAGTTATGGAGGTATGGAGCGGCCTTGCAGATTTTCCACCCAGTTCATTTATTTCAGAAGGCAGTGCAGAGTTCCAGACCGCCGTAAGGAATTAAAGAACATATCAGAGGTTGATATCGACCTGACAAAAGTTTCCAAATAGTGTACAGAGTACAGCACGAAGCCATTAAGCATTATGCGCGTGAACACTTCCGCTGTTCTATCTTAATGAGATCAGTTTAATGTTCATCTACCTCTATTTCTCTCTTCTCTTATAAGATCCCCCGAGAACATATTGTAAAGGTTGTTGTTGGCTACTGTCGTTGCTGTTAGAGGGATTCAGTTTGACTGTTAGAACAGTCTTGGGAGGGAGTTGCAGAGTAGCTTGTATGTAATAGGCTGGGAGGAGAAGTCTGGACTGTATGAGCCATTGAGCTTATTGTACATGACTGGTTTTGCATCAATTAATCAAAGCACATTTCACAGGATCCTGGTCTATTACTATTGGTGATGTTCTTCTTACTTCGTTTATTGCATTTTCACATTGTTTCATGTTCTTCAGGCTCGCATCAGAAGTTTGGCATAAGATTCGCCCTTGTTAGGTGCCTTATGTTGCTTCTCTCCCAGCCCTTAATGTTTTCTGCTCAATTTGTTATCTAAGAATGGTTCTCAGTCAATTTAACCAGTGTAGTGGATGTTATTGCCTGCTCTCTGATGTATGAATTGAATGAAGTTGTTCTTAGATGTTTCTTTGTAATCTTATCTCTGTTTTCCCTTGGAGTTGCTAAAGCAGACCTGGAGTTAAATGACCTCTGGTCCGATCTATAAGCTTCCCCTTTGTCCACCTTTGAGAGCTGCCTTTGAGTACGTCCAAGCAGGTCTGGAGTTAAATGACCTCTGACCTGATCTATAGACAGAAAATTGGTTGTCTTTCCTTCTTCCACTTTCTCTCCTTAATGTTCCATTCCACCAGCTGCCTAAAAGATCCTTTAGTGTAGATGACTTGCCCTTTGAATGCCTTGGCTAGTGGATGCAAGTAATTTCCTTTCATGACTCCATAGCCCAATGGATGGCACTATCTTGGCCTATCCTCTTTGCTGAATCCTCCTGCTGTTTTGTTCCCTTTCTCCCGTTACTTTCTCAGCCTATGATCTCCTAACCAACCCAGCAACCCTTCAACCAAATCATTTTAAAACCCCCTTTGTGCTTCATAACTAGCCTAACATCTCATTTTGAGCTTCAAAGACATATCATTCTTAGCTCTATTTGGAGAGATCCCTCTCCGGGTCTAGGAGGGCTAGATCCTAGGGCCTAAAAATGGTTTTGATGTTGTCTCATCTTTTGGTCTTGCCAATCTGGCCAAAACATGGGAACCCCAACAAAAAGAAAATGCTAGAAATTAATAGAAAAAGTAAACATATAAAGGGAAGAATAACTAATGAAGCCATCTTGACTGGACAAACTAGTTGCAGAGAGTGGTCTATACAGAAGCTGACTAGACTGATGTTTTGGACCCACTGAAAAGCACCCTTTGGTATTTCTTGTAAATTTACAGGCATTGTCTGCTTTCTTGTGTTCACTTGCCCAAGGTTTCCTTTAATGAAACTATATGACTTTGAATGTGAACTGTAAGGAGAAGATGATGGATTGGGAGAAGTCAAAGCCCTATGTTGGATCATATTGATTTCCTGCTGCTGAAGTGTACTACCACCGCCACTTGCTGAGGTAACGTCAAGGGAAAATTGCCACAGCTATACAGGCCATTTTTTAACTTCATTCCCACCTACTGCAAAAATTTCTTTCTGCCATTCTACACCCTCCATCCCCAACATTTGTCAGGATGTTTACTAGTATGACCAAGACTACTAATATTTTCCAACTTCTAAAAATATGGCAACCCAAAAACACATTTAGTAAGGATAGCATATATTCATAGGACATCCAAAGAAAAGCATGCACACCCTAGCATTCAAGTTCATAAAAGCATCCAATACGTGCAATCACAATATTCCTTGGTCTACAACCACCTACATCAGGAGTAACTGATAAATATTGGCATCCTTGCTACAAAACCTAAATAAAAATAATTTCAAGGCATTTAGTATCCTGCCACCCACTGACCCCACCAAATGGAAATATATTAACATCTAGTAGTTCTCGATGAGCATCTATCCACACACAAAGAAGCCATTTCCAATCTTCAGTCCAACGATAACAACAATGGAGACTCAGTGCCTTCGGGTTCCCAGGCCCTAAACAGTCAGGTTCCAATCCTTCTGTAGCAGTGCTTGAGCCAATATCTCCTAGTCCAATTGAATTTGAAGGATGAGTTCTCTCACTTGCATCATCAGATATGGTTCTCACTGAATCTGGAGTAGCAGCACTAGTCACGGGGTTAAAAACAATGTTATCCAAGGAACCAGGCTCTGCCAAAATAAATAATGGCTCAAATAGGTAGCGTGCATCATATTGGGAAGGAAACTCTCTATGCATGCTTGAATCATATGTATTTGACTCTCCCTGCCTTGTTTGCCAAGAATTATCCCAAGCACTCGGTCGTAAGCATCCTGTATCAAGTAAATTGTCTCTTGATAATGATGATGTTCCCCCAGTAGTGCGAGATATACCACAATCATTCCAATGTCCTTGAACAACTGAGCTCAGTTGCACAGCTCCTAGTCGAGCTCTATGTGATAATTTGGGTTGTTGTGATGCGTCATAAACAGGAGTCAAGAGAGGGATCCGACAAGCCTTTTTATACACAGTAAAAGCTATTTTTTTATGAGTGACTAACTCAATCACTAGAGGCCTGCTAGCTTTGAGAATCATTTTTGCCGTGAGGACTTGTAAAACAATATTAGGAACACTGAACCCAAATAGAGTAGGAACACTTAAATTCATTGTTTCATCTAGGGTAGCAGCATAGTCTAGAGACTTCCCAACTTGACTATAATTTAACAACCTTCTCTCTCTATCTGGACTGTTAATTATTGCTCCAAGAGAACTGCAAGCTTCCATAATATTTTTAAGTACTACAGATGGTTCAAAAAAGGGGCATATCACATAAAGCACCTAAGGAATGACCAAGAACTCCAATCAAGACCTTTACATACAACAACAGTTATAATAATATAATGCAGCAGAAACCAGGACTCATGCTAGAGAAAAGATTAATAGTGGAGAATTTAAATGCAACCTTGGTTGGAACCTCAACAATTGTAAGTACTTATCATCCATCTAATTTATTTACTTACCTCCAGGAACAAGCTTTCTTTAAATAAATAACTAGAAATAAAATATGAAGAATAATCCTACGTAGCCAAAATTTTAAGGAATATATTATTTTGAGGCTTTAGCTAGCTAAATTTTTTTGTAATACGCATCCATAGTTCCCAACTTACTGCCTCTATACATCGTCTTTTTACTGGTGTTTCCAATTGATTTTCAAGATAAGAATGTGTATTTAGTATTTACTATTAACTAAAACTCTGACAGTTTGTGTTCCCATTAGATATTCCTTCTGAAAGGCACTCAGGATTCAACAGCATGTGAACATACATAATTTTCAAACA
Organism: Pinus albicaulis; assembly: GCA_034641835.2. NCBI lineage: Eukaryota > Viridiplantae > Streptophyta > Pinopsida > Pinales > Pinaceae > Pinus > Pinus albicaulis. The sequence goes on from CM076580.1 coordinate 1,309,438,309, forward strand.
CACAATGGAAAAATAAAAGAAGTTTCAGTTTGATGTTAACATACTCAGTTACCTGCAATAGCACCCTTTAAAAGCATATATTATCATAGAAAATTCTCTCTATTTGAACGACTATGGAACAACTTAGAGTTTGACCAAATATTAACTTGTATAATTTGATGAGACGGTCACTTTAAGGGGCTTAGGTCTATTCATGAACTTTAATTATACACTCGTAATATAAATATTTATCCGTGGATAAAACCAGGAAAGATTTTTGGTAGTTACACTAAAATTCTTGGTTGGCCTTATACTTGTGGTTCTCAGGGGTGTACAAGAAATCTTGGGAGGGGATTTCCAAAGAATGTTTGAAAGGATGGAGGTCATTGCTTAGTCTGGCCATCCTGAGTTGTGTTTCCGTTTGTCTGGAGTGGTGGTGGTACGAGTTCATGATTATTTTGTGTGGGCTTCTTGTAAATCCTAAAGAAATTGTTGCCTCCATGGGAATTCTCATCCAAACAACCTCTCTTGTGTACATATTCCCCTCGTCATTGAGCTTTGGGGTTTCAACTAGAGTAGGAAACGAACTAGGTGCCAACAGGCCTGAAAAAGCATAGAGGGCCATGATTCTAGCACTTTCTATGGCTGTTGTACTGGGATTCCTAGCCATGACTTTCACCACCACCATCCGTCATAGGTGGGCCATAATATTTATAGACGACCAAGAAATAATTTCCCTAACATCTTTGGCATTTCCCATAATAAGCCTCTGTGAGCTTGGAAACTACCCACAAACAACAAGGTGTGGTGTTGTCAGGGGAACAACCCATCCTACCACCGGTGCAAACATCAATCTCGGCTCCTTCTACTTTGTTGGCATGCCAGTTGCTATTCTCATGGGTTTCGTATTCAATTTTGGTTTTGAGGGTCTCTGGCTTGGACTACTGGCAGCTCAGGCATCTTGTTTCACGCTTATGTTGTACATTCTGCTTCGAACAGATTGGATTCTACAAGCCTAGAGATCCAGGGAGGTTACAGGTGCAGATCATGATCTACCAGTAAAGCCCAATAAGAGTTTCCAGAATAAAAAAGGGGAGACATAAATATCAGCCACCCCATTACATAGTGATGAAGACATAGAGCCTTTGATAACTGTAAAATTTCATGTATTTGCTACTGCTGCCACTCAAAACAAATTCTAAAGAAATATTTTAAAAAGAGTATTTTTCCATGCTCAGAGTTCATGAAAACCAGGCTATGTATAATGTTTCCATGAGAAATGTAATATATTTCAGACCTACAACCATCCATATCTCATAACCAAGGTAGTGTAGAAGAAAATAGCAAATTTGAATGGGGTAAAACAAGGAAATTACCAATCTGATTCTTCCAGAAGAAGAGAGCATTCTTCCACGATCGATTTCTCTTCAGATCTCCCATATATTTTTGAACATTGACAAAACTTGAAATATATCCACCAGCTACTATGGCTTTTGAGTCATTAATGGAATGTGGCTGCTTTAGGGTTTCAGAGCGTCCATGCTTCTGCAAGAATCTAGAAAAAAGCAAGCATCATAGGGCAGAATGGAATCATGGGAAAGAAGGCATAAAATTTGAACAAGCGGAGCAAGAAAAAAAAATTGAATAGGTCGATTAAGAAAATTTGAATAGGTGGAATAGGGTGAGTGGGTAAGGTAATTAGGCTAATTTGTTGGAATTTAAAATATAGGCCAAGCTATGGATCTTTAATCATGTATTAATGCTACCAATTGATTAATTATGATTAATCATATATTAATGATATCAATTGATTAATTAGGGGTCTTTAATCATGTATCAATTGATTAATTATGAATTAGTAAATTTAATTAAAATTTACTAATTAGTCTACAAACACATGGTAATAATGGCATTACCCACAAACACATGATACCCTCATAACCTAGTATTGTGTGCTAGGAAGGCTTTCCAAAGAAGTTGGCTGGCATCACTATGACACTATTACGGAATTAGAAGGGAAGAGAAAGGAAAAGGCTCAGGTATCATACGAGAGAAGGAAGCAATTGGAAAAATTGAGATCAAAAGCAGTGGAGTTAACTGAAAAGCATCTTGCCCCAGAGATGGATAAGATAAAACTTGACAACATATTGGTCAATTTCCTTGAACCTTTATTAGTTATTCAGGAGTATGAATACACCACCGTTAATATCAAGGTAACTGTCCCCTAGCAGATCAAGGACTACAAGTTGTAGTTTTTGTCTGAACATCAGCATACCACAACCATGCTTACAACTATAAGCCTTCTCATGTTCATGATTTGATTATATAGTGAATTAGACAAAAGTACGAAAACAATTACTACTTCAAAGCTAATTCAAATTTGGAGGGCTTAGTCGGGGATTAGGGGTTAGGTGTAAGGGGTTTAGAGGTTTAGGGTTTAGGGGGTTAAATGGGTTAGGGGTTAAGGGGTTATAGGTTTAGGGTTTAGGGGGTTAAATGGGTTAGGGGTTAAAGGGTTATAGGCTTAGGGTTTAGGGGGTCAAATGGGTTAGGGGTTTAGAGGTTTATGGTTTAGGGGGTTAATGGGTTATAGGTTTAGGGTTTAGGGAGTCAAATGGGTTAGGGGTTTAGGGGGTTAGCGGATTTAGCAGTTAAGGATTTTTGGGGTTAGAAGTTAGGGGCTAATGGGGTTAGGTTTTAGGGGTTAAGGGTTTAAGGGGTTAGCTGGGTTAAGGGTTTAATGGTTTAGGGTTTAAGGGGTTAGGGGTTAAAGGTTTATAGGTTTAGGGTTTAGGGGGTTAAATGGGTTAGGGGTTTACTAGGGTTTTAGGGGGTTAATTGGGTTAGGGGTTAAGGGTTTAGGGGTTAGGGGTTAAGGGTTTATAGGTTTATGGTTTAGGGGTTAAATGGGTTAGGGGTTTACTAGAGGTTTAGGGGGCTAAATGGGTTAGGGGTTAAGATGATAGTTTCATTGGTCTCTCTTTGTGCACATTTTAACCTTGCCAACAAGGCGGAATTAACCCAATCGTAGGTTCCAATATGTCATGATATATATTAACTCTAAATATATATGAGAAGGTGTAATTATAAAGACATAGATTGATAGAGGTGGCAAGACAAGGGGAGTCACAAGGGAGAGATGGATCTAAACTGAAGGAGAGGGGAGAGAAGGAATGGATCAGCTGAGATAGAGAGATGGAGAGAGTGAGAGAGGTATAAAAGGGTAAGAGAGGGAGATAGTGACACAAATATGGAAGTGGGGCAGAAAGAAGGATAGAGGGAGGGATATAGTTGTGAGAGGATTGGAGGGTAGAGAGAGAGAGAGAGAGAGAGAGAGAGAGAGAGATTGGGGAAGAGAGAGGTTATTCCAGATGCTCTGAAAGTGTCGAGGCTTCAGCCAGGTCACAAGTATTTTCTGCTAGGAAGGCTTTCCAAAGAAGTTGGCTGGCATCACTATGACACTATTATGGAATTAAAAGGGAAGAGAAAGGCAAAGGCTCAGGTATCATATGAGAGAAGGAAGAAATTGGAAAAATTGAGATCAAAATTAGTGGAGTCAGCCGAAAAGCAGCTTACCCCAGTGATGGATAAGATAAAACTTGACAACATATTGGTAAATTTCCTTGACCCTTTATTGGTTATTCAGAAGGAGTATGAATACACCACCGTTAATATCAAGGTAACCAGTGCCTAGCAGATCAAGGGGTTAAGGGGTTTAGGGGGTTAGTGGATTTAGCAGTTAAGGATTTTAGGGGTTAGGGATCGTTACGGGTTAATGCAGGGGCTACGGTTTAACGGGTTAAATGGGTTAGGGTTTTAGAGGTTTAGGGGATTAGTGGATTTAGCAGTTAAGCATTTTAGGGGTTAGGAGTCATTACGGGTTAATGGGGCTAGGGTTTAGGGGGTTAAATGGGTTGGGGGTTGGGAATTAGTGTTTAAGGGGTTAGGGGTTAAGGGTTAGAGGTTTAGGGTTTATGGGGTTAAATGGGTTAGGCACGCATTTAGAGGTTTAGGGGCTTGGGGAATTTAACAGTTAAGGATTTTAGCTAGGGGTTAGAGGTTTAAGGTTTAGGGTTTTAAATGGGTTATAGGGGTTTAGAGGTTTAGGGGATTAGGGGATTTAGTAGTTAAGAATTTTGGTGTTAAGGGTTAGGGTATGGGGTTAAATGGGTTAGGGTTTTAGGGGTTTAAATGGGTTAGGCCAGTTAGGAAATAGGGTTTAAGGGGTTAGGGGTTAGGGGTTAAGGGTTTAGAGGTTTAGGGTTTAGGGTTTAAATGGGTTAGGGGTTTAGGGGGTTAAATGGGTTAGGGGTTAAATGGGTTAGGGGTTTAGGGGGTTAAATGGGTTAGGGGTTGGGAATTAGGGTTTAATGGGCATACCTGAACGAATGAATATGCCACAAGGGAGCAAATGGAAAATGGGCCGCCCAAATGTGCACAAGGCACTCGGGCAGTCAAAACTTGGCAAAACTGATACGGGTGCCCTTGAACAAAACAACCCGAACCGAACATGCCCGGTTGGGCGACCTCGTATGGCGCACCTGACCGAACAATGCCACAAGGGAGAATCGTAAACGAGCCACGTGAATGTGCACAAGTCACCTAGGCGGTTACAACTTAGTAAAACTGATACAGGCGCCCTCGAAGTACAAAAAGACCCGACCTGAACGCACCTGATCGGGCGACCTCACACAGCATGACACGATGCGCCTGACCGGATGAATATGCCACAAGGGATCAAACAAAAAATGGCTTGCTCGAATGTGCACAAGGCACCTGGGCAGTCACAAATTAGCAAAACTGATACAGGCGCCCTCAAACAGAACATCCTGAACCGAACGCACCCAGTCGGGCGACCTCGCACGACGCGACACGGCGCACCCGTCCAAACAATGCCACAAGGTAGCAAAAAGAAAATGGGCCGCTCGAACATGCACAAGGAACTTAGATGGTCACAACTTAGCAAAACTGATATGGGTGCCTCGAAGTATGAAACGGTCCGACCTGAACGCGCTCGGTCGGGCGACCTCACACAGCCCGACATGACGCGCCTGACCAAATGAATATGCCACAAGGGAGAAAACAGAAAATGGACCACCAAAACAGACACAAGGTACTCGGGTGGTCACAAATTAGCAAAACTGATACGGGTTCCCTCGAACAAAATGGTCGGAATCAAACGTGCCCGCTCAGGAAACCTCGCACAGCGCGACACAGTGCGCCCAACCGAATGATGCCACAAGGGAGCAAATGAAAAATGGGCTGCTTGAATGTGCACAAGGCATCCGGGTGATCACAACTTAGCAAAATTGATATGGGCGCCCTCAAATGAATTGGCCCGACCCGAATGTCCCCGGTCGAGCAACCTCACATGGCGCGACACGGCGCACCCGACCGAACGATGCCACAAGGAAGCAAATGGAAAACGGGCTGCTCGAACATGCACAAGGCAACCAGCCGGTCACAACTTAGCAAAACTGATATGGGCACCCTCGAATGAAACGGCCTGACCCAAACGTGCCTGGTTGGGCGACCTCACACAGTGCGACACGACGCACCTGATCGAACGATGCCACAAGGGAGAAAATGACAAATGGGCCACCCAAATGTGTACAAGGCACCTGGGCGGTCACAACCTAGCAAAACTAATACCGGCACCCTCGAATGAAACTGCCTGACCCAAGCGCGCCTGGTCGGGCGACCTCGCAGGGCATGACATGATGCGCCCAACCGAATGATGCCACAAGGGATAAAATGGCAAACGGGCTGCTCGAAGGTGCACAGGGCACCCGGGCAGTCACAACTTAGAAAAAATGATACGGGCGCCCTCAAACAAAATGGCTCGACCTGACCCGAACGTGCCCAGTCAGGCGACCTCACACGGCACGACATGGTGCGCCCTACCGAATGATGCCACAAGGGAGCAATCAGAAAACAAGCTACCCGAATGTGCATAAGGGACCTGGGCGTTCAAAACTTAGCAAAACTGATACGGGTGCTCTCGAAGGAAACAACCCAACTGGAATACCCCCGATAGGGCGCCGACCTCACACGACGCGACACGATGCGCTCGAATGAACGTCGATGCCACAAGGGAGCAAACGGAAAATGAGCCACCCGAACATGCACAAGGCACCCAGGTGATCACAACTTAGAAAAATAGATATGGGCGCCCTCGAACGAAACCGCCCAACTGACTCGAATGCGCCCATTTGGGTGACCTCACATGGCGCGACACAGCGCACCCGACTGAACGATGCCACAATGTAGAAAACAACAAACGGGCCACCTGAATGTGCAAAAGGCACCCGATCGATCACAACTTAGCAAAACTGATACGGGCACCCTCGAACGAAATGGCTCGACCCAAACATTCCCCGTCGATACAGCGCTACACGGCGCGCCTGACTGAACGATGCCACAAGGAAGCAAATGGAAAACGTCCCACCCGAACATGCACAAAGCACCCGGGAGGTCACAACTTAGATAAATTGATACGGGTGCCCTCGAATGAAACGGCTTGACCTAAACGCTCCTAGTCGGGTGACCTCACACGGCATGACACAGTGTGCTCGACCAAATGATGCCACAAGGGAGAAAACAGAAAACGGGCCACCTAAACATGGACAAGGCAATCGGGTGATCACAACTTAGCAAAACTGATACGGGCGCCCTCGAACAAAACGGCCTGAACCGACTTGAACGTGCCCAGTTGGGCGGCCTCACACAGCACGACACGATGCACCTGACCAAACGATGCCACAAGGGAAAAAACGGAAACCGAGCCGCCTGAATGTGCACAAGGCACTCAGGCAGTCACAAGTTAGCAAAATTGATACGGGCGCCCTCGAACGAAACGACCCGACTCGACCCGAATGGGCCTGGTTGAGCGACCTGACACGGCGCGACACAGCACGCCTAACAGAATGATGCCACAAGGGAGAAAATGGCAAACGAGTCGCTTGAACGTGAAAAAAGGACCTGGGTAGTCACAACTGAGCAAAACTAATATGGGCGCCCTCGAATGAAATGACGTGACCCGAAAGTGCCCGGTCGAGTGACCTCGCACGACATGACACGGCACGCCCGACTGAAAGATTCCACAAGGGAAAAAATGGTAAGTAGGCCACCCAAAGGTGCACAAGGCACCTAGGTGGTCACAAATTAGCCAAACTGATACGGACATCCTTGAACGAAATGGCCCGACCCGACACAAACACGCTCGGTCGGGCGACCTTGCACGGTGTAACACGACGTGCCCGACTGAACGATGCCACAAGGGAGAAAATGACAAACGGGCCACTCAAACATGCACAAGGGATCCGAGTGGTCACAATTTAGCAAAATTGATATGGGCACCCTCGAATGAAACGACTCGACTAGAATACGCCCAATCGGGCGCTGACCTCATACGACACGACACGACGCGCACATACGAACATTGATGCCACAATGGAGAAAAAAACAAACGATCCACCTGGATGTGCACAAGGCACCCGGGCGGTCACAACTTAGAAAAATTGATACAGGCGCCCTCGAATGAAACGACCCAATTAGAATGTGCCCGGTCGGGCGCCGACCTCACATTGCGTGACATGACGTGCCCAAATGAACGTCGATACCACAAGGGAGAAAACAGAAAATGAGCCGCCCGAACATGCACAAGGCACATGGGCAGTCATAACTTAGAAAAACTGATACATGTGCCCTCAAACGAAATGGCTCGACCTAACCCAACCCGAACGCGCCCAGTTGGGCAACCTCACACAGTGCTCTAGACCGAACGATGCCACAAGGGACAAAATAACAAACATGCCACCCAAACATGCATAAGGCACGCGGGTGGTCACAACTTAACAAAAGTGATACGGGCACCCTTGAACGAAATGGCCCGACCTGAACATGCTTGGTTGGGCAACCTCACAGTACAACGCAACACGACGTGCCCGACCAAATGATGCCACAAGGGAGCAAATGGAAAACGGGCCACCCGAACATGCACAAGGCACCGAGATGGTCACAACTTAGCAAAACTAATACAAGCGCCATCAAATGAAACGACCCGACCTGAATGCGCCTGGTCGGGCGACTTCACACAGCGCGACATGACGTGCCCAACCATACTATGCCACAAGGGAGAAAATGGAAAACGGGCCACCCGAACGTGCACAAGGCACCCAGGCGGTCACAACTTAGCAAAACTGATATGAGCGCCCTCGAATGAAATGGCCCGACTCAACCCGAACGCGCCCGATTGGGCGACCTCACACAGCGCGACACGGCACACCCGACTAAACGATGCCACAAGGGAGAAAATGGCAAACGGGCCACCTGAACATGCACAAGGCACCAGGGTGGTCACAACTTAGCAAAACTGATATGGGCGCCCTTGAACGAAATGACCTAACTTGGATGCGCCCAGTCTGGCGACCTCACATGGCACCACATGGTGTGCCCGACCAAATGATGCCACAAGGGATCAAATGACAAACGGGCCGGCCAAATGTGCACAAGGCACCTGGGCGGTCACGACTTAACAAAATTGATACAGGTGCCCTCGAATGAAATGGCCCGACCTGACCGGAACACACCTAGATGGGTGACCTCACACGGCATGACATGGCACGCCCCACCGAACGATGCCACAAGGGAAAAAATGGCAAACGGGCCACCTGAACATGCACAAGGGACCTGGGCAGTCACAACTTAGCAAAACTGATACGGGCACCCTCGAACGGAACGGCCGACCCGAACATGCCCGATCGAGTGACCTCACACGGCGTGCCCAAATGAATGATGCCACAAGGGAGAAAATGGAAAACAAGCCACCCAAACATGCACAAGGCACCTGGGTAGTCACAACTTAGCAAAAATGATATGGTCACCCTTTAATGAAATGGCCCGACCTGAACGTGCCTGGTCAGGCGACCTCACACTGCGCGACACGGCACACCCGACCGTGGTTGGGGGCACACGTTAAAAGTGAACCAAGGAGTGAGCGCATCACGTCTTTAATATTTTATGAAAATCCTTAGAATTTCCATCATAACCACATTCCATCTTCATCACATGTGATATGTCAACTAAAGATATCTTATTATGTTGCTCCAACCATTCAAAAAAGGGAACCAAGTTAGATTATTATTTATTAAAGGAGAGGCCAAAGAAATTAATTTACAAGCTGTCGCAATAGAAATTCTTTCATACAAATGTCACAAGAGTGACACTTAGCCCAAATTGTCGCAATAGCGATGCTTTTTCCCAAACTGTCGCAATAGCGACGCTTTTTCCTAAACTGTCGCAATATCGATGCTTTCCTCCAAATGTCGCAATAGCGACACTTAGCTCTAATCCGTCGCAATTTCGATGCTTTTTCCCTAACTGTCGCAATTCCGATGCTTTGCTGCAAATGTCGCAAGACCGACACTAACTTCTATGTGTCGCAATATCAACACTTGTCTCCAAACGTCAGTATAGCGACAGTTGTGGGCGGGATTTGAAAAATTGATAAATTTTGGGGAAATTTCTGACATTTGGTCAAAATTATCGGAACCAAAGTGTCAGAACTTCTACCAAATGTACTAGTGTGAGCTTTCATCCATTATTAGATCAGAAATGAGAGGATTGACCTCTTTTACAAACACATTAGGACCCCTCAGCAAGGGTTTCCGATAAAATAGCAACACAAGATACAGCACTGTAGAAAATAACGATGTACCCGGCAACTCTATATTGAAAAATATCTGATATGCTCAAAAAGGGACACACAATACAATAATTGGCTCAAGGCCTCCCTCAATAGAACTCTTGGAGTGGAAATCACCTCCTCCTCTTCTGAAATAAGCACAAATGGATAGATACAACCCCATATACTACAAGTACTGCAGAAATAATCCACTCACTGGAAGTGACTACGCTGTCAAGGTTAGAGGATGGCTTTCCTCAAGATAGTTGATGATAATGGAGCTCAAGACATCCTCCTTAGATCTCCCAATCAGCTACAAAAATGATGAAACTAGAATTCCCGCATGAGAACTCTTGCGCTAAACAGTGCTGCAAATTTGGCTAAACAGCTGAAGCTTGCAATCAGTCATAAGACTAAAACAAGAAGTATGAATGAATGAATCCTTTTTATGCTATTCCTTCCTTTTTATCCTAAGTGATCTTCTCCATCTCGGGCCCCATTCATTGGTGATGTAGCTTCCTTAAGAAGTTTCCTCCTTCAAAAATGTGTTGCCCTAGTGGCTTTCCCTCCCTTGTGGCAACATTGTTGACTTGGTCAACTATAGCTAGCTCTTTGCTTTTGCTCCTCTCCACACTCAAGAGGCTTTATTTTATCCTCCTACCTTAATCCCTTTTCACACTGGGATAGATTTTATTGTGTTTCCTACTTATTATTTATAAAATGGACCAATTATAATGTTCCAAGTATCAATGGCTAATTGAGAACATTACGGTCCTCCCCGCTCAAAATTTTCTTGCCCACAAGAAACAGTAAAGAAGGATGCTGCAAGATCTTCTCTCCCTCCCAAGTGGCATCCTCATCTCGTAGATTCCTCCATAGAATCAGATATTCTTTGATGAATCTGTTTCTCAACTGCCTCTCCCTTGTGTCTAATATTGCTTCTGGCTGCAAGATCAAATGGCTGTCATCATCAATAGGAGGAAGTTCCATGTTGGAAACTAAATTCCTCCCAATGGTCTTCTTGAGGCAAGATACATGGAAGATATTGTGGATATTTCTCCCCTTATGAAGTTCAAGCTCATATGCTACTTTACCAATACATTTGTTTAGCTTGTATGGCCCATAGAAATGTGGTTTGATCTTTTTAGCTCCCTTTACCTTGAGTGTGGACTATTTGTAGGGTTGAAGGCATAGGTAGACAAGATCTCCCACCTGAAACTGTCTGTCTATCCGACCACAGTTTGCATACATCTTCTGTTGTTTCTGAGTTGTAGCAATGTTATCTTTGAGTGCCCTGAGTATGTCCTGGTTCTCTTGAATCCAATCCCTTTCCCTTGGAGCTTTACTTGCCCCAAACATAACATTAGCAAATGAAAGTGCCTCATATCCATACAAGGCTCAGAATGGAGTCATGCCAATAGAGATGTGGTGAGTAGTGTTGTAACAATACTCCCCCAAGTGGAGCCAATGCAACCAAGCTTTCTGCTACCCTGCCACATAGTTCCTCAAGTAGCCTTCTACCCACGTGTTCACTATCTCAGTCTGCCCATCAGTTTGGGGGTGATAGCTAGTGCTAGGGGTCAAATCAGTCCCCAAAAATTGGAAAATTTCCTGCCAAAATCCACCCATGAAGTGGCTATCCCGATCACTCACTATGGTCCTAGGGAGACCATGGAATCTGAATACATCTCTGAAGAAGAGCTCAACTACCTGTGAAGTAGTATAATGTACAGAATTGTTAAATAAATGAGAGTACTTTGTTAGTCTATCAATAACAATAAAGATATAGTCCTTACCCTGCACTATTGGTAAGCCAATGATGAATTCCATAGAGATAATTTCCCACTTCCCATCCAGAATAGGTAATGGCTACAACAACCCAACAAGATAAGTGTGCTCTCCCTTATTCTGTTTGCAAGGGGTGCATTCCTTGACATGCCAGAGCACATCCTCTTTGAGACCCTTCCATGAGAATCTCTCCCTGATAGATCTGTAAGTTTTTGTGAAACCTTGATGTCCGGAAGTGGTGAATCATGTTAGGCCAATAAGATCTTCTCCTTGAGCTTAGAATTCTTAGCCAAGTAGATCCAATTGTTGTAATATATAACCTCATCCATTACTCTAAATCTCTCATCCGATACCACCCCATCAAGTATCCCACATGCAAAGTCATATTTGGAGTACTCAACTAAGAGTTGAGCCTTCCAATCTGTGTCCATGCCCCTCAAGGACAACGCTGTAGGCCTCCTGGAAAGTGCATCAGCTACTATATTTCTCTTCCCCTTGACATATTATATGTCAAAGTCATAAGCCTAGATTTGGCTCACCCACTTCTGTTGTCTCTCCTGGAGTTTCCTTTGTTCAAGAAAGAATCTAAGGCTGTTGTGATCAGTCTTCACCTTGAACTTATTCCCCACCAAATATTGCTGGAATTTGGCTAATGCATGCATGATAGCCAAAATTTCTTTATCATAGATGGGGTATAGCTTCTCATGAGGGAGAAAATTCCTTCTCTCAAAGGCTATAGGATGCCCTCCTTGCATCAATACTTCCCCAACACCTTCACCTGATGCATCACATTCTAACAAAATGGTTGAGAGAAGTCAAGTAAAACCAAAATAGGACAACTACTCATTACCTCTTTGAGCTTATCAAAAGATCTCTGTGTTGTAGGTGTCCAATGGAAAGCCCCCTTATTTGTCAACTCTGTAAGTGGTGCTGCTAATTGTGAAAATCCTTTCACAAACTTCTGGTAATAAGTGCATATGTCCACAAACCCTCTGAATTCTATAACATTCCTAGGTTCGGGTGAATCTCTGATAGCCTGAATATTCCCCTCATGTACCCTCACTCCATCCAATCCTATGATATGCCCCAAATACAACATCTTTGTGAGGAAAAATTCACATTTGGAGAGCTTGGCATAGAATTGTTGCTCCGTGAGGATATGTAAGACTGTCTCAATATGCTGCAAGTGCTCCTCCCAAGTGCGACTGTAGATCAGAATATCATCAAAGAAGACCAACACAAACTTTCTCAAATGACCCCAGAAGATATGGTTCATATAGGATTGGAAAGTTGCTGGAGCATTAGTCAATCCAAAGGGCATTACCAGAAACTCAAAATTCCCATAGTGACACCTCAATGTTGTCTTGGGGATATCTTTCTCCCTCACCTTGATTTGATGGTACTCGGACCTCAAATAAATCTTGATAAATATTTGGATCCCCTTAGCTCATCCATGAGTTCATCGATCCTAGGTATAGGGTACCTGTTCTTCAAAGTCTTTTTTTTCAAGGCCCTATAATCAATGCACATCCTCAATGTGCCATCTTTCTTCTTTACCAAAACCACTGAGGAAGAAAAAGGACAAGTACTAGGCCGGATGTGCCCTAGTGCTAGCAGCTCTTGGATACCTCTTTCAATCTCATCTCTATAGGCCTTGGGATGTCTATAAGGAGTGGTGATCACTTCTTGGACCCCTTGTTCCAACTCAATGGCGTGTTCAAACCCTCGTTCAGGAGGTCTCCCCGATGGAATATCCCCAAATACTGTAGAATACCGGTCCAAAAGAGATTGAACATCTAGATGCATCAGTGAGTCCTTGCCCTTCACCTCGGATATATGCAGCTCCACTACCCATGCAACATCTCTTCTGCACAGATCTACCTCCATACTATGTGTTGAAACAACCTGAGGGGGATATGTGTCCATACCCTTGATCTTTTATTGTTGGCCATCCTCCCCTCTAGTCCATTCCATCTCCAAAGTTCTCCAGTTAGTGGTAACTCTCCCAAGAGTGACTAACCACTATAATCCCAATATGACATTGGTGTCTGGAATATCTACGACAAAGAAGTGGTCTATCAAGGTATAGGTACCCATAGTAATGGTCAACGCTATAACATACTTGGTACATTACAGAGTCATGGCTCCTGCGACCAAAACTAAAAACCCCTCAAACTCCTCCACGGGAATTCCTTTCCTGTGTACCAGCTGTGTGTTAGTGTCATTCTAGTCATACTGCCACCAGTGATCAAAACTTCTCTTTTGCATTTTCATATTAGGAGTCCCATACCAATAAATTTCACCATTCCGCTAGGTCATGGATCCATTGATGGTAGTGATTTTTCATTAGTTTTCCCTCATGTGAAACTTGCTGATTCTCCTCTCTATTGTCTTTAGTCATGAGTCACTTTCACTCTCAAAATCATATTTTTAGGTCATAGGATGGGTCTCATTAGGTCCTAGGATCTCACCATGGTCAAATTAATGAGTCAAGTGTCAATAAATATCAGCAAGGTCATGAGGAAGTCAATAAACTCAAATTCACAACACCTGGAAAGATCAAAGAAATGTTTCATTCAGTTTGATGTAATTTTCACCTCAAAACCATGTTTTGAGGTGAAAACATGATACTTTTCCTTTATTATCATTTATTATGTAATTTTATGTCATCATATGTAATAAGTCAACACTTCAGAAGCTGCCATCACCACAAATTCATCACCCTGCCATTCAGAGAAGTTTTCCACAGCATGTTTAGCGTCAATTCATGTTCTAAGTAGATCCAATAGAAAGAGCCCGGAAAGAGATTTCCAACGGTATATTACACTCTCAAAACTGACTTCTGGATTGGAATTTATGCCTAAGTGAAGTAAAAAGTCCCCTATACCCTTAAATAATCCCTTTTCCCACCTTTCCCTAAACTTTATTTTGTTGAAGTTTTATATTTTCTTTAATAAATCGCTCTTTCACCCCTTCGATTTACATAATCGCATTATTTAAATCTCTTAAACACATATGCGATGTATTAACCACTTCCCCTCCATGCTTTGAAACTTTATAATAAAGTTTTAAGTTATTTATTATAAACCCCCCGTCGATACATTCCCATCCCTTTCCCATCTCATCGCAATATTCGAAAGGTGCATCCTGATGATCCTCGTGACTGCCCAAATCTCCGATGTGATTAGTTTAAACTCCGTCGTTGATTTAATTAATCATCCAATGGCCCACATACCATCAACACCTTTGATTGCTCCACTCCCGATTGTATATCTTGGATGGAACCCCCCAATTGACACCCTCCGATTATTCCCCAGCCGTCGATCTCATCATCCAATCCAACGACCCATAGCCAATCAGACCATCCCAATCGATGCAATCACAAAACTGCTCCCTCTGCCCCGAACTTCCAATCCCGATTGACCCTCGGGCCCACCATAATCCTCCACCCATTTATAATTTAAAATCCCATTTCCCTTTGTAAAAATTAAACTGTGTTTTATTTTGTTTTATATAAAGTATTTTCCCATCGCCTCTTCTCAAATCACATCGGCAAAGTTTCATTGTGTAACACGCCTGCCCCAATAGCCCGATTCCAATTGTGATTCATACCCCTAGTCCCACCTTGCTAGCCCTCCACTCTTTCAATATAAATCATTTTAATTATTTGTAAAAGTGCCCAAACGTTTTTAAATGTGTTTTGAAATAAAAATCCCTTTGGCTTATCTTTATTCCTATTCCCATTTTTCCAATCGCATCAGAGCTTTTGGTTTTGTTTCACATATATCTTCCCATTCCTTCGATCGTCGATTACGATTGCGCCATCACACAACATATCACAATGCTCTATTATATGTTGTATCCCCTCTCCCACCCCTTCCGATTCCAATTGCAATGCGGACCCCACTTCCTTTCCCTTTGCTCTCTCCATCCAAAATCGGTTTTCCCTTCACTAAGGCATAATTTCATTTTATTTTATTTCAAAGGCGTTTTATTAAAAAGTTAGTTTTCTTCAAACGGAATATGGAAAGCAACAGTCAAAAGGCCGAGAGAAACAATGAGACTGAGATTTCTATAGCAGCATAAAAATAGCGATTTGCTCCTCAAATTGCCTATTTTTCATTCAACAGCGTAACTACGAATCTGTCGAAGTAGTCAAATGTAATGTTGTTCCTTCTTTAGGGCAGATTGTTGGTCTTCTTTTCTATATTTAGATTTCAGTTCTAAGTTGTTAAAACAACTCCCTTTTTCTTTGGATCTGTGTTCCCAAAAATATAGTTTATTTAATGTAATTGTAAATAATTTGTAAACCAGTCTGTAACTCAGAAGTAGGGGAATGGTGTGGAAGAAAGCTCTGCGCTCCATTGTAACTGGTTTTGGATAGGGAATTAATAAAGAGATGCAACTCTGATTTGTGGGATCCATGTTGTGTGAGTTTTAGCATTTGTTTTTCTCCTTTGTTTCATATGTAAATTTGTTATGTTTCATCTTTCATCCATAAACATTTCCTGTTGAATGCTTTCAAGATAGAAAGGTAGGATCCATTTTTATGCCATGCCTTGGGAAATCATTCACACTCTGTTTTTTTCTTCTTTTTGAAAAGGATCCATCTCCCATGCCCTTTTCAGCTCACCAGTCTTTCCATTCCATCCTTATTTAAACCTTAATTGCTAAAATTTCCTGCTTATCTTGCCCCATGAAATACCCTGTATCTTGATTTAATTCCCCAGTTTCATACTATCCCATTTTGTCCCACACATCCTGAAAATTCATTCATTTATTTAAAAACAATTCCCATTATTATACCTAGCCTAATATCAGTTTCATATTTTTACTTTGTTGAATATCCTTTCACGGAGAGATCCCTCTCCTGTCCTTGTAGGGCTAGCTACAAGGCTAAGCATGGTTTAGATGTTACCTTGTTTTGCCCTTTTTCAGCTTGGGGTCCTGATTAGGAGCTAACATCTTTGGCCACTCCGCTGGGGAACAACACGATCAGACTATCTATGAGCTCGCACTCTTAGCGCTCATTGACTGTGTTTATTATGTTTGAACAAGGTCATAGTCGGGCCCTGTGTGAATGAACCAGTATTAAAAACCTTTGGCTAAGGTTAAACCTTGGTTATATAAAACGCAACAGTTCTTTGGAAAATCTCTATTATTCTTTAACCGTTGGATTAATGTCAGTGGGACCCAGCAGTGAGTTAACGCGAGGAGTTAAGTGCTAAACCATAGTGTTAAACCACAGTTAAAGCGCATTTGACTTACCACCAGCGGGTTTCGAAAACCAAAACCACCTTCATCGCGCCGCTTTTTGCCTGGAGAAAAACCACTTTTAAAAATGCGATCCAATAAGATAAGGGCACGTCATCTCCCCAATACCACCCATATCGCGCAAATTTCATGCATTAACCCTCTGCCGTGGAAAAAACGTGATATTCACGAGGGTCGTCCGATCTGGTGAGCCTTAGATCTGATATCAATCGTGTGCTGAAGAGCACGAGCAATAATCGAGGTATGACCTGGCATTTTTATGTTATTTAATGTTTATTTTATTCATAAAAAGCCGAAAGGTGGATGCATGGGCCCCTGCCGAATGAAATATATGTTGCGTTAAATGGGTTTATGTTTTAAGTTCGAATATTGATGTTTTTAAAATAATTACACCATTGGTATATCATTTTGATATTACGACCAGAGTAAGGTTTGCTCAAGCATTTTTAAACATATTCCCCTATATCATATGAAATGTTTTCTTGGGAGCTTTGAAATATTATTTCACGGCGAACATTGTTGAAGCGTTTCAGAAGGGAATATAACTACATCCACTTATTCATAGTCATAATATTTCTGGTATCAGTTCTTGAAGACAGATCACCCCAGTAATGTTTTCCTTGTACATTTCTGGATTCTGGAAAATGATTTTTAGAGTCTGTTAGGCTAAAATAGAATTTTGTACAGTAGAAATTTAACCACATTGGCTTCAAGAAGATATACAAGGGCCAATCCACATCTAAACCCTCCCCTTGTGTTTAAGAATCCTAATCTGATCCCAAGAATTTTTAGAAGACAAGAAGGATCACTAAGTCCCGGACCTATCTTCAGATCCCATACTTGGCCCAGTGAGTGGTTCTTTGTAGAAGATCTTTCTTTTGATTATAATTTTGAGCTTTCTTTGTTTAGAAATAAGTCTAAAATTGCGCTTGACGACACAGTTTTAGATCCAGAATTCGTTGTATATATTGAAGTTCAAAGGGAAAATTCCTCAATTGATGATTATATTTTGAATTCTCCTCAGTCATCTATCACTGTGACTAATATCCCTGAGCCTTAAGAGTCATGAGGAACAAAATTTCATCCTCCTAATTCATCATCATTCTCATCAGTCAATTCTCAGTTTTCATCTCCTCCATCAACACCTCCCTTGAATCCTTGCACTACAAACACTATTGTAAATCCACCCAGAATCATGGCTAGCTGATATGCACCCCTAGTTTTACCTCAGGTTCTCAATGATATGCCAGTTGATTATCAAAGTAAAATCCCTATATTTGATGCCACTCAAAGAATCACAGCCCAGTAGCATGTTGATAATTTTATTGCCTAAATCTACCTCAGGCTGAAGGAAGGCAGAGTTCAGGGTAATTCAGGGTAACATAAAACCACGCTCAGTCTGGTAGCTAGCCCTACCAGAACAGGAGAGGGCTCTCTCCGGGTAAATCTCAGTGAAAAGTAATCAATAGGGCTTGAGATGACTAAAATAAAATCTAATTTTAGGCTAGGCATATAAATAAAGGAGTTAGATTTTTATTTTGGGGGTTTTCGTTGGAAAAAGGGAAAGGCAGTTTTGGGTGCGGGGATTATGCCTAGTTTTTGCAGAGTTCTGATTGGGGTAAGGAAGGAAATAGTTTTGATGCATTAGATTGAGTACATGGATGGATCAAAATACTGGGGAGCTAAAGAGGGCAAGAGGGTCTCAAGAGTCCTCCTCAAATAGATGAAAACATGTAAAATTAAACAAAACTAAAGGTAGAGCAAAGCAAGCTACTGAATTCTACCTTTAACACTGATTTGCTTAATTTAAGAAGAAAGGAGTAGGAAAATGGTACACATAAACATCAGTGAAATTAAAAATACATGGAGGAAAACACCATCAAAACACAGAGCCACAAGGATCCCAAAGAGGGCTGCAAACCCTGGTCTATTCCTTTGCCAAAATTGCAGAATGAATGTACAATGAAGTGCTATGCAATCCCAAATGTCCAACCCTGAGAATGACTGAGAAAATACATCATATAGACAAGCATAATACATTACCATGCCTCTAGGGTTTGAGCTCATAATTCTAGGAGTTGTTTCAACCATATCTAAACTAGGAACTAGAAAATAGGCCATGAAACAACTTGCATCTATATGCTAGGAAACTGATCCATTCACTCACATTTCACCTTTTGGTGAATGAATCTTCTAGAAAAAGTAAAAATGTGCCAAAATTACATCATGGTTATGAAATTACATCAATTTAGATTAAAAGTTACATGAAAAAGTGAAACTGGCCAAAACTAGGTGAAATTCTGAGCTATGGAGTGAAAAATAGGCCAAAATCCTCTATGCGTCGCGCCCAAAATCTCTATGCGTAGCACAAATTTGGAGCTGCTTTTTAGGCCCTTCCTGAAGTCCAAATTGCGTTCATGATAGCTCGTTCGAAATCCTTGCCTATCTACTTTCCAACCCAAGTGGAATTTCTGGATTTGGTGTTCATTTTCCCCTCCAAAAGTTCAATCTCCCAAGACTGGTTGCTGTGTGTGTAAAAAGTGGCAGAAAGGCCATTTTCAAGGTGTTTTTGACCCTTAAGGAAACCCAGAACTTGATGAAATTCTTAGGCCATTCCTGAGAATGCATAAATTTTCATAAAAAATCCAAAAATGCCAATTTTTCCTCCAGAGGATCTCGCAGTCGTAAGCGCGCGCCAAGTGGTGCTACACGTCGGGCAGAAAAACCTGTTTTGTGACCAAAAAATTCAAAAATGACAAAATTTTCTCCAAATTCTTTGAAATTTGGACTGAATGTCCCTCATCAAGTACTATGCTCAGCCAAATAAGCTTCGGCTAAGATTTGGAGCCTATCATGTATTTTTTGACGTTTCAATGCCCTCCTTAGCCTCGCTTTTAGGATCTTGATCTTCGCTTTGCAAGCATGTGTGTGTGCCAAATAATGGTTCTTCATATGTCTGAGCATGTTCTTCTCCTTATTTTCCTTCTCCAACAGCTTCTCAAGATGCAAGTTGACTCTCTCAAGCCACGTCTCTCTATCAACCTCAATCTCCTGCTCAATAGTTGTCATCTCGGATGGGCTTCTTCGGGCAGCTTACCGGTTCTCACGGATGTTTTGCAACTTCATGAGTGTCTGCTGATCCTCCAACTGCTTATTCCATTGCTCTATATAGTTAATGATCCATTGAGCTCTTTGGAACTTGTCAGTCAATGTGCTGATTTCAGTTTTCTGCTCCTGAATGATCTCTCTCAGTTTTGAGCTTGGAGAGCTCAAATCCACATCAATCAATGTGAAATCAATATCCTGACCTCCTGAAGGGCCTTCCTCCTACATAGGCCTCTTTCCTCTGTCCTGTACCTATACCTGTGCTGATGACGACGACAACGAGACCCCTTCCACCTCGGGTGGAGATAGTACTCGTCGAGCTGCTGCAAACAATGCTCTCGTGCCTCTCTGATAAGTAAAATACACTGGCACACCAATAGGCTCCATCTTGGGACCTTCAAACTGATGTGACGGTTCACTTGCATCGTGAACAATATCCAGAGGAGGCTGAGGGGATGTGAAGAAGTCACGGGAAATGAAATCTTCCCATGCAATGCCCTGCAATCCAAGCTGATGTACCACAATCATCTTGATGAGCGCATAATGATAAATGTTGTTGTACTGCTGCTCAGGAGTCTTCCTCTGCACAAGATTATTCATCCTCTCTATGTTTCAGCACATGAAATATGGAATTTTCATCATCCTCACTCTCGTGAAATGCATCAATATTCTGATGTGGTATGCATAGAGGCGTGAGAATCGGCCCTCAAAACTGAAGTATCTGATAATGAGTCTCATCAACGGTGCATAGGATTCCTTCAAGAACCGGAATGGGAATACCCTGCTAAGCTACCTCACATAGCCAGGCCTGATGTATGGCTCGTAATGCACTCTATCCACCTGCTGTATTTTGTTCCACTCCTCACCTACATTTAATATTCTTGTTGCCTGATAAATAGTTTCTGGTGTCAAGGTGAAATTTACACCAGCGAGAGTAACCTGACCATCTCGCAAATGTAAAACAAACAACCGGGCCAACTCCTGATGATGATGAATCTGAGCAATCCTCTCACAATACTGATAGCATGACTGCTCTCGGAAACATGCCATGGCAAGTGGGCAGGCCTCCAACTGAGTCAATGAGGTGGGCTCCTCCCTCACATGTTTGCCTCCTTTACGAGGCCTTCTCGGTGCATGTAACTCTATGGTAGAGTCACTGTCTTTCTCATATGATGATTTAGTGTCCGTCATGGTGTTTGAAAGTATATATCAAGTGTAATTTTGGTTTGTTGAAAATGACAAATTGGTGCCTTTGTTGCAATTGCCAAAAATATGTGCCAAATGGCAAAGGACTTTGATAAATAGGGACAGTGGGTATAGTGGACTGTGGGAAATAGTATAGTAGTAAAAATGTGTTTCAGTCAAGTGAAGTTAGAATGCAATAACAGTCGCTTGACTGTGTTTTAGGAATGTGGGGTTTGGGGATTTAGGAATTTTGCAAATGATAGGGAATGAAAGGATTTTAAGGGATAGGGATAATGGGATTTTTAGAAATAAGTGATATGAGTGGTTTTATAAGGGAATAGGGAAGGGATACTAATGATATTGTGACAGTTAAGGGGAAAAGAGCCACAGGTAGGAATGTAATGGGAGTGTTTTGGCACCAACGTCAAGTTTTAACAGCCAAATTCAAACCCTAGGAGCAGTTTTTAACCAAATGATAGGGTTTATAATTTCAACCTCCAAAATTTCATATTCTTTCCTTCAAACCATACTAAACACCAGCTAATAGCAATGGCAAGGTTAATCATACTTACTCGGAGCAAAAATAGTTGATTCAATACAATGTTTGATGAAGTAGTAGTGAAAATCGGCTTGGAGGCTTTGTGCGCCGCGCGCACACCCAGTGCGCCGCGAGCAGTATGTGCGCTGCGCACGTTGAAAAATACACAGTGGCAGGAGGCCCTATGCACCACGACCTCCTTGTGCATTGCGCCTACCTCCCAACGCGCCGCGCAACTAAATTCACAGACAGTCTGCCTTCAAACTCACCGTTTCGCCCTCCAACGTTTTGACTCGGCTTTGTTGATGTCTTTAGCATAACAATGGATTTTTCAAACAATGGAAATATCTTATATAGTGAAGAACTTGATTTTTTCTTCTTAAAAACCCACTTTTGTAATTTTTTGGCTTTGGCACTTTTCACATTTTTAATACAAACTTTGTTTTTGTTTCCATTTTGACTTTTTGACTGAAATGACGAAACTCTTGTCAAATTTTTTGCAGGGATGACTGGCACGAAATTTGGCAAAGGCGACCAGGGTTGCGCCAGAAGATTTGGACAACTAAAAAAATTTGAAAATATATACATGGCATTTATTACAAAGGACAAAATGGCAATATTCTTCAAAACAGAGTTTTGAAGAAAAGTCACAATATAACATTAAGATGATGAAATTTTTTTAAAATGAAAAATTATTTTGAACCTCCCTCTGGCCTGCTGGCATTATTGGACACTTTGAAGACAAAATTTTCGAAACCCTAGAACTAATGATTGAAATGACACTCGTTGACTAAAATACCAAAACAAGACTGTGAATGACTTTAAAATTGATTTTGATGAATAAACACAGACCAACAGGTACATGAAATGAGGGATATGAGTGACAAAACCCTTCCGTCAGAAGATGGATGCTCCTAATGGAATGAAAATGACTAAACTGAATGAGACACCTAAAGATGAAATGCAACAAAAGAGATTTTGATCTCTGATGGAGGGACAAATAGACCGACTCTAACATTGGCTCCAATGGGGATGGTAGCTCCTGGGAGGTGCCAAGAACTACATATCTTTGGAAAGCAGATAGTGCCTTCGTCCATTGGGCTATGGAGTCCACAATTTGACAAATCAACACAAGACTATTGACTGATTTATTGACTGAAAATCTGACTCAAACTAACTCAACTTTGCAACTGAAATGAATGAACAAAACCAACTCGACAAACATAAACCAAAACTGAAATCCTTCTTCAGAATTATAGCCTTCACTTCCGGCCCCAAACTGAAGAAAAGATTACAATACACACTTGCAATGAAACTGAAATAAATGGTATGTACAATGACAATGTAATCAGCAGAAAACATCTTAGAAATGGTACCGCTTGAGCAACCGACCATTGACTGGCCCTCCTGGACAATCTTCCCCATTCATCTCCTTTAGTAGAAAGGCATTCTGACCCCGATATGCAGCAATTTTAAAGGGGCCTTTCCAGAGATTTTCGAACTTACCGTGCTTACCTTTGTCCTCATTTCTAGCATCCCATTTTAGCACTACTTCCTCCAATTGAAATTTTTCATCCTTTGCTTTCCTGTCATATATTTTCTTGATTCTCTCCTGTAGCTTGAATGTGTTTTGAAAAACTTCTTCCCTCCTCTGCTGCAAATGAATCATCTGATTGATTCTTCTCTTCATATGATCTTCTTCACTGCCAGCTTCCTGTAGAAGTTTGACCACCGAAACTGCGAGAGAGGTAGGAAACACTGTATCAACTCCATAAACCAACTCAAAGGGGGACATACCAATGGATTTCTTCTGACTCACTTGATCTGCCCATAGTGCATTGACCAGCTTTTTATGCCAACTCTTCTTGTTTATTTCCAGCAACTTTTTAATGATGTTGACTAAAGATTTGTTGGAAGATTCCGCCAATCCGTTGCCTTGCCTATGATAGGTAGTTGAATGCCCCAAAATTATTTTATACTTGTCACAAAATTCAATCATCCTTTTTGATTTGAAAGCTTCTGTGTTATCAGTGATTAGCTTATTCGGGCAACCAAAACGAGACAAAATGTTATTCTCAAGGAAAGAAATTATTACCGAATCCGTAGCTTGCCTGGTGGGAACTGCTTCAATCCATTTCGTGAAATAATCTGTCACAGTTAGGATCCATCTATGCTGACATGAAGAAGCGGGATGAATTTCGCCAATGAAATCCAAACCCCACTGCTGAAAAGGTGCACTCACCTCAATGGGCTTAAGCGGCAAAGGCTGTAATTTCTGCCTTCCTTCAAAAATCTGACATTCATGACAGCTTTTGAGGGTCTTAAACACATCAACAAACAATTTCAGCCAATAGTATCTTTCTCTCAAAATCTTATTGGCCATGGTCTTCCAAAAAAGGTGACCGCCACAATCTCCTTTGTGAAAATCCTCCATAACCCGCTTTGCTTCTTCTTCCACCAAACAATTCAGCAACACACCACCGGGATCTTTCCATTAGAGTGAATTATTCAAAACACAAAAATTAGCAGCCTTTAATTTCAGAGTTCTACTTTTGTTTCTAGCCATGCCGGGTGGTGGTGACAAATGTTGAAGCACATATACAATATCTGAATACCACAGAGATGTCACAAAGATTTCTGATACCTGAACAGATGAAATTTCCTCATTATCTTCAGCCATAGTAGCAATAAGATTGATGTCCAAAGCATGCAAATTTGATTCATCCATTAACTTTTCCAGCCCTTGTCCTTTGATAAGTTTCGTAGGCTTTATCTCCACATCATACTCCAACAAGGCAGCAATCCATCTGCCCTGTCTCCCTTCCGGATCTCTTTGCACTAAAACATCCTTTACGGTAGCGTTAGGAACATAAGCAATAATATGAGAATGCAGAATATATACTTGGAAATCCTTCAACGTCTTCACAAGTGCAAGAGCTTGCTTTTCAATGATGTTATATTTCAAGGCTGCATCTCTTATAGTACGACTTAAAAAATCAATTGGTTTTTCATGCCCATCTCTTTTCTGCATTAATACTGCTGCCATAGTATGCTCCGAAGCAAATGAAAACAAAATAAAATCCTAAGTGTAATCCAGGATGATCAAAACTGGATCTGATGAAAGAACCAACTTCACTAGATTGAAATACTTAACCACCTCTTCAGACCACTTTACTACACTATCCTTCTTAAGCATATCTGTAATCTCTCTTATATGCTCAGCAAGGTTAGGCACAAAGCGACGTAAAAAATTCATCTCACCATTAAAAGACTGAATCTCCTTCTTGTTCCGGGGAAGATAAATTTTCTGAATAGCTTCAACTCGAGCTGGGTCAATACGGATGCCATATTTTGAAATAATGTGACCAAGGATTTTTCCCTCATCCATGGAAAACAAACTCTTTTTCGGATTGAGTGACACACTATACTTTCTGCATCACTGAAAAACAATTTTCAAATGGTAAATATGTTCTTCATCAGAATTGGAAAAGACTGTCAAATCATCAAGATACACAGCTAGGAAAACATCTTTCTCATTCGCAAATGCCATGTCCATTGCATGCTGAAATGTCGCACCAGGATTCTTCAAACTGAAAGGCATTTTGGCGTAATGGAAAATTCCCCACGGAGTGGTGAATGTTGTTTTGTCTCTATCATCCTCATGGATCAAAATTTGGTTATACCCAGAATAACCATCGATTAATGACATACGAGATGCTCCAACTACTCACTGCAATATGTGATCCATTTTGGGCAATGGATAATTATCTTTCAAAGAAACCTTGTTCAAATTCCGAAAATCAATGCACAAACGAATCTCACCTGTCTTTTTGCGTACGGGCACCAAATTGGATATCCAATCTGAAAATATTATAGGAACAATGATACCAGCCTTGTATAATTGATTCACCTCCTTTTCAATCGAGGGAAGAAATTTCGGATTTATCCTTCTCAACTTCTTCCTGAAAGGCTTCTGATTTAGCTTAATAGGAATGGTGTGCTGAATTATATTGGTATCATACGTCTTTAAATCTGAATAATCCCAAGAAAAAGCATCAACAAAAGAAGACAAAAAATTAACATATTTTGCTTTTACCTCCGATGGCAATGATTTGGATAACTTCACCATCTTTGGATTTTCAATTGTTCCAATGTTCACGTCTTCAACTCCCTTTTCAGTTGGCCGCAAGGTTGGCTTTCTAGCTACGTCATCTTGATCAAAGAGCTCTTCTAAAGGTATCAAACCCTTAGGAATGAAATTATCTTTTAGCTGTAATACTTCCATCTGATTTATTTTCATATCAGCCTCACCATCATCATATTCCATGTCAATTGAAGTGTCCTTGAATTTACCTTTGTTCTGCAGAAATTCATCAATCTCATCATCATCTTGGAATACTTTCCAAAACCTTTGATTATCCGGGACAGTTGGACGATGTTTCACATGAATCTCAAACTTGTTACTCGAGTTCATTGGGATCTTCAAATTACTAGCTGCCTTAGCAAGAGCATCCGCAATACCATTTTGAATGCGAGGGATGCAAGTCAAAGTATAATCTAAAGATAACTTCAATATATCAAGAACAACATTTCGATAAGCCCACATCCGAGGATGTTTCTCTTGATACTAACCCTTCACTTGCTTAATTACCAACTCAGAGTCACCATAGACTACAATTCTTTTAGCATTCAACTTCCTAAGTATTTTCAGACCAACAATCAAAGCTTCGTATTCTGCCTCATTCTTCAGACAGTCAAATGCTAACTTGTAAGAACAAACTCTCACATTACTAGGTACCTTGTTTGGGGAAGAAAAAGGACTGCGTACCCAAATTCCGATTCTAGCACCATCACTCCCAACAGCACCATCGAAATCCATAGTCCATAAACCTTCTTCATCTTCTTCCAAGTGCTGAAATTTTGTTTTCTCTGTTATTTCTACTTGTTGTTCCTCAACTTTCTGTTGTTTTCGGAAGGCTGATTGCTCAGTGGAACTATCAAGTTCTTGTCTCTATTTCATCAAAACTTCTCTGAAATTTTCTGTGATCTCTAGAATGTCTTCCGCTTCAACTAACTGACTATATACATCATTGAAACTATCTGAATACAAAACAAAAGACTCTAAATCTGTATGTACACAATTAATCATATGATTTACTGGCTTCTCCTTACTGGTGATCATATACTTCATCTTCTTTTCCCGATATATTTTTCTCATCTAAACGAACACAGGAATGGTAGCATAGGAGAAATCAAGCTGTATGGTTCCCTTCAACTTCACTCCCCAAGATCTGGAAAGAAGCCTGCCAAATCTAGGAGGAATGTCTGCCACAACCACATCCATCAAAACATTCTTCATTGGAATCTGATCTAAACTTACCACCAAATCTTTAATAATCCCAATGCATCTTACTCTGCTGGAATCAAAAGAATACAGATCATGATACTTCCGAGTGATGTCCAATCCCAATTTCTCCATAATCGCCTTCGACATGAGATTGTGAGAAGCTCCAAAATCAAACATGGCATTATGTAACACAAAATCATGCAATCTAAGGCTGATATAAAAAGGCGGCACATCACTATCGGGAGGCTCACCATCCAATGCTGGTCCAAATATCAATTCAGGTTGATCATCCTCCACATTCACCATATCAGACATTGGATCAAAATTTAAAATTTTAGATACTTGACCCTTGTAGCTACTATTTTTCATTGACTCAGTCAAAGGAATGGAAACTTTCAACTTAGCAATCTCACTCTCTAAGTTAAAAGCTGAAGTTTTTTCTACCTATTTGGCTGGAGCATCCTTCTTTTCAGCTTTCTCCTTCGATACATTTGGCTGATTTGATCTTTCACTTGATGATGGAGGCTTTCTAGTAGCGGGATCAGCTACATCTTTTCCCTTATTTTGTGCAATGGGTGCATCATTCTTTGGTGCTGAAACTTATTTTCTCTTTTGGATTGGGTTGATAGGAAAATCTCTGTTTCTAAGTGAATATTGTTTCTGCTGGGCTGACAAAGCATTCATATAACCTCTCTAATACTCATCCAACTCTTCTTCAAGAGCTGTCTCATTTTCCAAGATAAAATCCTCATCCTTTTGTACAGATGAACTTTCTGCATACTCCTCATCTTTAGTGATAAAGGTTGGCATGTCATCAGGTGTAAAAAAGTGATTTTCTTCTCCAATTACATTGTCTTCATCATCTGATTCCGGGCCAACAAAATTCTGCTGTAAAGGAGTTTTTACCTACTGTTGAAGCGGTGGTTCTTTTTCTCGCTGCTCTCGTTATTTGATCCTGAATTGTGGTTGTTGCTATCCACGGAAGTTGGGATTTCTGATCTGCAGTTTGGGCTTATCAAGTGTCATTCTTTCAAACATCTTTTCCACTTTGCGAAGTAGTTGATCTGAAGTAGAAGCTTCTTCCTTTATCATAACTTTCTTCTCTACTTTCAATCTAGCTCTCTTGTCATTCAAATTCGCCTCAACACTCACCGCAATTTTCTACATGTCCTCCAAAGTGGGCGGATCTCTTTCTCGTAATGAATAGGCCATGTCCGGATCGAAACCATCTGGAAAATTAAGCAAAGCTGACTTCTTAGATGGCCTTAGATCATCATGAATTGCATTATAAACCGCATTAAATCTGGTACAATAGTCTTGGATGGACTCACCAGGATTGCGCTTGATCTTGGTATATTTAGAAGTGATTTGAAGAGGATATTTCTTTATTTCCCACCGATCTAAAAATTGCCTCTTCAGCTCGGCCAACATAGCAATACTTCTACGCTGCAAGGCTCTGAACCATTTTCTTACTTCACCTCCAAAAGTTTGCACAAACAATCTCATGGTCACATTTTCTTCATCAATTTCATGAAGATCAAAGAAGTCTGCCATTCTATCAATATGCTTCTGAGTAGGAATGCTTTGAGGAGTACCATCGAACAATGGGATCTTACTTTGGTAATCAGCGGGCATAGCATCCAAGTTTTGAGGCAAGGAAAGGGGTGCGAATCTAGCACCCATTGCTCTTGGTGGATTTATGAGTTGTCTTGGAGAAACGGGTGGAGTAGGAGCAGTAGATGTACGAGGTGTATGTGGTGGGAATGGAGGAGAAACTACTGTAGATTTCTGATCAAATATAAATGGTTGCACGGGAATGGTAGGAATGAAAGGAGGCTCGGTGTGAACTTGTGAATCAGAAGTAACTCCTGATGGACCAAGAGTTTCAGAAGCAGATTCGATAAACTCAGGAATATTTGTTGCCACAATAGAGTTTTGAATGTTCAAGATGTAACTATCAATGGATCTATTAGCTTTTTCGATCTCAAGATACTTGATAAACTCGATATTTATGACAGTAGAACCAATACCACTTTTAGACTTAGTTTCAAACAACGACAACTCAAATTGCTCGTCAAATTCAATATCTTCAAGATATTCAAAAATAGCGGGACATGAATGAGATTTAAAAAGAGGAATCATGAGACTTTCTTGATGAAGGATTCTTGAAATCAAATTGGGATTCTCATATACTAGAGGTGGATCAAGATCTGGATTTGCTCTTGTATGTCTTCTGGAAGCCAGTGTGTTGGATTAATTTCAAAATCAAAGGGAGAAAACCAACCTATTCAACCTATCAAATTCTAGAATCATCACCTAAAAGTTCAGAACGATTTGAAATACTGAGGCAATTCACAATTCAAGTGTCACGTTCACAAGCTAGGCCGGAGATTGACTAAAGCAGCGTTTATCTACTTCCGCTAATGCAAAGCAAAAGCGTTTTGAAGGCTACCTGGCATAACTTTCGGCTTCGTCTGTAGCTTATAAAACAATTAACATCAACAAGCAAACCATTTTCTTCCCCAGTATGGTCGCCACTATGTTATTGCCTAAATCTATCTCAGGCTGAAGGAAGGTAGAGTTCAGGGTAACATCAAACCACGCTTAGTCTGGTAGCTAGCCCTACCAGAACAGGAGAGGGCTCTCTCTGGGTCAATCTCAGCAAAAAGTAATTAATAGGGCTTGAGATGACTAAAATAAAAGCTAATTTTAGGCTAGGTATATAAATAAAGGAGTTTGATTTTGATTTTGGGGGTTTTCGTTGGAAAAAGGGAAAGGCAGTTTTGGGTGCGGGGATTAGGCCTAGTTTTTGCAGAGTTCTGATTGGGGCAAGGAAGGAAATAGTTTTGATGCTTTAGATTGAGTACATGGATGGATCAGACTATTGGGGAGCTGAAGAGGGCAAGAGGGTCTCAAGAGTCCTCCTCAAATAGATGAAAACATGTAAAATTAAACAAAACTAAAGGCAGAGCAAAGCAAGCTACTGAATTCTACCTTTAACACTGATTTGCTTAATTTAAGAAGAAAAGAGTAGGAAAATGGTACACATAAACATCAGTGAAATTAAAAATACATGGAGGAAAACACCATCAAAACACATAGCCACAAGGATCCCAAAGAGGGTTGCAAAACCTGGTCTATTCCTTTGCCAAAATTGCATAATGAATGTACAATGAAGTGCTATGCAGTCCCAAATGTCCAACCCTGAGAATGACTGAGAAAATACATCATATAGACAAGCCTAACCCATTCCCATGCCTCTAATGGTCGAGCTCATCATTCTAGGAGTTGTTTCAACCATATCTAAACTAGGAATTAGAAAATAGGCCATGAAACAACTTGCCTCTATATTCTAGGAAACTAATCCATTCACTCACATTTCACCTTTTGGTGAATGAATCTTCTAGAACAAGTAAAAATGTGCCAAAATTACATCATGGTTATGAAATTACATCAAGGTAGATCAAAATTTACATGAAAAAGTGAAACTGGCCAAAACTAGGTGAAATTTTGAGCTGTGGAATGAAAAATAGGGCAAAATCCTCTATGCACTGCACCCAAAATCTCTATGCGTAGCACAACTTTGGAGCTGTTTTTGAGGCCCTTCCCGAAATCTAAATTGAGTTCATGATAGCTCGTTGGAAAGCATTTCCTATCTAGTTTCCAACCCAAGTGGAATTTCTGGATTTGGTGTTCATTTTCCCCTCCAAAAGTTCATATCTCCCAAGACTGGTTCCTATGTGTGCAAAAAGTGGAAGAAAGGCCATTTTCAAGGTGTTTTTGACCCTTAAGGAAACCCAGAACTTGATGAAATTCTTAGGCAATTCCTGAGCATGCATAAATTTTCATAAAAAATCCAGAAATAACAAGTTTTCCTCTAGAGGATCTCCCAATCGTAAGCGCGCGCCAAGTGGCGCTATGCATCGGGCAGAAAAACCTGTTTTGTGACCAAAAAATTCAAAAATGACAAAATTTTCTCCAAATTCCTTGAAATTTGGACTGAAGGTCCCTCATCAAGTACCATGCTCAGCCAAAGAATCTTCAGCCAATATTTGGAGCCTATCATGTCTTTTTCGACGTTTTAGTGCCCTCCTTAGCCTCGCTTTCAGGATCTTGATCTTAGCTTTGCAAACATGTGTGCGTGCCCAATAATGGTTCTTCATATGTCTGAGCATGTTCTTCTCCTTATTTTCCTTCTCCAACAGCTTCTCAAGATGCAAGTTGAATCTCTCAAGCCACGTCTCTCTATCAGCCTTAATCTCCCGCTCAATAGGTGTCATCTAGGATGGGCTTCTTCGAGCAGCTTGCGGGTTCTCACGGATGTTTTGCAACTCCATGAGTGTTTTCTGATCCTCCAACTACTTATTCTTCTGCTACAAATAGTTAATGATCGATTGAGCTCTCTGCAACTTGTCGGTAAATGTGATGATCTCAGTTTTCTGCTCCTGAATGATCTCTCTCAGTTTTGAGCTTGGAGAGCTCAAATCCACATCAATCAATGTGAAATCAGTATCCTGACCTCTTGAAGGGCCTTCCTCCTGCAAAGGCCTCTTTCCTCTGTCCTGTACCTGTACTTATGCTGATGACAATGACAACAAGACCCCTTCCACCCCGGGTGGAGATAGTACTCGAGGGGCTGCTGCAAACAATTCTCTCGTGCCTCTCTGATAAGTAACATACACTGGCACACCAATAGGCTCTATCTTGGGACCTTCAAACTGATGTGAAGGTTCACCTGCATCATGAAAAATCTCCAGAGGAGGCTGAGGGGCTGTGAAGAAGTCATAGGAAATGAAATCTTCCCATGCAATGCCCTGCAATCCAAGCTGATGTACCACAATCATCTTGATGAGCGCATAATGATAAATTCTGTTGTATTGCTGCTCGGGAGTCTTCCTCTGCACAAGTGTAGTCATCCTCTCTATGTTTAGGCACATGAAATATGGAATGTTCATCATACTCACTCTCGTGAAATGCATCAATAGTATGATGTGGTATGCATAGAGGCGTGAGAATCTACCCTCACAACTGAAGTATCTGATAATGAGTCTCATCAACGACACATAGCATTCCTTCAGGAACCAGAATGGGAATACCCTGCTGAGCTACCTCACATAGCCAGGCCTGATGTATGGCTCGTAATGCACTCTATCCACCTGTTGTCTTTTGTTCCACTCCTCACCTACATTCGGTATTCCTGTTGCCTGAGAAATGGTTTCTGGTGTCAAGGTGAAATTTACACCAGCGAGAGTAACCTGACCATCTCGCAAATGTAAAACAAACAACAGGGCCAACTCCTGCTGACACCGAATCTGAGCAATCCTCTCACAATACTAATAGCATGACTGCTCTCGGAAACATGCCATGGCAAGTGGGCAGGCCTCCAACTGAGTCAATGAGGTGGGCTCCTCCCTCACATGTTTGCCTCCTTTACGAGGCCTTCTCGGTGCATGTAACTCTATGGTAGAGTCACTGTCTTTCTCATATGATGATTCAGTGTCCATCATGGTGTTTTCAAGTCTATATCAAGTGTAAGTTTGGTTTGTTGAAAATGAAAAATTGGTGCCTTTGTTGCAATTTCCCAAAATATGTGCCAAATGGGAAAGGACTGTGATAAATAGGGACAGTGGGTATAGTGGTGTGGGAAATAGTACAGTAGTAAAAATGTGTTTCAGTCAAGTGAAGTTAGAATGCAATAACAATCACTTGACTGTGTTTTAGGAATGTGGGGTTTGGGGATTTAGGAATTTTGCAAATGATATGGGAAGGGGAAAATGATAGAGAATGAAAGGATTTTAAGGGACAGGGATAATGGGATTTTTAGAAATAAATGATATGAGTGGTTTTATCAAGGAATAGGGAAGGGATACTAATGATATTGTGACAGTGAAGGGGAAAAGAGCCACAGGTGGGAATGTAATGGGAGTGTTTTGGCACCAACGTCAAGTTTTAACACCCAAATTCAAACCCTAGGAGCAGTTTTTCACCAAATGATAGGGTTTATAATTTCAACCTCCAAACTTTCATATTCTTTCCTTCAAACCATACTAAACACTAGCTAATAGCAATGGCAAGGTTAATCGGACTTACTCGGAGCAAAAATAGTTGAGTCGATTCAATTTTTGATGAAGTAGTAGTGAAAATCGGTTTGGAGGCTTTGTGCACCGCGTGCACACCCAGTGCGCCGCGATCAGTATGTGCGCCGCGCACATTGAAAAATACATAGTGGTAGGAGGCCCTATGCGCTGCGACCTCCTTGTGTGTCGCACCTACCTCCCAACGCGCCGCGCAACTAAATTCACAAACAGTCCGCCTTCAAACTCACAGTTTCGCCCTCCAACGTTTTGACTCGGCTTTGTTGATGTCTTTAGCATAATAATGCATTGTTCAAACAATGAAAATATCTTATATAGTGAAGAACTTGATTTTTTCTTCTTAAAAACCCACTTTTGTAATGTTTTGGCTTTGGCACTTTTCACATTTTTAATACAAACTCTGTTTTGTTTCCATTTTGACTTTTTGATTGAAATGACGAAACTCTTGTCAAATTTTTTGCAGGGATGACTGGCGCGGAATTTGGCAAAGGAAACCAGGGTTGCGCCAGAACATTTGGACAACTAAAAAACTTTGAAAATATATCCATGGAATTTATTACAAAGGACAAAATGACAATATTCTTCAAAATAGAGTTTTGAAGAAAAGTCACAATATAACATTAAGACGATGAAATTTTTTTGAAATGAAAACTTATTTTGAACCTCCCTCTGGCCTGCTAGCATTATTAGACACTTTGAAGACAAAATTTTTGAAACCCTAGACCTAATGACTGAAATGACTCTCATTGACTAAAAGACCAAAACAGGACTGTGAATGAATTTAAAATTGATTTTGATGAATAAGCACGGACCAGCAGGTACATGACATGAGGGATATGAGCGACAAAACCCTTCCGTCAGAAGATGGAGGCTCCTAATGGAATGCAAATGACTGAACTGAATGAGACACCTAAAGATGAAATGCAACAAAATATATTTTTATCTCTGACGGAGGGACGAAGAGACCGACTCTAACAGATAAGATGACTGATTTTTTTGATCTACTTGAGGTAGAGGCAGAGAATGTAACTACAAGGTTTTTTGTTCAGAGATTTGGAGGTGAAGTGAGGAAATGGTTCAGAGCCTTACCAGGAGGCTCAATTCACACTTTGCAGGAGTTGCACACACAATTTTTAGACCAGTGGGAGGTAAAGAAAAACCCACTCCAAATTTTGTGTGAGTATGAAAATATTAAACGAAATGTGGGTGAGACTGTACAGGATTATTGTTTAAGATTAAATGATGTATATAATGCTATTCCAGCTAACCTGAAACCTCCTATGGGATTAGCCTTGCTGAAATTTCCAAATGGTTTCGATGTTGATATGGCATACCAGCTGCGGGAGAGAGATCCCACTACTCTCGAAGACATGCAGAAGATAGCAGTAAGTGTGGAGGCTAATCTGCTAGCTAAAAGAGCAC
Organism: Pinus albicaulis; assembly: GCA_034641835.2. Taxonomy (NCBI): domain Eukaryota; kingdom Viridiplantae; phylum Streptophyta; class Pinopsida; order Pinales; family Pinaceae; genus Pinus; species Pinus albicaulis. The sequence continues at coordinate 1,309,472,727 of CM076580.1, forward strand.
GAGCCAGAGCTGAAAAGAGAGTCACGGTGAAAGAGGAAGCCTTTCCTTCAGATATCAAAATGGACACTCTAATTCAGACAGTGGAGAAGATGGTTGGTCGATTAACCATTTCAGATAGACCTAAACCTCAAATAAGAAATCCAAATTTCAGAGGGCAGTAGCCCCAATTCATAATTAAATAGAGAGAATAGAGAGCGCAGGACCAAGCACCACCACAACAACAAATCAGGACCCCATTGCAGCAGAATTACGTGCAAGGAACAGACATAGATGAGGATGATGATCCTGTCATTGAAGCCAATCACTTTTTCACAGACGATGGTGTGCCTATCTTTCTCACAGAAGATGAGGAATATACAGCGATTGCAGACGTCCAAAAAGATGAAGATTTAATTTTGGCTAATGACACAGTATTAGAAGAAGAGTCTGATGACTACCACAGAGGGTATATGAATGCTTTATTAGCTCAACAAAGGCAGTAATCTTTAAGGAATAGAGATGTTCCGATTAGTCCCATTCAGAAAATAAAGGAGCTCCAAATGAAGAACGATGCTTAGAATGAAGGGAAAGAAACGACTGATCCTTCCTCTAGCAAAACACCTTTAGTGATTAACACAGCAAATGAAAAGAATCAGCAGAGCACAACAAAGGAGAAAGCAGAAAAAAAAGACCTTCCCATAAAAGAGGTAGAAAATTCTCCTTCTTTTAATTTAGAAAATGAAATTTCTAAGCTGAAAGTGTCCATGCCCCTGACTGAGTTGGTAAAAAATAGTGCTTATAAAAGTTAGGTGTCTAGAATTTTGCAAATAGACTCTGTTTCTGATATGATCAATGTTGAGGATGATTACCCTGAACTCATCTTTGGTCCAGTAACTGAATATCAATCATAAGAAAGTGAAGTCCCTCCCTTTTACCTGAGTCTTAGAGTACACGAGTTCATCTTGCATAATGCTATGTTAGACTCTGACGCCTCACATAATTTGATGCCCAAAGCCATCATGGAGAAGTTAGGCCTTGATATTACACAAAAATACCATGATTTGTATTCTTCTGACTCAGGTATGGTCCATTGTATTGGTCTTATCAAAGACTTGGTAGTGTCTCTAAATCAAATCCCAGCCAATAATGTCTTGATGGATGTAGTTGTTGCCAATGTCCCACCATGGTTTGGAATGCTTTTATCTAGGTCTTTGGGTGAAAAACTTAAAGGAACCATGCAGCTTGACTTATCTTATGCCACCATTCCTGTGTTTGGCCAGTTGAGAAAGCTATATAGGGAGAAGAAAATAAAATATATGATCACTAGTAAAGAGAAGCCAGTGAATCATCTTATCAATGCAGTCCACATAGATTTAGAGTCTTTTGTCTTATATTCAGATGATGGTTTGAATGATGAAAATGTTCAGCTGGTACAAGTATATGAAATACCTAAGATTTCAAAGAATTTTAGGGAAGTCCTCAAATAGGAAAAAGATAAAGCAACAAGCACTTCTAAGCCTCCTGCCTGCCAGCAGCAAAAAGATAGTGAACAGCCAGAAACCAGCCAAGGTAAAGAAGAGAAAGAAACAGAGTTTCAACATCTACAAGAAGAAGAAGAAGGCCTTTTAAGCATGGATTTTGATGGATTTGTTGGTAAGGATGGAGCTGGTATTGGAATATGGATACGGAGCCCTATTTTCCAGCCTGAAAAGGTTCCTAGTAATGTTAGAGTATGTGCTTATAAGTTCGATTTTGACTGCTCTAACAATGAAGCAGAGTATGAGGCTTTGATTGCAGGTCTAAAATTTTTGAAGAAGCTGAATGTAAAAAGAATTTTTGTCTATGGAGATTCAGAGCTGATAATCAAATAGGTCAAAGGAGAGTACCAAATAAAACATCCACAGTTGAGGGCCTATCGAAATGCAGTCCTAGATATCTTGAAGACATTCCCAGAGTACACCTTGACAGCAGTGCCCAGGATGCAGAATATTATTGCTGATTCTCTTGCCACTACTACAAGCAACCTGAAGATTCCGATGAACTCCAGCAAAAATTTTGAGATTTATGTCAAACATAGGCCTGTTGTTCCGGACAATTTAAGGTATTAGCAAGTGTTTTGGGATGACAATGAGATTAATGCTTTTTTGCAGAGTGATGGAAAACTCAAAGATACCCCAATAGAAGGTGAGTATGAGATTGATGATCAAGAAATGGAAGAAAACCAGATGGACATATTGCAGCTGAAAGATAATGTAATTCCTAGAGGTGTTATACCTTTAGAGGAGCTTTTTGATCAGGATGATGTTGCAAAGAAGCCAAGCTTGGTTCCTACTGAGAAAGGAGTTGAAGAGGTGAATCTTGGAGCAACTGACATGCCCAAGTTTGTGAAGTTTTCAAAGGCATTATCCCCTGAGGTAAAGGAAAAGTATGTTAAATTGCTTTTTGAATTTTCTGATGTGTTTGCATGGGATTATTCAGATTTGAAGGTGTATGATAAGAACATAATCCAGCATACTATTCCCATTAAGTCGGATCAGAAGCCATTTAGATAGAAGCTAAGAAGAATCAATCCGAAGCTACTGCCATCCATTGAAAAGGAGGTAAACAGATTGTATAAAGCTGGTACCATTGTTCCTATTAGATTTTCTGACTGGATTTCAAATTTGGTCTCGGTACGTAGGAAGACAGGAGAAATAATATTGTGCATAGATTTTCAGAATCTGAATAAAGCATCCTTAAAGGATAATTATCCACTTCCGAAGATGGACCATGTTCTGCAGAGAGTAGTTGGAGCATCTAGGATGTCATTACTTGATGGCTACTTAGGCTACAATTAGATCTTGGTGCATTAGAAATATCAAGACAAAAATGCCTTCACAACACCCTGGGGAACCTTCCAGTATGCCAAAATGCCATTCAGTCTGAATAATGCTGAAGCTACTTTCCAGCGAGCAATGGAAATTTCTTTTTCCAATGAAAAAGATGTTTTTCTTGTTTTTTATTTGGATGATCTGACAGTGTTTTCTAGTTTTGATGATGAGAATTTGCACCATTTGAGAGTTGTTTTTTAGCGATGCAGAAAGTTCAGGATTTCTCTCAATCCAAAGAAGAGTATCTTTGCCATGGATGAAGGTAAGCTGCTAGGGCATATCATTTCTAAAGATGGCATCCACATGGATCCATCTAGAGTGGAGGAAATTCAGCACATAGACCTTCCATGGAACAAAAAGAAGATCCAAGCATTCAATGGTAAGATGAACTTCTTGCACAGATTTATACCCAATTTGGCTGAAAATTTGAGAGAAATGACTAATATGTTGAAGAAGGATAGTACTATCAAATGGAGTGAGGAGGATATCAAGTCATTTAATATGGTAAAGTTTGCTTTGTCCAATTCCCCAGTCTTGATTAGTCCTGACTACACTCAAGATTTTATCATCTTCTCATTTGCATCGGAGCATACCATGGCTATTGTTTTGATGCAAAAGAGAGATCAGATTGAAAATCCAATTGCCTTTTTCAGTAGGACTATTAGAGATGTTGCTTTAAGGATTAACATTATTTAAAAACAAGCATTGGCTCTTATAAAGGCATTTAAGGATTTTAGGGTCTATATTCTGCATTCACATAATATAACATATGTCCCTAATGTAGTAGTGAAGGATGTGTTGATGCAAACTTATCCAGAAGGTCGAAGAGGTAAACAGATAACAGCTATGTTGGAGTACGATTTGTAGATCAAACCCACAAAGTTGATCAAAGGCCAAGGCTTGGAGAAATTAATGGCCCAGTCAAATTTGCATGCCCTGGATATAAACCTCATTACAAAAATATCTGCTTGTTCCCGTTTCAGATATTTTCCTACAATCCCCATGGTATTCAGATATTGTTTATGTCCTTCAGCACCTTTCACCACCTCCAGGCATATCTAAAAGAAAAGGTAGATCGTTGAAACTTAAGTCAGCTAAATATTGTATTTTTAACAGTGCTCTTTATTGGAAAGATCCTGGAGGCATTCTGCTCAATTGTTTGGTTGAAGAAGAAGCTCAGAAGGTAATGCATGATTTTCATAAAGGTGATTGTGGTGGTAATTTGTTTTGGAAAACTACAACTAACAAAGTGTTGAGAGCAGGATACTATTGGCCCACATTATTTTCATATTTATATAAAATAGTGATGAGTTGTCATGAATGTCAAATTTTTCAAGGGAAGAAAAAATTTCAGCCTCTTCCTCTGAAACCAGTTTTAGTAAACACTCCCTTTCATTAGTGGGGACTCGATTTCATAGGAGAAATCCATCCTGCGTCATCAGCACAGCATCGATGGATATTAACAGGGACAGATTACTTCACTAAATGGATCAAGGCCATCCTAGCAACACAAGAAAATGATACAGTAATTATTCAATTCCTGGAATCGAATATTTTATCTCGTTTTGGCTGCCCTCACAAAATTGTAACATATAACGCAGCATCATTCAAATCCAAGAAGATGGTCGATTTTTGCGATAAATACAACATTGTGCTAAGCCATTCGACAACGTACTACCCACAGGGAATTGTCTTGGCAGAATCATCGAACAAATCGCTGATAAATATAATCAAAAAAATTCTGGGGGAAAACAAAAGAAATTGGCATCGAAAGCTCATCAATGCACTGTGGGAAAATAGAGTTAGCAGCAAGAAATTATGTCGCCTTTTGAATTGGTTTATGGTATTGATGTTGTCTTTCCTACATCTCTTATAGCTCCAGTCATGATATTATTGCAAGAGGTTGGTAGTGAAGACGATGATAATCAGCGAAGGATCAATCAGATGATCCACCTTCAGCAAACAAGAGAGGAAGTGTCACAAAACGCTATTCAATTGCAGGAGAAGATTACAAAGATCTATGACCGAAAGACAAAAGAAGAAAAAATTCAGTTGGATGATGTAGTGTTGAAATGGGATGAAAGGAATGAGGACAAAGGGAAGCATGGTAAGTTTGACAACTTCTGGAAAGGACCATACAAGATTTCAACATACAGGGGACAAAATTATTTCTTGCTTTCAGAAATGGATGGCCAAGATTTCCCTGGAGGAGTAGTGAATGGTAGGCTTTTGAAAAACTACCATTGTTGAAGATAATGGATCAGAAATTATGTCACCATCACTATATATACCATGCTATTTTTTGTCAGAGTTTAAATACACAGTCATTGAAGTTCGGGGCCCAAGGTGAAGGATATAAAACTTGGATGATATGTGTATGGTTTGGTTTTATTTGATTTTCCAGTCTTAGTCTTGAGTCAGAGTCAGTTTGCATTGTGTCAGTTTTCAGTATTTTGACTCCATGCCCAATGGATAAGGCTACTTGGTCTACGGTGTTCTTGGCACCTCCAACAAGCTACCATCCCCATTGGAGCCAATTTTAGTGTCAGTATAGTCATATTGCCATCAGTGATAAAAAATTCTCTTTTGCATTTTCATATTAGGAGTCCCATACCAATAAATTTCACCATTTCGTTAGGTCATGGATCCATTGATGGTAGTGATTTTTCATTAGTTTCCCTCATGTGAAACTTGCTGATTCTCCTCTCTATGGTCTTTAGTCATGAGTCACTTTCTCTCAAAATAATATTTTTATGTCATAGGATGGGTCTTATTAGGTCCTAGGATCTCACCATGGTCAAATTAATGAGTCAAGTGTCAATAAATATCAGCAAGGTCATGAGGAAGTCAATAAACTCAAAGTCATAGGACCTGGAAAGATAAATGAAATGTTTCATTCAGTTTGATGTAATTTTCACCTCAAAACCATGTTTTGAGGTGAAAACATGATACTTTGCCTTTATTATCATTTATTATGTAATTTAATATCATCATATGTAATAAGTCAACACTTCAGAAGCTGCCATCTCCACAAAGTCATCACCCTGCCATTCAGAGAAGTTTTCCACAGCATGTTTAGCGTCAAATCATGTTCTAAGTAGATCCAGAAGAAAGAGCCCAGAAAGAGCTTTCCAACGATATATTACAATCCCAAAACTAACTTTTGGATCGAAATTTATGCCTAAGTGAAGTAAAAAGTCCCCTATACCCTTAAACAATCCATTTTCCCACCTTTCCCTAAACTTTGTTTTGTTGAAGTTTTATATTTTCTTTAATAAATCCCTCTTTGCCCCCTCTGATTTACATAATCGCATTATTTAAATCTCTTAAACACATATGCGATGTATTAACCAATTCCCATCCATGCTTTGAAACTTTATAATAAAGTTTTAAGTTATTTATTATAAAACCCCCCATCGATACATTCCCGTCCCTTTCCCATCGCATCGCAATATTCAAAAGGTGCATCCCGATGATCCTCGTGACTACCCAAATCTCCAATGTGATGGGTTTAAACTCCATCGTTGATTTAATTAATCATCCAACAGCCCACATACCATCGGTGCCTTTGATTTGTCCACTCTCGATTGTATATCTCCGATGGCAACCCCCGATTGACACCCTCCGATTATTCCTCAGTCGTTGATCTCATCATCCAATTCGATGGCCCACAGCCAATCGGACCATCCCAATCAGTGCAATCACAAACTGTTCCCTCCACCCCGAGCTTCTGATCCCGATTGACCCTCGAGCCCACCATAATCCTCCGCCCATTTATAATTTAAAATGCCATTTCCCATTGTAAAAATTAAACTGTGTTTTATTTCTTTTTATATAAAGTATTTTCCCATCACCTCTTCTCAAATCACATTGGAAAAGTTTCATTTTGTAACACACCTGCCCCGATAGCCCGATTCCAATTTCGGTTCATATCCCCTGTCCCGCCTTGCTAGCCCTCCGCTCTTTCAATATAAATCATTTTACTTCTTTGTAAAAGTGCCCAAATTTTTTTAAATGTGTTTTGAAAGAAAAATCCCTTTGGCTTATCTTTATTCCTATTCCCATTTTGCCAATCACATTGGAGCTTTTGGTTTTGTTCCACATATATCTTCCCATTCCTCCGATCACCGATTATGATTGCGCCATCACACAGCAAATCACAATGCTCTATTATATGTTGTATCCCCTCTCCCACCCCTTCTAATTGTGATTGCAATGTAGACCCCACTTCCTTTCCCTTTGCTCCCTCCATCCAAAATTGGTTTTCCCTTCACTAAGGCATAATTTCATTTTATTTGATTTCAAAGGCATTTTATTAAAAAATTAGTTTTCTTCAAACGGAATATGCAAAGCAACAGTCAGAAGTCCGAGAGCAACAATGAGACTAATATTTCTATAGCAGCATAAAAATAGTGATTTGCTCCTCAAATTGCCTATTTTTCATTCAACAGCATAACTGTGAATTTGCCCAAGTAGTCAAATGTAATGTTGTTCCTTCTATAGGGCAGATTTTTGGTCTTCTTTTCTATCTTCAGATTTCACTTCTAAGTTGTTAAAACAACCCCCTTTTTCTATGGATCTGTGTTCCAACAAATCTGGTCTATTTAATGTAATTGTAAATCATTTGTAAACCAGTATGTAACTTAGAACTAGGGGAATAGTGTGGAAGAAAGCTCTCCGCTCCATTGTAACCAGTTTTGGATAGGGAATTAATAAAGAGATGCAGCTTTGATTTGTGGGATCCATGTGGTGTGAGTTTTATCATTTGTTTTTCTCCTTTGTTTCATATGTAAATTTGTTATGTTTCACCTTTCATCCATAAACATTTCCTGTTGAATGCTTTCAAGATAGAAAGGTAGGATCCATTTTTATGCCCTTCCTTGGGAAATCATTCATACTCTGTGTTTTTCTTCTGTTTGAAAAGGATCCATCCCCCATGCCCTTTTCAGCTCCTCGCTAGTCTTTCCATTCCATCCTTATTTAAACCTTAATTGCTAAAATTTCCTGCCTATCTTGCCCCATGAAATACCCTATAAATTGATTTAATTCCCCAGTTTCATACTATCCCATTTTGTCCCACACATCCCTGAAAATTCATTAATTTATTTAAAACATTTTCCCATTATCATACCTAGCCTAATATCAGTTTCTTATTTGTACTTTTTTGAATATCATTTCACGGAGAGAGCCCTCTCATGTCCTTGTAGGGCTAGCTACAAGGCTAAGCGTGGTTTAGATGTTACCATGTTTTTCCATTTTTCAACTTGGGGTCCTAATCAAAAGCTAACACTATGCATTAATAAAATTATGAGTGGATCCACTATTTATCAATACAGAAAATATTTTCCCCATGATGGTGCCTCTCACCCTCAAGGTTAGATACTTTGGGACCCCTCTTAATGCTGCAACAACTCCTCCTCTTGGAGAAAAGTCTTTTATGGGTTGTACAGCACTGACATCCTTCTTGGAGAAGGTCCTGATATGATGTGCTTCCCCTATAACACATTTCTCCTCCAATTCCTAAACATGGTTGTTTCCCTTGGCCTTGAGTGGGTCTTCTGCTATAAAAAGGTTCTTTCCCTGGGCAAGATGTGTTGTAGATCTCTAGCTTTATCCACAGCTTCAAGGAGTGTAGTTGGTTTGGTAGACTTGACCAACCCTTGTAATGGTTCATCCATCCCATTCAAAAACATACATACCTTCCTTCTCATAGTGAGGTTGGATACCATCACTGAAAGCTGCAGATACTCAACAATATAATCCTCAAGATATCCCTCCTACTTGAGCTTGGTTATCTTGCCAAAGTGGGCTTCTAGATCCCTTGGATCAAACCATTCCACTAGCTTCTTGGTGAAATCTGAGTATGAAGTGATATGATGACGCCCAAGTGTGGTCAATCCACGAAACCGCCAATCTTGAGCTTCCCCTTCTAGGTGCAACACATCTATCTTGATAGCTTCTATCTCAGAAACCTTGTGGAGCTGGAAGTATGTGTCTAGCTTCTCTACCCATGCTTTTGTATGTACTTAGGTGTCCCATAAAATTTAGGCAAGAATAACACTACCATACTACACTGTAGGGTTGATCCCTGCATCAAGCTATCCTCCCTTTGATGAGGATCATTCCTCCTTCCATCCTTGATCCGGAAAAACTCCTAAAAGCTCCGGTGCTCCTTGAACCTTTGAGACTGGAGCTCATATTCTTCAAAATATTCCCCTAGAGAACCCGCCTTATCTCCTTTAGTTAAAAAATAATGCATAGTGGAGCTTTTTGATGTATTTGAATGTCCCATGCCATTTGTAGTGCTGGTGCTTGCCCTATGGAAAAACCCTAAAGAGTCTTCTTCTTGCCTCATCTCCCTGAGATCCCTTGCAATTTTCTTAGGGTTTAAAGTATGAGCCTTGAGATTTATTCCTTCTCCATGCTGAAGATAAATCTCCCCCCACAAGTTGAGCCAAGAGCAGAGCTCTGATACCACTATAATATCCCTTTTCAGGAATTTCAACAATATCTCCAATGAGGACGTTGTATAAGAAAACTAGTGCAAGAATAATGCAGTCGAGGGCTTGCATCCTCTAAATTATGTTGTATGTAGCGTAAATATAGAATTTCGTCCGAAACGAATAACTCTAGCTACATTAAACAGATCTCCCCAACTCAAATATGCTAAAAAGAATCACAACCCCAGTACATCATAAAATAGAAATTTCAGAGGCAGAAACAACGTTATTTTTATTATGAAAACTACAAAAAAATATGGAATAACATATATCTGGATATTTCATTCATTATAAGATCAGAAATGAGAGGATTGACCTATTTTACAAACACATTAGGAACCCCCGGCAAGGGTTTCCAGCAAAATAGCAACAAAAGATATAGCACTGTAGAAAATAATGTTGTACTCAGCAACTCTGTATTGAGAAATATCTAATATGCTAAAAAAGGGACACACAATACAAGAATTGGCTCAAGGACTCCCTCAATATAACTCCTGGAGTGGAAATCACCTCCTCCTCTTTTGAAATAAGCACAAATGGATAGATACAACCCCAGCTACTACAGCTACTGCAGAAATAACACACTCACTAGAAGTGACTACACTATAAATGTTAGAGTATGGATTTAATCAAGATAGTTGATGAGAATGGAGCTTAATACCTCCTCCTTGGATCTCCCAATCAGCTACAACAATGATGAAACTAGAATTCCAGCATGAGAACTCTTGCACTAAACAGTGCTGCAACTCCAGCTAAACAGCTGAAGCTTGCAATCAGTCATAAGATTGAAACAAGAAGTATGAATGAATGAATCCTTTTGCTGTTATTCCTTCATTTTTATCCTAAGTGAGCTTCTCCATCCCGGGCTCCACTCATTGGTGATGTAGCTTCCTTGAGAAGTTTCCTCCTTCAAAACTGTGCTGCCCTAGTGGCTTTCCCTCCCTTGTGACAGTGCTGTTGACTTGGTCAACTATAGATAACTCCTTGCTTTTACTCCTCTTCATACTTAATAGGCTTTATTTTATCCTCATACCTCAATCCCTTTTCACACTGGGATAGATTTTATTGTGTTTCCTACTACTTATTTCAAAAATGGAGCAATTATAATGTTCTAGATAGCAATGGCTAATTGGGAATATTACATTGTTGATACTGTTTTACTGAGAATAGACTCAATTAGGACTTTGTTGGTACTTTCAACCTACCCATTTTCCTATGGGTGGGAGGAAGACGTGACTCTATGGATGATATGGTGATTCTTCAGGGTGGCTGTAACTTTATTGCCCACAAACTGTGCCCTCCATCAATTATCACTTCCCATGGTAAGCCATATCACACGAATAACTCAAAATGAAATGTAATATATTTCAGACCTACAACCATCTATATATCATAACCAAGATATCGTAGAAGAAAATAGAAAATTTGAATGGGGTAAAACAAGGGAAACACCAATCTGATTCTTCGAGAAGAAGAGAGCATTCTGCCACGATCAATTTCTCTTCAGATCTCCCATAGATTTCTGAACATTCAAAAAACTTGAAATATATCCACCAGCTACTATGGATTTCGAGCCATTAATGGAATGTGGTTGCTTTATGGTTTCAGAGCGTCCATGCTTCTGCAAGAATCTAGAAAAAAGCAAGCATCATAGGGCAGAATGGAATCATGGGAAAGAAGGCATAAAGGTTGAACAAGCAGAGCGGGAAAAAAAAATTGAATAGGTCGATTAAGAAAATTTGAATAGGTGGAATAGGGCGAGTGGGTAAGGTAATTAGGCTAATTTGTTGGAATTTAAAATATAGGCCAAGCTATGGATCTTTAACCATGTATTAATGCTACCAATTGATTAATTATGATTAATCATATATTAATGATATCAATTGATTAATTAGGGGTCTTTAATCATGTATCAATTGATTAATTATGAATTAGTAAATTTAATTAAAATTTACTAATTAGTCTACAAACACATGGTAATAATGGCATTACCCACAAACACATGATACCCTCATAACCTAGTATTGTGTGCTAGGAAGGCTTTCCAAAGAAGTTGGCTGGCATTACTATGACACTATTACGGAATTAGAAGGGAAGAGAAAGGAAAAGGCTCAGGTATCATATGAGATAAGGATGCAATTGGAAAAATTGAGATCAAAAGTAGTGGAGCTAGCCAAAAAGCAGCTTGCCCCAGAGATGGATAAGATAAAACTTGACAACATATTGGTCAATTTCCTTGACCCTTTATTAGTTATTCAGAAGGAGTATGAATACACCACCGTTAATATCAAGGTAACCATCCCCTAGCAGATCAAGGAGTACAAGTTGTAGTTTTCATCTGAACATCAACATACCACAACCATGCTTACAACTAGAAGCCTTCTCACGTTCATGATTTGATTATATAGTGAATTAGACAGAAGTAAGAAAACAATTACTTCTTCAAAGCTAATTCAAATTTGGAGGGCTTAGCCAGGGATTAGGGGTTAGGGGTTAGGGGTTTAGAGGTTTAGGGTTTAGGGGGTTAAATGGGTTAGGGGTTAAGGGGTTATAGGTTTAGGGTTTAGGGGGTTAAATGGGTTAGGGGTTAAAGGGTTATAGGTTTAGGGTTTAGGGGGTCAAATGGGTTAGGGGTTTAGCGGTTTATGGTTTAGGGGGTTAATGGGTTATAGGTTTAGGGTTTAGGGGGTCAAATGGGTTAGGGGTTTAGGGGGTTAGTTGATTTAGCAGTTAAGGATTTTAGGGGTTAGAAGTTAGGGGCTAATGGGGTTAGGTTTTAGTGGTTAAGGGTTTAAGGGGTTAGCTGGGTTAAGGGTTTAATGGTTTAGGGTTTAAAGGGTTAGGGGTTAAGGGTTTATAGGTTTAGGGTCTAGGGGGTTAAATGGGTTAGGGGTTTACTAGGGGTTTATGGGGTTAAATGGGTTAGGGGTTAAGGGTTTAAAGGTTTATGGTTTAGGGTTTAAATGGGTTAGGGGTTTACTAGAGGTTTAGGGGGTTAAATGGGTTAGGGGTTAAGATGATAGTTTCATTGGTCTCTGTTTGTGCACATTTTAACCTTGCCAACAAGGTATAATTAACCCAATCGTAGGTCCCAATATGTCATGATATATATTAACTCTAGATATATATGAGAAGGAACAATTATAAAGACATAGATTGATAGAGGTCGCAAGACAAGGGGAGTCACAAGGGAGAGATGGAGATAAACTGAAGGAGAGGGGAGAGAAGGAATGGATCAGATAAGATAGAGATATGGAGAGAGTGAGAGAGTTGGAAAAGGGTAAGAGAGGGAGATAGTGACACAAATATAGAAGGGGGGCAGAAAGAAGGATAGAGGGAGGGATATAGTTGTGAGAGGATTGGAGGGTAGAGAGAGAGAGAGAGAGGTCATTCCAGATGCTCTTAAAGTGTCGAGGCTTCAGCCAGGTCACAAGTATTTTCTACTAGGAAGCTTTCCAAAGAAGTTGGCTGGCATCACTGTGACACTATTACAGAATTAAAAGGGAAGAGAAAGGCAAAGGCTTAGGTATCATATGAGAGAAGGAAGAAATTGGAAAAATTGAGATCAAAAGTAGTGGAGTGAGCCGAAAAGCAGCTTACCCCAGTGATGGATAAGATAAAACTTGACAAAATATTGGTAAATTTCCTTGACCCTTTATTGGTTATTCAGAAGGAGTATGAATACACCACCATTAATATCAAGGTAACCAGCACCTAGCAGATCAAGGGGTTAAGGGGTTTAGGGGTTAGATGTTTTGGGTTTAGGGGGTTAAATGGGTTAGGGTTTTAGAGGTTTAGGGGGTTAGTGGATTTATCAGTTAAGGATTTTAGGGGTTAGGGATCATTACGGGTTAATCCAGGGGCTAGGGTTTAACGGGTTAAATGGGTTAGGGTTTTAGAGGTTTAGGGGATTAGTGGATTTAGCAGTTAAGCATTTTAGGGGTTAGGGGTCATTACGGGTTAATGGGGCTAGGGTTTAGGGGGTTAAATGGGTTAGGGTTTTAGGGGTTTAGGGGGTTAAATGGGTTGGGGGTTGGGAATTAGTGTTTAAGGGGCTAGGGGTTAAGGGTTAGAGGTTTAGGGTTTATGGGGTTAAATGGGTTAGGCGTGCATTTAGAGGTTTAGGGGCTTGTGGGATTTAGCAGTTAAGGATTTTAGCAAGGGGTTAGGGGTTAAGGGGTTAAGGGGTTAGAGGTTTAGGGTTTAGGGGTTTAAATGGGTTATAGGGGTTTAAAGGTTTAGGCGGTTAGGGGATTTAGTAGTTAAGGATTTTTGGTGTTAAGGGTTAGGGTAGGGGGTTAAATGGGTTAGGGTTTTAGGGGTTTAAATGGGTTAGGCCGGTTAGGAAATAGGGTTTAAGTGGTTAGGGGTTAAGGGTTTAGAGGTTTAGGGTTTAGGGGTTAAATGGGTTAGGGGTTTAGGGGGTTAAATGGGTTAGGGGTTTAGGGGGTTAAATGGGTTAGGGGTTAAGCGTTTAAGGGTTATTGGTTAAGGGTTTAGAGGTTTAGGGTTTAGGGGTTAAATGGGTTAGAGGTTTAGAGGTTTATGGTTTAGGGGGTTAAATGGGTTAGGGGTTGGGAATTAGGGTTTAATGGGCATGCCCGATCGAATGAATATGCCACAAGGGAGAAAACACCAAACGAGCCGCCCAAATGTGCACAAGGCACTCAGGAGGTCAAAACTTAGCAAAACTGATATGGGTGCCCTCGAACAAAATGAACCAAACCAAACATGCCCAGTCAGGCGACCTCGCACGGCGCGCCCGACCGAACGATGCCACAAGGGAGAATGGAAAACGGGTCACGTGAATGTGCACAAGGTACCCAGGCGGTCAGAACTTAGCAAAACTGATACGGGCACCCTCGAAGTACGAAACGGCCCGACCCGAATGCACTCGGTCGGGCGACCTCACACAGCATGACATGAAGCGCCTGACGGAAAGAATATGCCACAAGGGAGCAAACAACAAACGGCCCGCCCGAATGTGCACAAGGCACCTGGGTAGTCACAAAATAGCAAAACTGATACATGCGCCCTCGAATAGAACAGCCTGAACCGAACGCGCCCAGTCGGGAGACCTTGCACCGCGCGCCCGACCGAACGATGCCACAAGGTAGAAAAAAGAAAACGGGTTGCTCGAACATGCATAAGGCACTCAGGCAGTCACAACTTAGCAAACTTAATATGGGCACCCTTAAAGTACGAAACGGCCAGACTTGAACACGCCCGGTCGGGTGACCTCACATAGCGCAACATGACGCGCCTGACCAAATGAATATGCCACAAGGGAGAAAATAGAAAACGGGAAGCCCAAACGTACACAAGGCACTCGGGCGGTCACAACTTAGCAAAACTAATACGGGTGCCCTCGAACAAAACAGCCCGAATCGAACGCGCCCGCTGGGCCGACCTCACACGGCACAACACAATGCACCCGACCGAATGATGCCACAAGGGAGCAAACGAAAAATGGGCCGCTCAACGTGCACAAGGAACCCGTACGGTAACAAATTAGCGAAATTGATATGGGCGCCCTCGAACGAATCGGCTCGACCTGAACGTGCCCGTTCGAGCAACCTCACATGGCGCGACATGGCGCGCCCAACTGAATGATGCCACAAGGAAGAAAACGGAAAATGGGTTGCTCGAACATGCACAAGGCACCCAGGAGGTCACAACTTAGCAAAAATAATACGGGCGCCCTCGAATGAAATAGTCCAACCCAAACGTGCCTAGTTGGGCGACCTCACACAGTGCGACACGACGCGCCCGACTGAATGATGCCACAAGGGAGAAAATGACAAACGGGCCACCCAAACGTGTACAAGGCACCCGGGTGGTCACAACCTAGAAAAACTGATATGGGCACCCTCGAACGAAACGGCCTGACCTGAGCGCGCCTGGTCAGGCAACCTCGAACGGCGCGACATGACGCGCCTGACCGAACGATGCCACAAGGGAGAAAATGGAAAATGGGCCGCTAGAAGGTGTACAGGGCACCCGGGCAGTCACAACTTAGCAAAACTTATACGGGCGCCCTTGAACAAAATGGCCCGACCCGACTCGAACGCGCCCGGTCGGGCGACCTCACATGGCACGACACGGTGCGCCTGGCCGAATGATGCCACAAGGGAGCAAACGAAAAACAAGGCACCCGAATGTGCACAAGGGACATGGGTGGTCACAACTTAACAAAATTGATACGGGCGCCCTCGAACGAAATGGCCCAACCGAAATGCACCCGAGAGGGTGCCGACCTCACACGGTGCGACACGATGCACCCGAACGAACTTCGATGCCACAAGGGAGCAAATGGAAAATGAGCCACCCAAAAATGCACAAGGCACCCGGGTGATCACAACTTAGCAAAATAGATATGGGCGCCCTCGAACGAAATGGGCCAACCCGACCTGAATGTGCTCGGTCGAGCGACCTCACACGACGCGACACAGCGCACCCAACCGAACGATGCCACAAGGGAGTAAATGATAAACGGGCCACCTGAATGTGCACAAGGCACCTGAGCGGTCACAACTTAGCAAAACTGATACGGGCACCCTCGAATGAAATGGCTCGACCCAAACGTGCCCCGTCGGTATGGCGCTACATGGCGCGCCCGACCGAACGATGCCACAAGGGAGAAAATGGCAAACGGGCCACCCGAACGTGCCCAAGGCACTCGGGAGGTCACAACTTAGCAAAATTGATACGGGTGTCCTCGAATGAAATGGCTTGACCTAAACGGCTTGACCTAAATGCGCTGTGTCATGCCGTGTCGGGCGACCTCACACGGTATGACACAGCGTGTTTGACCAAATGATGCCACAAGGGAGAAAACAGAAAATGGGTTGCCTGAACGTGCACAAGGCACTTGGGTGATCACAACTTAGCAAAACTGATACGGGCACCCTAGAACAAAATGGCCTGACCCAACCCAAACGCACACGGTCGGGCGACCTCACATGGCATGACATGATGCGCCCAACCAAATGATGCCATAAGGGAGAAAATAGAAAATGGGCCGCCTGAACGTGCACAAGGCACCCGGGCAGTCACAACTTCGCAAAACTGATACGGACGCCCTTGAACGAAACGACTCGATTCGACCCGAATGGGCCTGATCGGGTGACCTGACACGACGCGACACAACACGCCTGACAAAACGATGCCACAAGGGAGAAAATGGCAGATGAGCTGCCCGAACGTGAACAAAGGAACTAGGCAATCACAACTTAGAAAAACTGATATGGGCGCTCTCGAATGAAACGACGCGACTCGAAAGTGCTCGGTCGGGTGACCTCGCACGACACGACACGGCACGCCCGACTGAAAGATGCCACAAGGGAGAAAATGGTAAATAGGCCACCCGAAGGTGCACAAAGCACCTAGGTGGTCAAAACTTAGCAAAACTGATACGGGTGCCCTTGAACGAAATGACCCGACCCGACACGAACACGCTAGGTCGGGCGACCTCGCATGGTGCAACACGGCGCGCCCGATTGAACGATGCCACAAGGGAGAAAATGACAAACGGGCCACTTGAACATGCACAAGGGACCCAAGTGGTCACAACTTAGAAAAATTGATATGGGCACCCTCGAACAAAATGACTCGACTGGAATGCGCCTGATCGGGCGCTGACCTCATATGGCACGACACGACATGCCCCAACGAACATCGATGCCACAATAGAGCAAACAAAAAATGAGCCGCCCGGACGTGCACAAGGCACCCGAGCGGTCACAACTTAGCAAAACTGATACAGATGCCCTCGAATGAAATGACCCGATCAGAACGTGCCCAGTCAGGCGCCGACCTCACACGGCATGACACGATGCGCCAGAACAAACGTCGATGCCACAAGGGAGCAAATAGAAAATGAGCCACTCGAACATGCACAAGGCACATGGGTGGTCACAACTTAGAAAAACTGATACATGTGCCCTCAAACGAAACGGCCCGACCCAACCCAACCCGAGCGCGCCCGGTTGGGCGACCTCACACAACGCGCCAGACTGAACGATGCCACAAGGGACAAAATGAAAAACAAGCCACCCAAACGTGCATAAGGCACCCGGGTGGTCACAACTTAACAAAACTAATATGGGCACCCTCGAATGAAATAGCCCAACCCGAATGCGCTTTGTCGAGCAACCTCACAGTACGGCGCAACACGACGCGCCCGACCAAACGATGCCACAAGGGAGCAAATGGAAAACAGGCCACCCAAATGTGCACAAGGCACCCGGATGGTCACAACTTAGCAAAACTAATACAGGCACCGTCAAATGAAATGACCTGAACTAAATGCGCCTGGTCGGGTGACCTCACACAGTGCGACACGACGTGCCCGACTTTACGATGCCACAAGGGAGAAAACGGAAAATGGGCCACCCGAACGTGCACAAGTCACCCGGGCGGTCACAACTTAGCAAAACTGATATGGGCACCCTCGAAAAAAATGGCCCGACTCGACCTGAACGTGCCCGGTCGGGCAACCTCACACGGCGCGACACAGTCCACCCTACTGAGCGATGCCACAAGGGAGAAAATGGCAAACGGGCCACCCGAACGTGCACAAGGTACCCGGGCGGTCACAACTTAGCAAAACTGATACGGGCGCCCTTGAACGAAACGACCTAACCTGGATGCGCCCAGTCTAGCGACCTCACACGACGCGACATGGCGCACCCGACGGAACAATGCCACAAGGGAGAAAATGGCAAAAGGGCTAGCCGAACATGCACAAGGCACCCAGGTGGTCACGACTTAGCAAAATTGATACGGGTGCCCTGGAATGAAATGGCTCAACCTGACCCGAACGTGCCCGGATGGGCAACCTCACATGGTGCGACATGGCGTGCCCCACCGAACGATGCCACAAGGGATCAAATGGAGAGCAGGCTGCCTGAACATGCACAAGGGACCTGGGCAGTCAGAACTTAGAAAAACTGATACAGGCACCCTCAAACAGAACAGCTCGACCCGAACGTGCCCGGTTTGCAACCTCACACGGCGTGCCCGAACGAACGATGTCGCAAGGGAGCAAATGGAAAACAAGCCACCCAAACTTGCACAAGGCACTTGGGAAGTCACAACTTAGAAAAACTGATACGGTCACCCTTGAATGGAATGGCCCGACTTGAACGCGCCTAGTCAGGCGACCTCACACTGCACGACACGACGCGCCGGACCGTGGTTGGGGGCACACGTTAAAAGTGAACCAAGGAGTGAGGGCATCACGTCTTTAATATTTTATGAAACTCCTTAGAAGTCCCATCATAACCACCTTGCATCTTCATCACATGTGATATGTCAACTAAAGATATCTTATTATGTTGCTCCAACCATTCAAAAAGGGGAACCAAGTTAGATTATTATTTATTAAAGGAGAGGCCAAAGAAATTAATTTACAAGCTGTCGCAATAGCGATGCTTTCATAAAAACATCACAAGAGCGACACTTAGCCCAAATGATCGCAATAGTGATGCTTTTTCCCAAACTTTCGCAATAGCGACGCTTTTTCCTAAACTGTCGCTATAACGACGCTTTCCTCCAAACGTCGCAATAGCGACACTTAGCTCTAATTCGTTGCAATTTCGATGCTTTTTACCTAACTGTCACAATTCCTATTCTTTGCTACAAACGTCGCAAGATCGACGCTAACTTCTATGTGTCACAATACCGACACTTGTCTCCAAACGTCGGTATAGAGACAGTTGTGGGCAGGATTTGAAAAATTGATAAATTTTGGGGAAATTTCTGACATTTGGTGAAAATTATTGGAACCAAAGTGTCATAACTTCTACCAAATGTACTAGTGTGAGCTTTCATTCATTATTAGATCAGAAATGAGAGGATTGAACTCTTTTACAAACACATTAGGACTCCTCAGCAAGGGTTTCCGGAAAAATATCAACACAAGATACAACACTGCAGAAAATAATGATGTACCCAACAACTCTATATTGAGAAATATATGATATGCTCAAAAAGGGACACACAATACAAGAATTGGCTCAAGGCCTCCCTCAATAGAACTCCTAGAGTGGAAATCACCTCCTCCTCTTCTGAAATAAGCAAAAATGGATAGATACAACCCCAGTTACTGCAGGTACTACAGAAATAATGCACTCACTGGAAGTGACTGCACTGTCAAGGTTAGATGATGGCTTTCCTCAAGATATTTGATGATAATGGAGCTTAAGACCTCCTCCTTAGATCTCCCAATCAGCTACAACAATGATGAAACTATAATTCCCGCATGAGAACTGTTGCACTAAAAAGTGCTGCAACTCTGGCTAAACAACTGAAGCTTGCAATCAGTCATAAGACTGAAACAAGAAGTATGAATGAATGAATCCTTTTGCTGCTATTCCTTCCTTTTTATCCTAAGTGAACTTCTCCATCCCAGGCCCCATTCATTGGTGATGTAGCTTCCTTGAGAAGTTTCCTCCTTCAAAAATGCGTTGCCCTAGTGGCTTTCCCTCCCTTGTGGCAACGCTGTTGAATTGGTCAACTATAGCTAGCTCCTTGATTTTGCTCCTCTTCACACTCAAGAGGATTTATTTTATCCTCCTACCTCAATCCCTTTTTACACTAGGATAGATTTTATTGTGTTTCCTACTTCTTATTTCAAAAATGGACCAATTATAATGTTCCAAGTAGCAATGGATAATTAAGAACATTACAGTCATCCCCGCTCAAAAGTTTCTTGCCCACAAGAAATAGTAAAGAAGGATGCTGCAAGATCTTCTCTCCCTCCCAAGTGGCATCCTCATCTCGTAGATTCCTCCATAGAATTAGCTATTCTTTGATGAATTTGTTTCTCAATTGCCTCTCCCTTGTGTCTAATATTGCTTTTGGCTGCAAGATCAAATGGCCGTCATCATCAATAGGAGGAAGTTCCATGTTGGAAACTAAATTCCTCCCAATGGTCTTCTTGAGGCAAGATACATAGAAGATATTTTCGATCTTGCTCCCCATAGGAAGTTCCATCTCATATTCTACTTTACCAATACATTTCTTCAGCTTGTATGGCCCATATAAACGTGGTTTGATCTTTTCAGCTCCCTTTACCTTGAGTGTGGACTATTTGTAGGGTTGAAGGCGTAGGTAGACAAGATCTCCCACTTGAAACTGTCTCTCTATCCGACCACGATCTGCATACATCTTCTGTTGTTTCTGAGTAGTAGCAATGTTATCTTTGAGTGCCCTAAGTATGTCCTAGTTCTCTTGAATCCAATCCCTTGCCCTTGGAGCTTTACTTGCCTCAAACATAACATCAGCAAATGAAAGTGGCTCATATCCATACAAGGCTCAGAATGGATTCATGCCAATAAAGATGTGGTGAGTAGTGTTGTAAAAATACTCCCCCAAGTGGAGCCAATGAAACCAAGCTTTCTGTTGCCCTGCCACATAGTTCCTCAAGTAGCCTTCTAGCCACTTGTTCACTATCTCAGTCTGCCCATTATTTTGGGGGTGATAGCTAGTGCTGGGGGTCAAATCAGTCCCCATGAATTGGAAAATTTCCTGCCAAAATCCACCCATCAAGTGGTTGTCCCGATCACTCACTATGGTCCTAGGGAGACCATGGAATTTGAATATATATCTGAAGAAGAGCTTAGATACTTGTGAAGTAGTATAATGTGCAGAATTGGCAAAGAAATGAGAGTACTTTGTTAGTCTATCAATAACAAAAAAGATACATTCCTTACCCTGCACTGTTGGTAAGCTAGTGATAAAGTCCATAGAGATACTTTCCCGCTTCCCATCTGGAATAGGTAATGGATGCAACAACCCAACAAGATAAGTGTGCTCTCCCTTATTCTATTGGAAAGTGGTGCATTCCTTGACATGCTAGAGCACATCCTCCTTGAAACCCTTCCATGAGAATCTCTCCCTGATAGATCTGTAAGTTTTTGTGAAACCTTGATGCCTGGCAAGTGGTGAATCATGTGAGGCCAATAAGCTCTTCTCCTTGAGCTTATAATTCTTAGCCAAGTAGATCCGATCATTGTAATAGATAACCTCATCCACTACTGTAAATATCTCATCCGATACCACCCCATCAAGTATCCCACATGCAAAGTCATATTTGGAGTACTCAACTAAGAGTTGAGCCTTCCAATCTGCGTCCATGCCCCTCAAGGACAGCGCTATAGGCCTCCTAGAAAGTGCATCAGCCACTATATTTCTCTTCCCCTTGACATATTCTATGTCAAAGTCATAAGCCTAGATTTGGCTCACCCACTTCTGTTGTCTCTCCTGAAGTTTCCTCTGTTCAAGAAATAATCTAAGGCTGTTGTGATCAGTCTTCACCTTGAACTTATTCCCCGCCAAATATTGCTAGAATTTGGCTAATGCATGCATGATAGCCTACATTTCTTTATCACAGATAGGGTATAGCTTCTCATGAGGGAGAAAATTCCTTCTCTAAAAGGCTATAGGATGCCCTCCTTGCATCAATACTGCCCCAATACCTTCACCTGATGCATCACATTCTAACAAAAAAGGTTGAGAGAAGTCAGGTAAAACCAAAACAGGACAACTACTCATTACCTCTTTGATCTTATCAAAATATCTTTGCGCTGTAGGTGTCCAATGGAAAGCCCCCTTCTTTGTCAACTCTATAAGTGGTGCTGCTAATTGTGAAAATCCTTTCACAAACTTCTAGTAATAAGTGCATATGCCCACAAACCCTCTGAGTTATGTAACATTCCTAGGTTCGGGCGAATCTCTGATAGCCTGAATCTTCTCCTCATGTACCCTCACTCCATCCAATCCTATGATATGCCCCAAATACAACATATTTTTGAGGCCAAATTCACATTTGGAGAGCTTGGCATAGAATTTTTTCTCCTTGAGGATATGTAAGACTATCTCAATATGCTGCAAGTGTTCCTCCCAAGTGCGGCTGTAGATCAGAATATCATGAAAGAAGACCAACGCAGAATTTCTCAAATGACCCCAGAAGATATGGTTCATACAGGATTGGAAAGTTGCTAGAGCATTAGTCAATCCAAATGGCATTACCAGAAACTCAAAATTCCCATAGTGACACCTGAACGTTGTCTTAGGGATATCTTTCTCTCTCACCTTGATTTGATGGTACCCGGACCTCAAATCAATCTTGGATAAATATTTGGATCCCCTTAGCTCATCCATGAGTTCATCGATCCTGGGTATAGGGTACCTGTTCTTCAAATTATTCTTGTTCAAGGCCCTATAATCAATTCACATCCTCAATGTGCCATCTTTCTTCTTTACCAAAACCACTAAGGAAGCAAAAGGACTAGTACTAGGCCAGATGTGCCCTAGTGCTAGCAGCTCTTGGATATCTCTTTCAATCTCATCCCTATAGGCCTTGGGATTTCTATAAGGAGTGGTGATCACTTCTTGGACCCCTTGTTCCAACTCAATGGTGTGTTAAAACCCTCGGTCAGGAGGTCTCCCCAGTGGAATATCCCTAAATACTGTAGAATACCAGTCCAAAAGAGATTGAACATCTAGATGCATCGGTGAGTCCTTGACCTTCACCTCGGATATATGCAGCTCCACTACCCATGCAACTTCTCCTTTGCGTAGATCTACCTCCATCCTATGTGTTGAAACAACCTGAGGGGGATATGTGTCCATACCCTTGATCTTTTGTTGCTGGCCATCCTCCCCTCTAGTCCATTCCATCTCCAAAGTTCTCCATTTAGTGGTAACTCTCCCAAGAGTGACTAACCACTAGAATACCAATATGACATTGGTGTCTGGAATATCTACCACAAAGAAGTGGTCTATCAAGGTATAGGTACCCATAGTAATGGTCAGCGCTGGAACATACTTCGCACATTGCAGAGTCATGGCTCCTGGGACCAAAACTTTAAACCCCTCAAACTCCTCCACAAGAATTCCTCTCTTGTGTACCAGCTATGTGTTAGTTTCAGTCTAGTCATACTACCATCAGTGATCAAAACTTCTCTTTTGCATTTGCATATTAGGAATCCCATACCAATAAATTTCACCATTCCGCTAGGTCATGGATCCATTGATGGTAGTGATTTTTCATTAGTTTTCCCTCTTGTGAAACTTGTTGATTCTCCTCTCTATTGTATTTATTCATGAGTCACTTTCACTCTCAAAATCATATTTTTAGGTCATAGGATGGGTCTCATTAGGTCCTAGGATCTCACCATGGTCAATTTAATGAGTCAAGTGTCAATAAATATCAACAAGGTCATGAGGAAGTCAATAAACTCAAATTCACAGCACCTAGAAAGATCAAAGAAATGTTTCATTCAGTTTGATGTAATTTTCACCTAAAAACCATGTTTTGAGGTGAAAACATGATACTTTTCCTTTATTATCATTTATTATGTAATTTTATGTCATCATATGTAATAAGTCAACACTTCAAAAGCTGCCATCACCACAAAGTCATCACCTTGCCATTTAGAGAATTTTTCCATAACATGTTTAGCATCAATTCATGTTCTAAGTAGATCCAATAGAAATAGCCTGGAAAGAGCTTTCCAACGGTATATTACACTCTCAAAACTGACTTCTGGATTGAAATTTATGTGTATGTGAAGTAAAAAGTCCCCTATACCCTTAAACAATCCCTTTTCCCACCTTTCCCTAAACTTTATTTTGTTGAATTTTTATATTTTCTTTAATAAATCACTCTTTCCCCCCTTCGATTTACATAATCACATTATTTAAATCTCTTAAACACATATGCGATGTATTAGCCACTTCCCCTCCATGCTTTGAAACTTTATAATAAAGTTTTAAGTTATTTATTATAAAACCCCCCGTCGATACATTCCCATCCCTTTCCCATCGCATCGCAATATTCAAAAGGTGCATCCCGATGATCCTCGTGACTGCCCAAATCTTCGATGTGATTGGTTTAAAATTCGTCATTGATTTAATTAATCATCCAACAGCCCACATACCATCGACGCCTTTGATTTCTCCACTCCCGATTGTATATCTCAGATGGCAACCCCTGATTGACACCCTCCGATTATTCCTCAGCCATCAATCTCATCATCCAATCCAACGACCCATAGCCAATTGGACCATCCCAATCGGCGCAATCACAAAACTGCTCCCTCCGCCCCGAACTTCCAATCCCAATTGACCCTCGGGCCCACCATAATCCTCCACCCATTTATAATTTAAAAGCCCATTTCCCTTTGTAAAAAATAAACTGTGTTTTGTTTTGTTTTATATAAAGTATTTTCCCATCGCCTCTTCTCAAATCGCATCGGAAAATTTTCATTGTGTAACACGCCTACCCTGATAGCCCGATTCCAATTGTGATTCATACCCCTGGTCCCACCTTGCTAGCCCTCCACTCTTTCAATATAAATCATTTTACTTCTTTGTAAAAGCGCCCAAACGTTTTTAAATGTGTTTTGAAAGAAAAATCCCTTTGGCTTATCTTTATTCCTATTCCCATTTTGCCAATCGCATCAGAGCTTTTGGTTTTGTTCCACATATATCTTCCCTTTCCTCCGATCGTCGATTGCGATTGCACCATCGCGCAGCATATCACAATGCTCTATTATATGTTGTATACCCTCTCCCACCCCTTCCGATTCCAATTGCGATGCAGACCCCACTTCCTTTCCCTTTGCTCCCTCCATCAAAAATCGGTTTTCCCTTCACTAAGGCGTAATTTCATTTTATTATTATTTCAAAGGCGTTTTATTAAAAAGTTAGTTTTCTTCAAACAGAATATGGAAAGAAATAGTCAAAAGGCCAAGAGAAACAATGAGACTGAAATTTCTATAGCAACATAAAAATAGCGATTTGCTCCTCAAATTCCCTATTTTTCATTCAACAGCGTAACTGCGAATCTGCCCAAGTAGTCAAATGTAATGTTGTTCCTTCTTTAGGGCAGATTGTTGGTCTTCTTTTCTATCTTCATATTTCAGTTCTAAGTTGTTAAAACAACTCCCTTTTTCTATGGATCTGTGTTCCCACAAATCTATTCTATTTAATGCAATTGTAAATCATTTGTAAACCAGTCTGTAACTCAGAAGTAGGGGAATAGTGTGGAAGAAAGCTCTGCGCTCCATTGTAACCAGTTTTGGACAGGGAATTAATAAAGAGATGCAACTCTGATTTGTGGGATCCATGTGGTGTGAGTTTTAGCATTTTTTTTTCTCCTTTGTTTCATATGTAAATTTGTTATGTTTCATCTTTCATCCATAAACATTTCCTGTTGAATGCTTTCAAGATAGAAAGGTAGGATCCATTTTTATGCCATGCCTTGGGAAATCATTCACACTCTGTGTTTTTCTTCTTTTTGAAAAGGATCCATCTCCCATGCCCTTTTTAGCTCACCATTATTTCCATTCCATCCTTATTTAAACCTTAATTTCTAAAATTTCCTGCTTATCTTGCCCCATGAAATACCCTGTATCCTGATTTAATTCCCCGGTTTCATACTGTCCCATTTTGTCCCACACATCCCTGAAAATTAATTCATTTATTTAAAACATTTTCCCATTATTATACCTAGCCTAATATCAGTTTCATATTTTTACTTTGTTGAATATCCTTTCACGGAGAGAGCCCTCTCCTGTCCTTGTAGGGCTAGCTAAAAGGCTGAGCGTGGTTTAGATGTTACCCTATTTTTCCCTTTTTCAGCCTGGGGTCCTGATCAGGAGCTAACATCTTTGGCCACTCCGCTGGGGAACAAAACAATCAGACTATCTACGAGCTCGCACTCTTAGCGCTCATTGACTGTGTTTATTCTGTTTGAAGAAGGTCATAGTCGGGCCCTGTGTGAATGAACCAGTATTAAAAACCTTTGTCTAAGGTTAAACCTTGGTTATATAAAATGCGACGGTTCTTTGGAAAATCTTTGTTATTCTTTAACCGACGGATTAATATCAGTGGGACCCAGCAGTGAGTTAACGCGAGGAGTTAAGTGCTAAACCATAGTGTTAAACCATGGTTAAAGCGCAGTTGACTTACCACCAGCGGGTTTCGGAAACCAAAACCACCTTCATCGCGCCGATTTTTTCCCGGAACAAAACCACTTCAAAAAAACGTGATCTAGTCAGATAAGGGCACGTCATCTCCCCAATACCACCCATATCGTGCAACTTTCATGCATTAACCCTCTGCCGTGGAAAAAACGTGATATTCACGAGGGTCGTCCGATCTGGTGAGCCTTAGGTCTGATAGCAATCCCGTGCTAAAGAGCACGAGCAATAATCGAGGTATGACCCAGTGATTTTATGTTATTTAATGTTTATTTTATTCATAAAAATCCGAAAGGTGGATGCGTGGGCCCCTGCCGAATGAAATATATGTCGCGTTAAATGGGTTTATGTTTTAAGTTCGAATATTGATGTTTTTAAAATAATTACACCATTGGTATAACATTTTTATATTACGACCAGAGTAAGGTTTTCTCAAGCATTTTTAAATATATTCCCCTATATCATATGAAAGATTTGCTTGGGAGCTTTGAAATATTATTTCACGGTGAACATTTTTGAACCGTTTCGGAAGGGAATATAACTACAACAGCTTATTCACAATCATAATATTTCTGGTATCAGTTCTTGAAGACAAATCACCCTAGTAATGTTTTGCTTGTACATTTCTGGATTCTGGAAAATGATTTTTAGAGTCTGTTAGGCTGAAATAGAATTTTTTACAGTAGAAATTTAACCACATTGGCTTCAAGAAGATATACAAGGGCTAATCCAGATCCAAACCCTCCCCCTGTGTTTGAGAATCCTAATCTTATCCAAAGAGTTGTCAAAAGACAAGAAGGATCACTAAGTCCCATACCTATCTTTAGATCCCATACTTGGCCCAATGAGTGGTTCTTTGCAGAAGATCTTTCTTTTGATGATAGTTTTGAGCTTTCTTTTTTCAGAAATAAGTCTAAAACTGCACTTGATGACACAGTTTTAGATCCAGAATTCCTTGTAGATATTGAAGTTCAAAGGGAAAAATCCTCAATTGATGATTATATTTTGATTTTTCCTAAGTCATCTATCACTGTGACTAATATCCATGAGCCTTCAAAGTCATGAGGAACAACATTTCCTCCTCCTAATTCATCATCATTCCCATCAGTCAATTCTCAGTTTTCATCTCCTCTATCAACACCTCCCTTGAATCCTTGCACTACAAACACTGTTGTAAATCCACCCAAAATCATGGCTGCCTGATATGCACCCTTGGTTTTAGCTCAGCTTCTCAATGATATGCCTATTGATTATCAAAGTAAAATCCCTATCTTTGATGCCACTCAAAGCATCACAGCCCAGCAACATGTTGATAAGATGAATGATTTTTTTGATCTAGTTGAGGTAGAGGCAAAGAATGTAACTACAAGGTTGTTTGTTCAGAGCTTTGGAGGTGAAGTGAGGAAATGGTTCAGAGCCTTACCAGCAGGCTCAATTCACACTTTGCAAGAGTTGCACATAGACTGAGTTGGTAAAAAATAGTGTTTATAAAATTCAGGTGTCTAGAATTTTGCAAATAGACTCTGTTTCTGATATGATCAATGTTGAGGATGATTACCCTGAACTCATCTTTGGTCCAGCAACTGAATATCAATCAAAATAAAGTGAAGTCCCTCACTTTTACCTGAGTCATAGAGTGCATGAGTTCATCTTGCATAATGCTATGTTGGACTCCGGAGCCTCACATAATTTGATGCCCAAAGCCATCATGGAGAAGTTAGGCCTTGATATTACACGAAAATACCATGATTTGTATTCTTTTGACTCAGGTATGGTCCATTGTATTGGTCTTATCAAATATTTGGTAGTGTCTCTAGATCAAATCCCAGCCAAGAATGTCTTGATGGATGTAGTTTTTGCCGATGTCCCACCACGGTTTGGAATGCATTTATCTAGGTCTTGGGGTGCAAAACTTAAAGAAACCATGCAGCTTGACTTATCTTATGCCACCATTCCCGTGTTTGGCCAGTTGAGAAAGATATATAGGGAGAATAAAATGAAAGATATGATCACTAGTAAAGAGAAGCCATTTAATCATCCTATCAATGCAGTCCACATAGATTTAGAGTCCTTTGTCTTATATTTAGATGGTGGTTTGAATGATGAAAATGTTTAGCTGGTACAAGTAGATGAAATACCTGATATTTTAGAGAATTTTAAGGAATTCCTCAAACAGGAAAAAGATAAAGTAGCAAGCACTTATAAGCCTCCTACCTGCCAGTAGCAAAAATATAGTGAACAGCCAGAAATTAGCCAAGGTAAAGAAGAGAAAGAAACAGAGTTTCAACATCTACAAGAAGAAGAAGAAGGCATTTGGAGCATGGATTTTGATGGAGCAGTTGGTAAGGATGGAGCTTGTATTGGAATATGGATACGAAGCCCTATTTTATAGCCTGAAAAGGTTCCTAGTAATGTTAGAGTATGTGCTTATAAGTTGGATTTTGACTGCTCTAACAATGAAGCAGAGTATGAGGCTTTGATTGCAAGTCTAAAAATTTTGAAGAAGCTGAATGCAAAAAGAATTTCTGTCTATGGAGATTCAGAGCTGATAATTAAACATGTCAAAGGAGAGTACCAAAAAAAACATCCACGGTTGAGGGCCTATCGAAATACAGTCCTGGATATCTTGAGGACATTCCCAGAGTACACTTTGATAGCAGTGCCTGGGATGAAGAATATTATTGTTGATTTTCTCGCCACTACTGCAAGCAACCTGAAGATTCCGATGAACTCCAGCAACAAGTTTGAGATTTATGTCAAACATAGGCCTGCTGTTCCGGAAAATTTAAGGCATTGGTAAGTGTTTTGGGATGACAATGAGATTAATGCTTTTTTGCAGAGTGATGGAAAATTCAAAGATACCCCAATAGAAGGTGAGTATGATATTGATGATCAAGAAATGGAAGCAAACCAGATGGACATATTGCAACTGAAAGATAATGTAATTCCTAGAGGTACTATACCTTTAGAGGAGCTTTTTTATTAGGATGATGTTGCAAAGAAGCCAAGATTTGTGCCTACTGAAAAAGGAGTTGAAGATGTGAATCTTGGAACATCTGACATGCCCAAGTTTGTGAAGTTGTCAAAGGTATTGTCCCCTGAGGTAAAGGAAAAGTATGTTAAATTGCTTTCTAAATTTTCTGATGTGTTTGCATGGGATTATTCAGATTTGAAGGTGTATGATAAGAACATAATCCAACATACTATTCCCATCAAGTCGGATTAGAAGCCATTTAGACAGAAGCTAAGAAGAATCAATCTGAAGCTACTGCCATCCATTGAAAAGGAGGTAAACAGATTGTATAAATCTGGTATCATTGTTCCTATTAGATTTTCTAACTGGATTTCAAATTTGGTCTCGGTACATAAGAAGATAGGAGAAATAATATTGTGCATAGATTTTCAGAATCTGAATAAAGCATCCTTAAAGGATAATTATCCACTTCCGAAGATGGACCATATTCTACAGTGAGTAGTTGGAGCATCTAGTATGTCATTACTTGATGGCTACTCAGGCTACAATCAGATCTTGGTGCATGAGAAATACCAAGACAAAACTGCCTTCACAACACCCTGGGGAACCTTCCAGTATGCCAAAATGCCATTCAGTCTGAAGAATGTTGGAGCTACTTTCCAGCGAGCAATGGAAATTGCTTTTGCTAATGAAACAAATGTTTTTCTTGTTGTTTTTTTGGATTATCTGATAGTGTTTTTTGGTTCTGATGATGAGCATTTGCACCATGTGAGAGTTGTTTTTCAGCGATGCAAAAAGTCTGGGATTTATCTCAATCCAAAGAAGAGTATCTTTGCCATGGATGAAGGTAAGATGCTGGGGCATATCATATCTAAAGATGGTATCCACATGGATCCATCTAGAGTGGAGGAAATTCAACAAATAGACCTTCCACGGAACAAAAAGGAGATCCAAGCATTCAATGGTAATATGAACTTCTTGCACAGAATTACCCAATTTGGCTGAACATTTGAGAGAAATGACTAATATATTGAAGAAGGATAGCACTATCAAATGGAGTGAGGAGGCTATCAAGTCATTTAATATGGTAAAGTTTGCTTTGTCCAATTCCCCAGTCTTGATTAGTCCTGACTACACTCAAGATTTTATCATTTTATCATTTGCATCGGAGCATACCATGGCTATTTTTTTGATGCAAAAGAGAGATCAGATTGAAAAGCCAATTGCCTTTTTCAGTAGGACTATTACAGATGCTGCTTTAAGGATTAACATTATTTAAAAACAAACATTGGCTCTTATAAATGCATTTAAGGATTTTAGGGTCTATATTTTGCATTCACATAATATAACATATGTCCTTAATGCAGCAGTGAAGGATGTGTTGATGCAAACTGATCCAGAAGGTCGAAGAGGTAAACAGATAGCAGCTATGTTGGAGTACGATTTGGAGATCAAACCCACGAAGTTGATCAAAGTCCAAGGCTTGGAGAAATTAATGGCCCAGTCAAATCTGTGTGCCCTGGATATAAACCTCATTATTGCAATATCAGAAAATGAAGATGAAGGTTTGCTTGTTCCTGTTTCAGATATTTTCCTACAATCCCCATGGTATTCAGATATTGTTTATGTCCTTCAGCACCTTTCACCACCTCCAGGCATATCTAAAAGAAAAGGTAGATTGTTGAAACTTAAGTCAGCTAAATATTGTATTTTATATAGTGCCCTTTATTGGAAAGATCCTGGAGGTGTTCTACTCAATTTTTTGGTTGAAGAAGAAGCTCAGAAGGTAATGCATGATTTTCATAAAGGTGATTGTGGTGGTCATTTGTTTTGGAAAAATACAGCTAACAAAGTGTTGAGATCAGGATACTATTGGCCCACATTATTTTCAAATTTATATAAAACAGTGATGAGCTGTCATGAATGTCAAATTTTCCAAGGGAAGAAAAAATTGCAGCCTCTTCCTCTGAAACCAGTTTCAGTAAACACTCCCTTTCATCAGTGGGGACTCGATTTAATAGGAGAAATCCATCCCGCATCATCAGCACAACATCGATGGATATTAACAGGGACAGATTACTTCACTAAATGGATTGAGGCCATCCCAGCAAGGCAAGAAAATGATACGGTAATTATTCAATTCCTGGAATCGAATATTTTATCTCGTTTTGGCTGCCCTCATAAAATTGTAACAGATAACGCAACAGCATTCAGATCCAAGAAGATGGTCAATTTCTGCGATAAATAAAACATTGTGCTAATCCATTCGACAACGTAATACCCACAGGGCAATGACCTAGCAGAATCATCGAAAAAATCGCTGATAAATATAATCAAAAGATTTCTGGAGGAAAACAAAAGAAATTAGCATCGAAATCTCATCAACACACTGTGGGAAAATAGAGTTAGCAGCAAGAAATCCATAGGTATGTCGCATTTTGAATTGGTTTATGGTATTGATGTCATCTTTCCTACATCTCTTATAGTTCCAGTCGTGAGATTGTTGCAAGAGTTTGGCAGTGAAGACGATGATAATCAGCAAAGGATCAATCAGATGATCCACCTTCAACAAACAAGAGAGGAAGTGTCACAAAACGTTATTCAATTGCAGGAGAAGATTAAAAATATGATGACTGAAAGACCAAAGCAGAAAAATTTTAGTTGGACGATGTAGTGTTGAAATGGGATGCAAGGAATGAGGAAAAATGGAAGCATGGTAAGTTTGAAAACCTCTAGAAAGGACCATACAAGATTTCAACATACAGGGGACAGAATGATTTCTTGCTTTCAGAAATGGATGGCCAAGATTTCCCTGGAGGAGTAGTGAATGGTAGGCTTTTGAAGCACTACCATTGTTGAAGATAATGGATCAGAAATTATGTCACCATCATTGTATATACCATGTTATTTTTGCTTAGAATTTAAATACACAGCCATTGAAGTTTGGGGCCCGAGGTGAAGGCTATAAAACTTGGATGATATGTGTATGGTTTGGTTTTATTTCATTTTCCAATCTTAGTCTTCAGTTAGAGTCAGTTTTCATTGTGTCAGTTTTCAGTATTTTGACTCCATGCTCAATGGATAAGGCTACTTGGTCTACGGTGTTCTCGGCACCTCCAAGGAGCTACCATCCCCACTGGAGCCAATGTTAGTGTCAGTCTAGTCATACTGTCATCAGTGATCAAAACTGCTCTTTTCCATTTGCATATTAGGAGTCCCATACCAATAAATTTCACCATTCCGCTAGGTCATCGATCCCTTGATGGTAGTGATTTTTCAATAGTTTTCCCTCATGTGAAACTTTTTTATTCTCCTCTCTATGGTCTTTAGTCATGAGTCACTTTCACTCTCAAAATCATATTTTTAGGTCATAGGATGGGTCTTATTAGGTCCTAGGATCTCACCATGGTCAAATTAATGAGTCAAGTGTCAATAAATATCAGCAAGGTCATGAGGAAGTCAATAAACTCAAAGTCACAGCACCTGGAAAGATCAAAGAAATGTTTCATTCAGTTTGATGTAATTTTCACCTCAAAACCATGTTTTGAGGTGAAAACATGATACTTTGCCTTTATTATCATTTATTATGTAATTTTATATCATCATATGTAATAATTCAACACTTTAGAAGCTTCCATCTCCACAAAGTCATCACCCTGCCTTTCGGAGAAGTTTTCCACAACATGTTTAGCGTCAAATCATGTTCTAAGTAGATTCAGAAGAAAGAGTCCACAAAGAGATTTCCAACGGTATATTACACTCTCAAAACTGACTTTTGGATTGAAATTTATGCCTAAGTGAAGTAAAAAGTCCCCTATACCCTTAAACAATCCCTTTTCCCACCTTTCCCTAAACTTTATTTTGTTGAAGTTTTATATTTTCTTTAATAAATCCCTCTTTCCCCCCTCCGATTTACATAATCGTATTATTGAAATCTCTTAAACACATATGCGATGTATTAACCACTTCCCCTCCATGCTTTGAAACTTTATAGTAAATTTTCAAGTTATTTATTATAAAACCCCTCGTCGATACATTCCCGTCCCTTTCCCATCGCATCGCAATATTCGAAAGGTGCATCCCGATGATCCTCGTAACTGTCGAAATCTCTGATGTGATTGGTTTAACTCCGTCGTTGATTTAATTAATCATCCAACGGCCCACATACCATCGGTGCCTTTGATTGCTCCACTCTCGATTGTATATCTTCGATGGAAACCCTCGATTGACACCCTCTGATTATTCCTCAGTCGTTGATCTCATCATCTAATTCAATGGCCCACAGCCAATCGGACCATCCCAATCAGTGCAATCACAAAATTGTTCCCTCCGCCCCGAGCTTCCGATACCGATTAACCCTCGAGCCCACCATAATCCTCCGCCCATTTATAATTTAAAATCCCATTTCCATTTGTAAAAATTAAACTGTGTTTTATTTCGTTTTACATAAAGTATTTTCCCATCGCCTCTTCTCGAATCGCATTGGAAAAGTTTCATTGTGTAACACACCTGCCCCGATAGCCCGATTCCAATTTCGATTCATACCCCCTGTCCCACCTTGCTAGCCCCCCGCTCTTTCAATCTAAATCATTTTACTTCTTTGTAAAAGTGCCCAAACGTTTTTAAATGTGTTTTGAAAGAAAAATCCTTTTGGCTTATCTTTATTCCTATTCCCATTTTTCCAATCGCATCGGAGCTTTTGGTTTTGTTCCACATATATCTTCCCATTCCTTCGATCACCGATTGTGATTGCGCCATCACATAGCATATCACAATGCTCTATTATATGTTGTGTCCCCTCTCCCACCCCTTCTGATTGCGATTGCGATGCGTACAACACTTCCTTTCCCTTTGTTCCCTCCATCCAAAATCGGTTTTCCCTTCATTAAGGCATAATTTCATTTTATTTTATTTCAAAGGCATTTTATTAAAAAGTTATTTTTCTTCAAACGGAATATGCAAAGCAACAGTAAAAAGTCCGAGAGAAAGAATGGGACTGATATTTCTATAGCAGCATAAAAATAGTGATTTTCTCCTCAAATTGCTTATTTTTCATTCAACATCATAACGGTGAATCTGCCCAAGTAGTAAAATGCAATGTTGTTCCTTCTTTAGGGCAGATTGTTGGTCTTCTTTTCTATCTTAAGATTTCAATTCTAAGTTGTTAAAACAACCCCCTTTTTCTATGGATCTGTGTTCCCACAAATCTGGTCTATTTAATGTAATTGTAAATCATTTGTAAACCAGTCTGTAACTCAAAATTAGGGGAATAGTGTGGAAGAAAGCTCTGCACTCCATTGTAACCAATTTTGGATAGGGAATTAATAAAGAGATGCAGCTTTGATTTGTGGGATCCATGTGGTGTGAGTTTTAACATTTATTTTTCTCCTTTGTTTCATATGTAAATTTGTTATGTTTCACCTTTCATCCATAAACATTTCTTGTTGAATGCTTTCAAGATAGAAAGGTAGGATCCATTTTTATTCCCTACCTTGGGAAATCATTCATACTCTGTGTTTTTCTTCTGTTTGAAAAGGATCCATCCCCCATGCCCTTTTCAGCTCCTCACCAGTCTTTCCATTCCATCCTTATTTAAACCTTAATTGCTAAAATTTCCTACCTATCTTGCCCCATGAAATACCCTATATCGTGATTTAATTCCCCAGTTTCATACTGTCCCATTTTGTCCCACACATCCCTGAAAATTCATTCATTTATTTAAAACATTTTCCCAATATTATACCTAGCCTAGTATCAGTTTCATATTTTTACTTTTTTGAATATCCTTTCACAGAGAGAGCCCTCTCCTGTCCTTGTAGGGCTAGCTACAAGGCTGAGCGTGGTTTATATGATACCCTGTTTTTCCATTTTTCAACTTGGGGTCCTGTTCAGAAGCTAACACTGTGCATCAATAAAATTATGAGTGGATCCACTATTTATCAATACAAAAACTCTTTGCCCCATGATGGTGCCTCTAACCCTCAAGGTTAGATACTTTGGGACCCCTCTTAACTCTGCAACAGCTCCTCCTCTTGGAGAAAAGTCTTTTATTGGTTTTACAGCACTGGCATCCTTCTTGGAGAAGGTCTTGATATGATTTGCTTCCCCTATAACACATTTCTCCTCCAATTCCTGAACAGGGTTGTTTCCCTTGGCCTTGAGTGGGTCTTCTGCTGTAAAAAGGTTCTTGCCCTGGGCAAGATGTGTTGTAGATCTCTAGCTTTCTCCAGAGCTTCAATGAGTGTAGTTGGTTTGGTAGACTTGACCAACCCTTGTAATGGTTCAGCCATCCCATTCAAAAACATGCATACCTTCCTGCTCATAGTGAGGTTGGATACCATCACTGAAAGCTGAAGATACTCAACAATATAATCCTTAAGATCTCCCTCCTGCTTGAGCTTGGTTATCTTGGCAAAGTGGGCTTCTGGATCCCTTGGATCAAACCTCTCCACTAGATTCTTGGTGAAAGCTGAGTATGAAGTGATATGATGACGCCCAAGTGTGGTCAGTCCATGAAACCACCAATCTTGAGCTTCCCCTTCTAGGTGCAACACAGCTATCTTGATAGCTTCTATCTCAGAAACCTTGTCGAGCTGGAAGTATGTGTCTAGCTTCTCTACCCATGCTTTTGCTATGTACTTAGGTGTCCCATCAAATTTGGGCAAGAATAACCCTACCATACTGCACTCTAGGGCTGATCCCTGCATCAAGTTATCCTCCCTTTGATGAGGATCATTCATCCTTCCATCTTTGATCCGACAAAACTCCTGAAAGCTCCGATGCTCCTTGAACCTTTGAGACTGGAGCTCATATTCTTCAAAATATTCCCCTAGAGAAACCTCCTTATCTCCTTCAGTTAAAAATTAATGCATGGTGGATCTTTTTGATGTAGTTGAATGTCCCATGCCATTTGCAGTGCTGGTGCTTGCCCTATGGCAAAACCCTAAAGAGTCTTCTTCCTGCCTCATCTCCCTGAGATCCCTTGCAATGTTCTCAAGGTTTAAAGTACGAGCCTTGAGATGTATTCCTTCTCCATGATGAAGATAAATCTCCCCCCACAATTTGAGCCAAGAGAAGAGCTCGGATACCACTATAATATCCCTTTTCAAGAATTTTAACAAAATCTCCAATGAGGACGTTGTATAAGAAAACCAGTGCAAGAATAACGCAGTTGAGGGCTTGCATCCTCTAAATTATGTTGTATGTAGCTTAAATATAGAATTGCATCTAAAACGAATAACTCTATCTACATTAAACAGATCTCCCCAACTCAAATATGCTAAAAAGCATCACAACCCCAGTACATCATAAAATAGAAATGTCGGAGGCAGCAACAACGTTATTTTTATTATGAAAAATACAACGATATATGGAATAACATATATCTGGAGATTTCATTCATTATAAGATCAGAAATGAGAGGATTGACCTCTTTTACAAACACATTAGGACCCCCCGGCAAGGGTTTCCAGCGAAATAGCAACAAAAGATATAGCACTACAAAAAATAATGTTGTACTCAACAAATTTGTATTGAGAAATATCTAATATGCTAAAAAGGGGACACACAATACAAGAATTGGCTCAAGGAATCCCTCAATAGAACTCATGGAGTGGAAATCACCTCCTCCTCTTCTGAAATAAGCACAAATGGATAGATACAACCCCAGCTACTACAGCTACTGCAGAAATAACGCACTCACTAGAAGTGACTACACTATAAAGGTTAGAGGATGGCTTTCCTCAAGATATTTGATGATAATGGAGCTTAAGACCTCCTCCTTGGATCTCCCAATCAGCTACAACAATGATGAAACTAGAATTCCAGCATGAGAACTCTTGCACTAAACAGTGCTGCAACTCCGGCTAAACAGCTGAAGCTTGCAATCAGTCATAAGACTGAAACAAGAAGTATGAATGAATGAATCCTTTTTCTGCTATTCCTTCCTTTTTATCCTAAGTGAGCTTCTCCATCCCGGGCTCCACTCATTGGTGATGTAGCTTCCTTGAGAAGTTTCCTCCTTCAAAACTGAGCTGCCCTAGTGGCTTTCCCTCCCTTGTGACAACGTTGTTGACTTGGTCAACTATAGCTAGCTCCTTGATTTTTCTCTTCTTCATACTTAAGAGGCTTTATTTTATCCTCCTACCTCAATCGCTTTTCACACCGGGATAGATTTTATTGTGTTTCCTACTTCTTATTTCAAAAATGGAGCAATTATAATGTTCCAAATAGCAATGGCTAATTGGGAACATTACATTGTTGATACTGTTTTACTTAGAATAGCCTCAATCAGGACTTTGTTGTTACTTTCAACCTGCCCATTTTCCTATGGGTGGGAGGAATACGTGACTCTGTGGATGATATGGTGATTCTTAAGGGTGGCTGTAACTTTATTACCCACAAACTGTGCCCTCCATCAATTATCACTTCCCGTGGTAAGCCATATCACAAAAATAGCTCAAAAATAAAATTATCATAGATTCTTCTATACCTCTTGAGAAGGCCATTGTTTCTACCCACTTTGTTACATAATCTATGGAAACCAGTATGTAGATTTTTTGGTTTGATGGCAGGTTGAATGGCCCAACGAAGTCCATTTCCCATTGTTCAAATATTTCTACTACCAATTGTGGTTGTAATGGAATTCCATCATCTTGGCTCGGGCAGCCCATTATTTGGAAACTGTCGTAGGCTTGGACATATTTTTTTGCATCTTTAAAAATCGTAGGCCAATAATAACCCAATTTCAATACTTTGTGCCCCATTCTACGATCTACAAAATCACCACCACAAGGTTCATCATGATAGGCCTGTAGAATTTTATAAATCTCGTCTTCCCGGATGCGTCTGTGTATATGCATTTCAGCTCCTGTAGGAAAGAGGTATCCACCGATCCAGGAGAATCTAGCACTACGCTAAACAATCAGCTTACGTTCCCTTGATGTTAAATGTCTGGGAAAACTGCCAGGTAGTTTGCTACATCTGCGTATCATGATATTTTTAATGCTACAACAAACAGATGTTCATCGGGAAACTGATCGTCCACCACTAGTGTGTCATTTATTTGCAAATTTTGGATGGGAAGTATGCAACCACGTTCTTTTTACTTGGAAAGTCTTTGATAGTTATATCGAATTCCTGGAAAAGAAGCAACCAATGAGTTATTCTCCCATTTTTCATTGGTTTATTGGATAGATATCTAATGGCAGAGTGATCAGTATACAGGAGTACTTAATAGCTAGTTATATAATGTCTAAATTTATTGATAGCATAAATGACAACAAAGAACTCTTTTTTAGTCACTGTATAGTTTAATTCAGCAGGAGTGAGATTTTTGCTAATATAATAAATAACATAGGGATTTTTTTCTTCTTCTTGAGCAAGAATTTCCACTATTGTTATGTTATATGCAACCGAAGAAATGTGAAAGGGTAGCTTCCAGTTAGGACCACATAAGATCGGTGTTGTCAAGACCAGTTTCTTTAAATATGTAAAAGCAATGTCACATTTATCAAACAAATGGAATTCAACATTTCCATTTAACGCATACA
This sequence comes from Pinus albicaulis, assembly GCA_034641835.2. Classification (NCBI taxonomy): domain Eukaryota; kingdom Viridiplantae; phylum Streptophyta; class Pinopsida; order Pinales; family Pinaceae; genus Pinus; species Pinus albicaulis. Next base: position 1,309,511,595 of record CM076580.1, read on the forward strand.
AGGGTGCAGTGATTTCTGAAAAAATATTTATAAACCTATGATAGGACCCTGCGTATCCAACAAAACCGCGTACCTCTGTCTGCGTACAAGGTGCAGCTAATAAAAGTATTACTTCTATTTTTGCCAGGTCTACCTGTATTTCAGCTACAGAGATGTAGTGGACTAGGATTACTCCTTCAGTCATCCTCATGTGGCATTTTTCATTGCTTAAACATAATCTGGTAGCAATACATCGTTCCAATACCTTTTCTAGTGTTTCTAGTGCTTGATCAAAGTCATCTCCATATGGGGTGAAGTCGCCCATGTAAATTTCAAGCCCTTCATTTATTAAATCAAAAAAAAAATTGAGTATGGCTCTCTGGAAGGTTGTTGGGGCATTGCATAGTCCAAATGGTAATACGCTATAGGAAAATGTACACCATGGGTAGGTAAAGGTTGTTTCATTCTAGTCTTCGGGGGCTATCTGGATTTGATTGTAACAGCTGAACCCATCAAGAAAGGAAAAGAACCATTTCCCTACCAATGTATCAAGGACTTGGTAAATAAAAGGAAGGGGGAAGTGATCCTTTTGTGTTACTTTATTCAGTTCTCTGTAATCCACACAGATTCTCCATTTCCCATTTTTCTTAGGAACAACTACTAGAGGAGAGACCCATTTGTTGTCTGAGATAGGATAAATGAAGTTTACATCAAGTAGATTTTGCAATTCATCTTTTACAAGGTCTTTCAGATGTGGGTTTAGCCTTAGTTGAGGTTGACGAATAGGCCGAGCCTCCTTGTCAGTATAGATGTGATGTGTGCATAGCTAAGGGTCTATACCCTTCATGTCTGGGTAGTCTCAAGAAGATTCTCCCCGATATTTCTGTAGAAACTTTATGATATTTTTATTTTGGTCACTATCTAGAATTCCATTGATATTTAAAACTTTCCCTGGCTCAATTTCAATTAGCATGTTGTTGCGCACAAGGATTGTGGGTATATGTTGATTATCAATGTCTACCAAGGGGTCTTCTTCTGGTTCATCATCAAGAACTACTTTTAACATTTGGCATTTTAAGTTTCTAGGTGTAGATGGTTGATTCATGAAGTTATTGATTACATCATATTTAGTTTGATCTTTGAATTCAGGAGCTTCAACTATTCTCAGTGGTCAGCGGATATTTTGTTCCCAGTATGCATGTGGATGTTTGTGAAAATTTACCATGGGTAGACATGGTTTGGCAGGTGGATAAACGATAATGTTTTTTATCGAATCTCCTCAACCAATGTTCATGCTACCTATCTGCAGCCTATGTAAGCATCGAATGTTTCCAACCAAGGTCAACCAAGTATCAAGGGGTGTCCATCCATCTTATTTTTTGGGTTTATAACTAAAAAGTCAGTTGGATACTCCCATGAGTTCACAAAAACCAAGATGTCTTGTAATATTCCTTCTGATCTGATAACAGATCTATCAGCAAGTTCCAGGAAAGTAGTTGTGGGTTCTAATGTTGTTATGCCTAACTTCTCGCAGGTCTCTGTAGTTAATATGTTAATGGCCGGACCCTAAGTCAACCAATGTGTTTAGAAAGGAGTGGTCAAATATTTTCACAATTACTATGGGGTTCCCTAGATCCTCATATTTCACGGGAGTTTCCTTACCCAATAGTAAGTCAGATAGTTCCCCTACCACATGAACAATGGGTACAATTTTTTCTTTCCTCAACTGTATTTTTCCACACAGTTCTTTAATTGTCTTGGCATAGATAGGAATGTCTTGTATAGCTTGCAAAAGAGGAATTTTAATGCAAAGGTTCTTTAATTCCCCTAGGATATAGAAATCTAGAGAGACTATCGGTCTAGGAAGTGTTAATATTTTAGGGAATGGAGGGGGAGAAATCATAAGGTTTTCAAGCTTCCATTGATCAACCATTTCCCTTCCCTACTCTACCTCTATTTCAGTCATAGTTTCTTGTCTAGGCTCTATCGAAGTTCCAAATTCAAGTTGTGGCATGGTCACACCTTTTGCTCGTGAAATAACACGTCCTAATCTCAACCTTAGTAAATTACATTGCTTCTGTTCAATTTTAGGGTTTGGGTTTTCTACAATCTAAATTAGCTGAACCAACCTATTTTTAGGATTAGGATTGGGTTGAGTTGGTAACTAAGGCTATATGATAGGCTGAGTGTTGTGTTGGACTGGGTATGGAGCTGGTAATGTAGGTTTATTTTGAACTCCAGTCCCCATTGGTAGGTTGGTCATTCCCAGAGGTTGCTTCCAATTCTAAGGCCAATTTGTATTTTTTGAAGTGGAGGCTAGCCACTGGGATTGATAGGGATTGTTTTGCCAATAAGTGGGAGAACAAGGAAAAAATGGCCAATTATTTCCTGAAGAGGGTTGTGTTGGCCAAGGCAGCATAGGAAATGATTGAGATGGACAAGAAGAGAAAGGTGATTGGTTCTTCCAAGTTGTTGCGGGTTTTTTCTTGTTAAACTATGGAGAATAAAAAAACTGAGGTAGGTCTTGTGGCATACCTGGTCGTGCTTTCCATTGTTGACCGTGGTTCATTATATAGACTAAATCTGTCTCTTCTTCTGCTTATTTAAAAACTACTTTCAGCCCCAGAAGTGAATGGAAATGGTTTGTGGCATGGTCCTTCATGCAAATAGCACATTTCTCGACCATGTCTAATGGACATTCCCTTTGGTTGTGCTTCTTCCGATAGCATGGGAAAAAGACAGCCAAGTTTTGTTCTGCTATAGCTTGCTTCTGCTTGGCTTGTATGACATCTAACTATGTTGTTAGGGTGCCTAAGATATCAGTTTTGAAATCTTCTAAAATATTACCAAATTCTGCTCTGGTCACGTTGCCACCAGACTGCTTAGGATCCCTTGTAGCTGAATTTGGCCCGATTGGCCTACTTCGCGTACTACTGCGAGAACACCTGATACACAATGAAATAATATCATCATATTCTTCTTGGTAGATTTCCCCTTTTCCCATTATGTTAAGTGTTTCAACCCATTCTTCTTTCATTCCCTTAATCATCATTTATTTTAAGATGTCTTTGGATAGTGTAGTATATGGTGACCTTTGTTGCTTATATTGATATCTTTCGACGTATTCTTATAATGTTTCATTGTCTTTGGTAGACATATTGAAGATTTCATATTTTAATTCTCGAGTCCGAAAATAGTCTTGATATTTGTTAAGAAAGTGTTCTTCATCTGGTCCCAGTTATTAATGGTTCCTCCACCGAGACCCATGAACCAACGTAATGTTGTCCCCTTTAAGGTAGAGGGAAATAATTTCAGTTTCTGAGGGTTAGTGGTGTAGTCATATCCTCGACATAAGACATCGAATTCAAATAAAAATGCATCAGGATCTTCTAAGGTCAACCCATGGAAGGTGGGGATGTTTTGTAAGGGAATCGCTTTCATAAGGGCATTTGTAGCATGATCAACAATGGGATACTCCAATGTTGATGTCTTCCTCTAATTTTGGTTCTGATTGTTTGCCATTTGATAAAAGATATGCCAATAATATTTGGGGATTTCTTGTTCTGGAGGAATAATCTTAGTGCAATTAGGGAGTGGATGTGGAGGAAGCCTTACAACACTTCCCCGATCTAGGATACTGAGTGCTTTTTTTTCGACTACTTTCTTAGGGGATCTAGGCTCTGGATTTTTTACATGTACTGCATTGCTGGTTTCTCATTCCCCTTCCTGTAAATTACAATAACCTCCCTCTCTCAAAGGATCAACACTTACATGATCAATATTCTGAAGGCTTTGTTCATACCCTTATGTTTCACTGTGAATCTCGGCGTGGGGTGCAGATGGTGAGGGTACTGCCTGAGGGAGTGTAGTAGGACTTTGAGTAGGAATGGTTCTGGGTCCTATGAGTGCCTAGGATTCAACCTTCTTAATGATTTCATCTATATATGTTGTTCTGCCAAGGATCACCGGTCCTTTGGGTTTTGTGGATTTAAATGGGTGATTTTGATTTTTTTTCTATATTTTTCTTCCTATTTATAAAACAAGAGCACCTATCCTATTAGCTTCTGCACAATTGCTGAGAAGTGAGCTAGAGGGCAAGCATTTTGCTTGCTAGTACACATGTTCTTAACTCTCGTTTTCAATAGCCAATTCTTCAAAGAAAAAGAAAAAAATAAATAAAGGACATCACTCTTAAACACTCTCCCCGGAAACAACACCAAAAATGTTGGGTCAGAAAGGTGACTGTTACAGGAAAATTCAATGCTTCTCATTGAATTATCAACCCAGGGCAAGTCTTGTTATTTTAAGAGTGTGAGCACAGTATATGCAAGTGATATCAAAGGACAAAAACTCTAAATTATCATAAGACTATCTAATTCTTGAAGTTCAATAAAATCGAAGTGAAAGGTGATTATAGAGTGCTTTTGACTATTTCGTCTAAGTAAGTGCAGAAAAGAGAAAACTACAATTGAACAACATACTGTGATGAATTGAACAAAAATCCTAATAAATTGAATAAAAACTTCAATAAATTGAACAACAATTGTTTATCTAAATTTTGCAATGGAATTCTCTTTTAAGTTAATAGATGACATCTTTCTAGATCAAACAACAACTAGACACCTCGCAATAATAATGAAAAGGTCCAGTTGAACTACATACGGAATTGAACAACAGTCATGTTAAAACTAATGAAACGAGTGTAAAAGAATTAGGGGATAATGAAATCATATAAAAAAGTATGAAAAAATTGACTGTAAGCAAGAAAGCATGAATGATGAACTATTCTAAAGAAAGAGAAAGTTGTAGCATCTTATGTTCACAATTCAACCAACTAAATGACATCTCATGAAATGCATTAGATGACTGGAACATAAGTTTTGTAATTGAATGTATAGCACATAGGTTAGCGAAGAAACTCCCAGGGCTGGGCCCAAAGCCACCAGAAGTCTACCGCTAAGGAAAAATCAGAGATTGAATACTCAAAAATGCCAAAATATTTATTAAGCTGAAGATTAATACATTAATACAATTGGACAATTCTATTCTGATACGTCTATTACAGAAGAAAATCCCTATTCTGATCTATCTATATTGTTCGTCTTTGGCCTTTTAAAGGTGATTTGAACAGTTGTAATGGATCTTTTCCATACGAGATCCTACTTCTTGTGATTTTCGTTTGAGTTCCTTAAGTGTGGATGTGCCCTTTTGTCTTCTGCCAGCCCATGGGAGCCATCATGATCCCATTTGTTTCTCTTTTTCATCTATCTTCTGGTTATCATCAGTTCAAATACTTTTTTTCCCTATAAATAAAGATACAAAAAGTTGATTTCCAGTAGTTAAACATCCCTTTTACTATGAGTTCATTTTGTCCCGACTTTACATTAATATCCTTTCCTTTATTGTTAAGATGAGGAGAAATTCATAAAAGTGCATAAAAATTCATGGTAAAGATAGGGTGAAAACATACCTTATTCTCGGCCTAACAGCAGTCGATACCATTTTCTTCAAATATGAAAAAATAGTGTTACATTTTTCAGACCAATGGAATTCCACATTTCCAGTTAATGTATACAAGGGTGCAACAATTTGTGATAAATTATTTATAACCCTATGATAGAACCATTCATGTCCAAGGAAAATATGTACCTCTGTATGAGTACAAGGTGTGGCTAATAAAATAATTACCTCTATGTTTTCTTATCTACCTGTATTCCAGCTGCAGAGATGTAGTGTCCTAGGATTACTCCTTCGATCATCATCATGTGACATTTTTTGTTGCTCAAACACAATCTAGTAGAAATACATCATTCCAATACTTTTTCTAGTGTTTGCATTGCCTCATCAAAGTCATCTCCATATGGAGTAAAGTCATCCATGTAAACCTCGATCCCTTCATTTATTAAATCAGAAAAAATGTTGGGAATGGCCCTTTGAAAATTTTCTGGGGCATTACATAATCTGAACGGTGATACCCTATAAGCGAATGTACCCCAGGGGTAGGTAGAGGTTGTTTTATCTTGGTCTTCAGGGGCTATTTGGATTTGACCGTAACCACTGAAACCATCAAGAAAAGATAAGAAATGCTTTCCTGCGAATGTATTAAGGACCTGCTCAATAAAAGGGAGGGGGAAGTGGTCTTTCTATGTTTCTCTATTCAACTCTCTGTAATCCACATAGATTTTCCACTTACCATTCTTCTTAGGAAGGACTACTAGAGGAGAGGCCCATTTGCTATCTAAAATAGGATAAATGAAGTTTACATCTAGCAGCTTTTGTAATTCATCTTTTCAAATGTCTTTCGGATGCGGGTTTAACCTCCGCTGAGGTTGTCGAAAAGGACGAGCATCCTTTTCAGTATAAATGTGATGTGTGCATAGTTGAGGATCTATACCCTTCATGTCTGGGTAGTCCCAAGCAAATACTCCCTTATATTTCTGTAAAATTTTAACGAGATTTTGTTGTTGGTTACTATTCAGATAACTATTGATATTTAAAACTTTTCCTAACTCAATTTCAATTGGCATGCTATTGCAAACATTAGTCGTGGGTATGTGTTGGTCATCAATTCCTGCTAAGGGGTCCTCATGTGATTCATTATCAAGAACTTCTTTTAACATTTTACATTTTAAATTTTTTGAAGTATATGGCTAGATCATGAAGTTATTGATTACATCGTCTTCATTTTTATCTTTGAATTTGAGTTCTTCAATTATTGTCAGCTGTGAATGGATGTTTTGTTCCCAATATGTATATGGTTGTTTGTGGATATTTACAGTGGGAAGACTTGTTTCGCCAGGGGGGTATATGAAAATATTATTTATGGAATATACTATGGTAATGGTCATGTTGCCTATTCGACAGCCTATGTAAGCATCGACCATTGCTAACCAAGGTCATCCCAATATCAAGGGATGTCCATCTAACCTAATTTTTGGGTTAATAACTAAAAATTCTGTTGGGTACTCCCATGAGTCCACAGAAACTAGGATTTCCTGTAATATACCTTCTGGTTTGATAACAGATCTATCAGCAAGTTCCAACAAAGTAGATGTGGGTTCCAAGGTTGTTATACCTAACTTCTTGCAGGTTTATGTATTTAAGATGTTGATGGCTGCACCAAAATCAACTAATGTGTTTGAAAGGAGTGGCCAGAGATTTTTACTATGCCTATGGGGTTTCCTAGATCCTCGTATTTTATTGGTGTTTCTTTACCCAAAAGTAAGTCTGACAGTTTGATTTCAATTGCATCAATATCCAGAGGAATGAGTTATTGCTACTGTATCCTCGATTGATGGTTGTTTGAGTGAATGATTTAGTTTAGAAAATTTCAGTTTCTTGCTGTTCCAATTAGATTTTGTTTCCAGCTTTCATTTACTTTTGCATTTTAAGCACTATACTGCAAAACATTACTCTTGAGTAAATAGGCGCCTCAGACTGAGTACACTCTTGAAATAAAAAGTCGTCCCTGGGTTGATAATTAATGTGAAGGTAATTAGGAGTTAAAAAGACCCTTTTTATCGCTCCACAAAGAGTAAGTCTGGCAATGCTCCCACTACATGAACAGTTGGTACAGTCTTTGCTTTCCTCACCTATTTTTTTCTGCACAATTATTTAATTATTTTTCTATAGATAGGAATGTCTTATACAGCCTGTAGGAGAGGAATTTTAATGAAAATATTTTTTAATTCCCCTAGGAGATCAAAATATGAAGAGACTATTGGTTTAGGTAGGGTTAATATCTCAAGGAATGGAGGGGAGGAAATAATAATGTTTTCAGGATCTTTTTGGTCAATTTGTCCCTCCCCTACTCTATCTTTGTTTCTGCCACAGTTGATTGTTATGTACTGTTTGAATTTCAAACTCAATTTGTGGTAGGTTTGTATCTTCTTCAAGTGAATTAACATGCCCTAATCTCAGCCTAAGTTCATTGCATTTCTTCTATTCAGTTTTGGGGTTTGGGTTTTCAAAAATATGGATTAGATGAACCGGTCTGTTATTGAGATTAGGATTGAGTTGAGCTGGCAGTTGTGGATGCATAATAAGTTAAGGATTGTGTTGGACTCGGTATGGGGCTGGTAATGTGGGTTGATTCTGAGCCCCTGTTTGCATAGTTAAATTGGTCATTCCCAGGGGTCGCTACCATTTTTTAGACCAATTTTTATTCTGTGAAGTGGAGGCAGGCCACTGGGGTTGATATGGATTGTTTTGCCAATAGGGGGGGGGGGGGCGGGGAAGAAAAACTTGACCAACTATTACTTGAAGAATATTATGTAGGCCAAGGAGGCATGGAAAATGATTGGGATGGCCAGACATAAAAAGGTGATTGGCCCTGCCATGTTGTTATAGGTTTCTGTTGATTAAATCGTGGAGGAGAAAAGAATTGAGACGGGTATTGTGGCATACCTGGTCATGCTTTCCACTGTCGATGTTGATTCATTATATACATTGGTTTTGTTTCTTCTTTTTCCTCTTTAAAAACCACTTTCAACCCTGGAAATGAAGGGCAATGGTCTATGGCATGGTCCTTGGTACAAATAGCACATGTCTGGACCATGTCTAATGGACATTCACGTTGGTTGTGCTTCTTTCGACAGCATGGGAAAAAAAACAGCTAAGTTCTGTTCTAATATAGCTTACTTCTACATGGCTTGTAGGACATCTAGCTGCATTGTGAGGGTGCCAAAGATATCGGTTTTAAAGTCTTCTAAAAGATTAACGAATTCTGCTCTGGTTACATTGCCACCTGACTGTTTATAATTCATCGTAGCTGAATCCCATCCGGTTGGCCTGCTTCGCGTACTACCCTGAGAACACCTGATGCAAAATGCAATATTTTCATCATATTATTCCTGATAGATGTCCCCTTTTCCCATTATATTAAATGTTTCGACCCATTCCTCTTTCACTCCTTTAATCATTGTTTCTTTTAAAATATCCTTAAATAGTGTATTATATGGAGATCTTTGCAAATTGTATTGAAATATTTCAACGTATTCTTCTAATCTCTCATTGTCTTTTGACGACATATTGAAGATTTTGTATTTTAGTTCTCAAGTCTGGCAGTAGTATTGATATTTTTTAAGAAAATAGTTTTTCATCTAATCCCAACTATTAATGGCTCCTACAATGAGCCCCATAAACCAATGTAATGTTGTCCACTTCAAGGTAGAGGGAAATAGTTTCCGTTTATGAGGGTCAGTTGTGTAGTCATATCCCCTACATAAGACATCAAATTCAAATAAAAATGCATCCAGATCTTCCGAGGTCTGCCCATGGAAGGTGGGGATGTTTTGTAATGGAATATATTTCATAGGAGCATTTGTGGTTGGATCAACAATGGGATACTCCAATGTTGATGTTTGTCTCTGGTTTTGGTTGCTCACCATCTGATCAAATATGTGCCAATAATACTCATGGATTTCTTGATCTGGGGGAATAATTTAAGTGGGATTAGGGAATGGATTTGGAGGAGGCCTTATAGCACTTCCCCAATCTAGAAAACTGGGTTTCTCTGTCTCAACCACTTTCTCAAGGGATCTAGGCTCTGGATTTTTTACCTGTACTGCACTGCTCGTTTCCCCCTCTCCTTCCTGCAAATTGCAAGAATTTCCCTCTCTCGAAGGGTCGTGACTTAAGTGCTCCACAGTCTGAAGGCTTTGTTCAGAACCTTTTGTTCCGCTGTGAATCTCGGCTTGGGCTGCAGATGGTGAGGTTATTGCCTGAGGGACTATATTAGGACTATGTGGGAATGGTTATGGGTCCTACAGATGCCTGGGATTCAGCCTTCTTAATAATTTTGTCTATATATGTTTTTCTGCGAAGGACCACCGTTCCTTTGGGTTTTGTGGATTTAAGTGGGGTATTTTGATCTAATTCTATCTTTTTCTTCCTAGTCATAAAAAACAAGAACACCTATCCTATTAACCTCTGCACAATTGCTGAGAAGCGGGTCAGAGAGAAAGTGTTTTTCTTGCTAGTATGCAAGTTCTTACCTCTTGTTTTCAATACCCAATTCTTTCACAGCAAAGGGAAAAAGAAGTAAAATACATCACTATTAAGCACTCTCGCCGGCAATGGTGCCAAAATTTTGGGTCATAAAGGTGACTATTTTGAAGGTAACTATAATGTCTTAAATTAATTTTCAACCCAGGGCAGGTCTTGTTATTTCAAGAGTGTAAGGAAAATATATGCAAGTGACATCAGAGGTTAACTACTCTAGATCGTTGTAAGAAAGATTTTCTAATTCTCGAAGTTCAATCAAACCAACTTGAAACTGAACTATGAAATACTTCAAACCAATCAAAGGAGGATATTTTGTTCTAAGCTTATGCATAAATAACCACACAAGACTGAAAATAATAGATTGCAATTGAACAACACTATTTGATGAACTGAACAACTACCTTTATGAATTGAACAAAAATCATAATAAATTTAACAATAGTAAATTATTCTAAATTTTACAATGGAATTCTCTTTTAATCAACTAATAGCATCATTCAGAATTAAATATCAACAAAACGTTCACAATTACGATGAAAAAATGCAAACATTAACTATATGCATAATTGAACAACAACTGTGTTGAAACTAGTCTAGCGAATATAAAAGCATCAATTCCTGAAAATATAACATGAATGATAAATCTAATCGAGAGAAAAGGAAGTTATAATGTTTCACACTTGTGATTAACCTGTTAGTCATCAATATTTTTTCACCTGTTTTTGATGACTAGTTTCCTTAGCTAAGTTTTCTAGAAACTAATCTTAATATGTCAATTTGTCATCTAGAGAACACCCCAAACAATTTTTTGTCCTCCTACCCTTCCCTGCCAGTCTATGGTGAGAACAATCTTCAGTTTTCAAGTCATATCTCGCTTCAGCAAAGTCTCCTTGTATATATTTTTCATAACTTCACTTCTCTACTATCATTTTCCCTTGTTTTGTCATGGCATTCACTATCCGAAAGTTGACAAAGTGTCTTCTCCTCTATCCCTGATCATATTGTCATATGGAAATCTGATCATGCCTAATAAAACACTTAAAATCTGTGACTATTGTCTCTAAGTTATATAGTGGTGTTTAGGGAGTTTTTCCTTGGCTAAGATATCCTAAGCCAAAAAGCCTGTGTCTAGTACCAGTCAGCCATGAATCTTTCCCTATTTTGAAAAACAAGCCTTGATCTACCCATAGGTCGCACACCACTAAGAGGTAACTTTGTCTTATTTAAGAAGAAATTCAAAAAAGATCCCAATCAGGAAAATATGATTATGTTCACTATCTGAAGAAATATGCTTAGATCAAGTGAAATCTCCATGAAACACCAAAGGGGCTCTCCAAGGTTCAAATTCATATATTTTTACGTCTCTGCAAAGGTGTAATTGAATGATGATCAGTGTGCAAATGGGAGAAAAGGATCAACTGAACAAGTTTCTCATACTGAAATATTTTTCCTTCAATAATAAGATAGAGAGCTGTAAAGTAAAGAGCAGAAAGTGTACATGGTTTAAATCCAAAGGCTGCCTAAAGAGCAAAGATCATTACTCAAGTCAAATTAATGAAAAATAATGAGTGATGCTGATCGGAAGTGCTCCATAATCTCCTCCAAAAGCAGTGCTGCATAATATTTCCAAAGGGCATCATCATGTGGGGCATAATAAGACAGTTGCTTCTTATGTTACCTTGAGCCTGGGATGTGAACATTAGTCAAAGGCAGTTTCAATATACCTCTAAAAACACATTCGAGGGCAAATATAGTTCAATAATATCTAGCAGTGAACACTCTCCATATACCAATCACATTGCTTCTGGTCTAGATTTCACAGTGATTCCTTTAAAACATAGTGTCTCTCCTTTTCAAGAAAACATACAGAGCAAGGTACAGTGTTGAAATAGCTGAAAATTCTGTGTTTAATGATAACCTCCTTCAATGATAAGTAGAGGATTAGAAGCACGATGATGGAAACCTCCTTAAAAAAGCAAAGGGTTAGAAAAACATTCTTGTGACCTCCTTCACAAACAAGCAAAGGGTCAACAATGTTTCAAGTAACTTCAGAGGCTATTTTGCGCCACCTCCTCCAAATATGAACAGATAATGCATAACAAGGTTTAAAATTATGTTTGAGAATGTTTTCTTTTGGAAAACCTAGTTGAAGAATAGTGGTGAAACAAATGAGAGTTTATAGGTCAAAGGCCTCTTCCACATCAAAATCCAAAGAGTGACATGATGGTGCTAAAAAGCCTTTGTTCTCATGTTTATGAAAGCCTCCTTCAAAGGATAAATCAGAGGTTATAATTTTGATTAAATCAGCCTCATCTAAAATGGCCAAGGAGGTAGACCAAGCTTTGATTAAAGTGACTTCTACAACTAATATAAAGAGATAGTCCCCCCAGATGATTTATGTGGAAAAGGGCATTCTTGTTTTTAGACAGATTTATTATGGTTTATCAAGAATTAATACCTCCAAGTGATGAATAAAGGGAAAGCGCCAAAAGTTATTTTCTCACCTCATTTAAAAGACAGAGGGAACATTTTTAAGAATAGGTGAACTTTCATTGTTTTAAGGTCCCCCTCATCATGAGCTAAAGGCCCAACAATGACTTGAAATAAACCTTTGGGGTCACAAATCATATGGATCAACCTATTCAAAAGGTAAAACAGAGATGTAGGAGAGTAATTCTTGGTAGATACAAGCAATCTGCATTTTTTAGGTGTTTTAAATCAGATTATAAATTCAAGTTTCAAGTTTGAAAGGCCACCTTCGAAAGGAAAAAAATGCACACTGTATGATAAAGATAAGCTCTTTATGTTTTAAGTTGATCTCTTTGGTAAACAATCAAAAGGAGAAAACACATGGTTTCAGGACCTCCTTCTCTTCATAAAATAGTGGGTTTTCACTATGGTTTCAAGAGGCTGCATTAGTGGTTTTAAAAGGATAATATCCTTGGTAAAGAATCAGGGGATCAAATCATGGCTCGTAGACCTCTTTCATCATACAAGCAGAAGACCAAATCATGGCTCAAAGGCCTCTTCACTTCATAAAACAATGGATTTACCTTATGGTGTTGAGATGTTGTAATAGTGATTTTCTTGTAAGCCTTTTCAGTTGATAACCACACAGGGGTAAAGTGTCAAGGAGGGTCAGAAACACATTTTTATTGCCTACTCCAAGAAATGAGAAGAGGTAAAGTCACAAAAAGAAATTAAAGTTTGTTTGGAAAGGAGAGACACTATGTTTTAAAGGAAACCTTCAGTTTGATGACAAAGGAAAAAGTGAGGAATCACTAAAAAAAGAAGGAACAGGCATTCAAATTTTTTTCAAAAGGAGCTATAGAAGCCCTTAAAGTCAAAGATCATTTCTACTTTGTAAAAGAACAAAAGAAAAAAACATCCTTTCAAAACTTGAGCAAGTAGTTTGCCTAGCTTTTCAGGATGTGATGCGCCTGTGGCAGGACGTGACGCGCCTGTAGGCGTTCACAGAAGGAGTTTGCACACAGCATGATGGGCTTGTAGATTTCTTCAATGTGTTTGTGTGTGTGTCAACCGACCGGCTCGCCCGGTGTTCAGCAAGCACCCAGGCCCGACCCGACAACACATTTCAGTGTGCAGGTGCTACGCGCCTGTGCACAAGAGCATAGCACCACTCAAACACACTAGAAACTTGCCTCCAATCAGATTTTTGCCTAGAAAAATTTCTCCAAAAGAGTGCACAACACATTTTGAGAGGTATTTACTGTGCTCTTTGCCTAATTTTTTGAGTTTGAGGAGGGGGTTAAGAGTCAAATTTGTTAAGGAAAAACACAGTCTTATGAAGGCCAAAAGCACTCTTTCTTATAAAAACCACCATGTTTACAAAGTGGAAACAAGACAGTGTTTAAGGAGGAAACAGACTTGTTAATTCAAAAAGCTTGTTTTGGTTTGATTGTTCGAAAAAGAAACACAATCCACAAAGAGAAAAGTCACTTTGTGCTAAAGGAAAAGGGGCATGTTTTCAAAGTCAAAAATATATTTGCCAGTGCTTAAATAAAAACACAGTTACTCTTAAAAACTGTCATATTTATTAAGATACAGAGAAAAAATGATAGAGGAGGAAGGTTCATTGTCAAGGGGCTTGTTGTTATATGTAGTTAAGGGAGAAAATTCAGTTTTCTCTCAAAACCTATCTTGTTTGCTAAACAAAAAAAGGGATAGTGATTAAAGAAGGAAAGGCCTATTGTCAGTTTAAAAGGGGTGTATTGAAGACACAAATTTGTGGTCACTTAACAAAAACTTGTTTGCCAACTAAAGACAACACTCAGTCTCACAAAGAGGAAAACAGGGTTTGATTGAGGGCCTATTTCAGTGATCATTTGAACATTGGTTTTGGTAAGCTAGTGAAGGGTATCAAAAGAAAAATTCCTCCAAAGAAGGTTAGCAAGGGTGGATTTCACAAAAGATTTGAGCCTGTTACAACTCAAGAAGTAAATGCATACCCTTCAATTCTTTTTAACTTCCATGAGGTGGGCTACCTTGATTTTTGCCAAAATGTCTAGGAGGTCACCAATTACCCTCCCTTAACACAACTTTTCACCCTGAGGCTGCAAGGAAAACATGTCCACCTAGTAGGTCTAGACTTTAAACTCACTCCTAGGGCTGTCTCCAAAGCAAATAAGATCCCCTATATAGGAGAAAAGTGGTTCAAACAAGCATACCTAGATCTGGATCACTATAAACCTTTCTTAAAACTAGACCATCAGGATGCTTGCCAAGCTATATTCCATTTTTCTCACTTATTGAGCAGCTATGCCCCCCTCATGAGAGTCATCATGAAGTATTTCACATGTGAAGGGAGGTTTTCCCGGATTTATTCCTATCACATCAGGCTTCTCCTGCATTTCACAAGAACTCAGTTGCTAAACCTACCTTTCTTCCTCTGCAAAAGCATAGACAAGATGTCCTCCCTTGTTCAAAAGAGACCTCCTGCTCAACAAAAAGCTAGTATTTTCCATCATTCCCTCATCAAAATCATTATCCTTCACCAGCTTTAAAAGAAAGAAGTGTCTTGGGAGACTTTCATTTCTCATTCAGATTTTTCCATTGCCTCTTCATCTCATGGCCCATCTCACATATCCTCCTCACTCTCCACTCACTATTTCTCTCCTCCATCAAGTCAAAATACTCCTCAAAGGCAAACATCACTCATGATTGACAGTGAAAAAGAGCAGTCTTTTGAAAGCAGGCATGAGGTTAGTGGTGATGAGGAACATTGGGACAATAAGAAAATTAGTGAAAATGAACCAAGTGACAAATAGGGTAGTGACCATGAGCAAAAAATTAGTAATGATGAATACAAATAGAGCAGTGAAAATGAGCAAGGAAATAGTGAGGAAGAAGAGGTGCAAAGCAGTGATGATGAAGATAAACAAGCTAGTGGTGATGAAGAGCAAAGGGAAAAGGTACAAAGCAGTGATGAAAGACAAAGTGACCATCAGCAACACAGTGATCATGGTGGTAGTCCACACATAGAGGCTAAATAAAACAGTGAAGATAATTCCAGCATGTAAAGTCCCAATAAAGAAAGTCACAGTAAAAGCAACCCTCAAAAAATTCAAGACAGTGATGAGGATAAACAAGGCAGTCTACAGGCAGACAGTGAAGATGGAAAAACAATAGAAAAAGGTGATGAAGCTAACAGCCCTAAAGAACATCTTCTAAAAATCACTGATCAGGTTGGAGGAAACATATGTCAAGAGTTTCAAAACAGTGATAAAGGTGAATATAGCAGCCCTAAACAAACTCAAGACAGTGAGGAAAACAGTGAACAGGGCTGCAAAACAGATGATGATGAAGGCAACAATATAAAGGGTCAAGTTGAACAAGTGCTAGAGATAAAACCTCCTCTCTCTTCTCCTCCACACAACCAAGAACATGTGCTTGCTGCCTCTCCTAGGCAAGGAGCCTTGATTAATTCTCCAAAAGAACCAAAGGCTAAGAACACCAGATCTGCAAAGAAGAAGATCACTCCAGCAGTGAGTAGAAATGTCACAAGAGTGCTAATAAGTAGAGGAAAACTACCTAAGAAGAGTATTGTTGAATTGCCAAAGAGGAAAAGGACCAAAAAATCTACCCAAGGCAAGGGTAAAGAAAAAGAGGAACAACATGAGAGTAGTCATGAAAAGGAAAGGGAGTTTGACATCATACAAATAGACAGTGATGCTGGAGATGATGAAGCTAGAATTCTTGAGTAACTTTTGCAAAAAAGAGAAGCCAAAATACATGACTTGGAAACTGATCTAGAAAGGTCAAAAGACCTCATACATTTCCTACAAATGAAAAATAAACAAATGAGTGGGAAAATGGAAATTTATGAGGCCTGAGCATTCAAATATCAAAGAGAAGCATTCAAAGCACAAGAGAAGCTTGAATAGTATATGGGCGAATTTTATGATACCGAGGAAGAAGAGCAGCCAGTAAGAAAAGGGCCTAAGACTATGGGTCTTAGGAAAGCCTTGGAGAAAAAGAAGGAAGAAGAAGTAGCCCTTGTTCGATCTTATCCTCTCACACAATTGCTTGCCCAAGAAATTAAAAATGATAAAGAATCATGGCTTGAAAGATCCAAAAATCATTTAGAGGATAAATTAGAGAAGACAAACAAAGACTTGGGTTTACAGAGAAAGATGACCGAGCATTACAAGAAATTGAACCAATTTTCCCAAAGAAAACTCAAACTTGTTCAAGAAAGGCTCAAAACTAATTGAAGGAGGTGCTAGGTGGAAAAAGTGGAAAAATACATATCTAATCTTGAAATATTGGCCTCATCTTCCTTGCACGTTTCTAAGAACCCATAAGGGGCTTGCTCGCCAAAATTGAGAAAATTTTGACATGATATTGTTTTTTGTGTTTTTTGGCCCTAATTGCACATTTTTCAAGGCACTGTAATGAGTTCTAGGAGAATCCTCAGCTCATGAAAGTCATTTTTTTGGATTTATTACTTTTTGGTGCAGCTACTCACAAATTTTCAGATCAAAAGGAGGTGTTTTGGTCCCTCAAAGAGGCAAAAATCAATCAAATTTCACCTTTCTGCCTCACATATTAGCAGAGGAGACCCCCCTAGGTTTTTTAACTTAGTCCACCATTTGATAGACTTCCAAGGATCTGTTTGGGAAAAAAAATGTATTTCCAGAAAATAAACATCCAGGGCTTTCCAACGAGCTATCACAGGCTCCATTTTGACATCAGGAAGTCCCTCAAAAATTTTCTGCAAAACAGGCTTCATTCTACTGCTACGTTCCTGTAGAATTTTGGCTAAAAAGTAGTTTTCTGAATATGATAATCCAAATGTGTGTTTAGCTATTTTTAACTTCATTTCAGTGATCAAAATTCAATATTTTTAACATTTTAGGCTGTTTAAGATATTTTTAAAGATATTTTGTGCCTTGGGCTTTGCAAATCCTTAAGGACAAAATCAGATATTTGTTCTAAGCCTATGAGCTTCTAGTCAGTTTTGTGAAGCTTATCTTCTCATTTCCTATATAACTCATGGAGAGTCATTGTAGTATTGTTGGTTGAAGATTTGATTAACAATATGGACTTTTAAGAGCTTAAGAACTTGACTAAGCTTAGAGCAATATATGTTATGAGTTTTGATGATCAGAATTGTTTTATGGAGTGAATAGCTTGACTTGCTTGCCTAGATGATGGAGAGGATCTATGTGCAGGATTCCATGGCTTGGTAAATGGTATTGTGCTTCTTTTCAGTTATGTTTTCTTAGTCTTTCACATATGTATCCATGCTTCTTGCCTACTGTAGGTCAACAAAGAATAGTTTGAGGTATGCCCATGGAGGCACATCAAATTTCCTGATTCATTATAGCTTCTATGTTTTCATCTTTCTTGGTCATGTCAAAGGATTCTTAACTGCCCCTTGGTCCACTAAGAACATGTTATTTATTTCCTTAATGATTATTATGACATGCTATCTTGTTTGATTCATGGTATGCCCTGCTTACTCATAGCTGTTCAAGCCTCATTAATGAAATCTCCTTTGAAGTATTGACTGTCTAGTTTAAATCAGTGAGGTCTTGTTTTGATCTCGCCCTCTACCTACACTTGCAGACGTATTTCAAAGTTCTCATCAGTTTGAATGTGTTTCTTAGGAGTTTCCTTTCCACATTTTGAGCTGTTGGTTTGTCTTACATGTGTTCTCAATCACTGAAGGTGATTTTCCCAAAGTTAGAGAGTCTTATACTTCTATGCATCACCTGATTGTTTATTTTCTACATTTATAACTTTGAGTTTGATTCATAGTAATTAATTGTTAGCCCTACCACATGAATGCTTACTGTTTAAACTATTTATGCTTAAGACCCCTTTGTCTTACACAAACTTAATATTCATTTCACTTCATAAACCACCTGAAATATCTATTCGCTATACTAAATCAGCACTGCAGTACACCCTACCCAATGTCTTGACATATTTGGCTTGTTTTTGACCCCATAGCCCAGTTGATCTCTTTTTCTTGTTCTATTTTGATCCACTTGATTAGTAATTCCTCCAAACAACTAAAAAAAAAAAACAAACACACTTAACAACTAGCCTAAAATCTATCAAACTTAGCGAACAAGCTCACATCCTTCGCTTCATTAGAGAGAGCCCTCTCTGAGTCCAAGAAGGCTAGGTCCTATGGCTCCAAAGATTGGTTTGATGTTACTCCGTTATTTGGTCCATCAATCTGCCAAATCACAGGACCCTAACATAATGGCGATCATGGTGGGACTTTTCTGAGTTCATATCAATTTGAAGATCTTTCAAGACTCACGGAAAGCCCCTCTTGAACTAAGCACACTATACTATTGAGCCACCTTATCGCCACGCTAACATAATTCCAATCACGGTGGGACCTTTCTGAGTTAGTGACAAACTAAGTATACCTTAGAACTTCAGAAATCTCTTAACTCAAGAATATCCAGTGATTATCAGCCACCTCATCACCACACTAACATAATGGCGATTATGGCGAGACTCTCTGAGTTCATGACTATCTAGAAAACTGTTGTTGACTCATTATTCCTTCAAATTAAATCATAAAATCAGCTGATAAAGCCATTAGAGTAAACTCTCTTTGTTTCATCACCTTAGCTAAGTGTTGAAAAAAAATTTAGGACAGTCTTACAAATTAGACTCCACATTAAAAAACTCAGAAAATAACCCCAAAAAAAAAACATTTTTTCTAGATTGACTGTTCATATCAGTTTTGGTGGTGGACCATAGAAAATATATCCTCAAAAAAAAACCAAAAATATCCACCTGGAAACTCCACTAGCCACCAGTAGGCCTTTTTGAAAACTTTTCTAAGCTTGCATAAACTATTATAAGGCTACTTTACGAACAGCCTTGAAAATTCTAAGAAGTCTTAATCAGACACTGAGCTAGTTTGACAAAACTTAGAGAAGACAAGTTGTTGAAAACATTCATAACTTCCAACCTCTCTAAATTTTGAATCTGAAATCTAGATTCACGAAGAATTCATACCAGATCTCATCCAGACCCGAATCCTCCTACCGTAGTTGATGACCCAAAAAAGTTTTTGTGGCAAAATTCTAAAACTATTAATTTAACCAGTGATAGGAGCCTTCATAGAGCAAGCTCTATACCTGAAAATCTTACATCCTTCCTAGACCAAACTTTTGACTTGTGCCATACAAGAAATATTTTTAGAACCAAGTCACGACCTAGCTTTGACCATTCCGATCTTAAGCCCTTAGACTTGCAACAGAGTTCTAACGGAGAAGCATCTCCTACTACTCCAGTTGATTTTCAGCTCCTCCACCACTTTAGCTCTTTCCATCCCAAGTCTACTCGAAATCGTTTTGCCTGTCCAAGCACCTCTAACACTCCCACTCACAACACCACTGTGAAAATCACTTCATCTCACATACCAAATCCTCCACTTGCAAAATTTACTGGTACCACCCATCATGGAAGCATGGTATGCACCCCTAGTGTTACCTCAGCCTTTGGCACCTTTGCCAAATGACTATCAGTCTAGGATCCCACACTTCACTGGGGCCGAATCCACTACTGCCCAACAACATGTAGATAGAATGAATGATGCTTTTGATTACATGGAATTATATGAAGAAACCATCAAGATGAGAATGTTCGCCTAAAGCCTAGGAGGCAAAGCTAAAAAATGGTTTAAAGGCTTAACTCCTCATAGCATACATGATCTCCCGTCATTATACAAAAAATTTATAAACAAATGGAAAATCAAGAAAAACCCACTTCAAGTGCTCTCTAAATATAATAATATTAAGAGGAACACAGGAGAAAGTGTTTAAGATTATTGTACTAGATTCAACAATATCTATAACGCTCTTCCACCTAACATGAAACCTCCACCTGGCTTAGCTCTAGCTAAATTTCTGGAAGGTTTCGATCTGGATATGACATATCAGCTAAGAGAACGAGAACCTATAACTCTAGAAGAAATTCAAAAGGGGGCTATTAGTGCGGAAGCAAACCTTGCTGAAAAGAGGGCTAAGATGATATTAGAAAAGAAGGTCACATACCGAGATGAAACCTTTCCCTCCACATCCTCTTCTGATGCCAAAATAGACAACCTGGAAAGAAAAATTGAAAGAATTATAGAAATAATGATGGAAAGAATAAGTCTCAGTGATAAAACACCTCCTAGGGATAACCAGCCAAACCCACAAATGAGAAACCGAAATAAAAACTTTAGAAGGGACCCACCCCAAATCAAACCGAGAGATAATGATCAGCAAATCAGGCCTCCTTTCCAAGAAAATTATATTGATGAAGGAGAAAGAGACATTGAACATGCTGAGGAAAATCATCTAAACCTGATAGGCTCTGATAGTGAGGGTGAAGTTTATCTCATGGAAGAAGAACAAGGTTTCTTCTCCTCATAACAAGATGAAACTGACTATGAAGATTCTGAAGACCCTAAAATTGGTTTACAAAATGCCATAATGGAATTCCATGGGCAATATGATCTTAGAAGTATGAAGAACCAAGAGAACACGAAGAAAAACCAGGAAAACTTAAAAAAGAACAATTCAGATTCTGCTTTCAAGAAAAATCCTGAAGCTATTCTTAAAAAAATAGTATACAATGTTAGTAGTATGGCTAAGAAAACTGATCTAAACAAAGACAAAACTAGCCAATCAAAGTTCAACCCAAACTATGCCAGCACTTCCACCAAAATTCCTGAAAATACCATCTTGAACAAAGCTTCACATCAAAATAAAAAATATGGATCAGTAGAGAAGGTAATGGCTGAAAAAACTGATGCAAACATGTCAAAAGCTCAGGTACCTTTTAGTTTTGAAGGGGAAATTTCTAAAATCAAAATAAATATGCCCCTAACTAAACTAATAGCTCAAAATTCCTATAAATCCCAGGTTATGAAAATCTTAAAAGTAGGAAATGATACCGACACCTTGCACTTAGCTGATGACACTCATGAACTGTTATTTGGACCAAATATAGAAGGAAAGCATCAAGAAGGAACCACTCCTCCTTTTTACATCAGCTTCAATGTACATGGCCAGATCCTACATAACGCTATGCTAGATTCTGGTGCTTCTCATAATCTCATGCCTAAAGTGATAATGGAAAGATTAGGCTTAGAAATAACCAAACCTTACAAATAATTGTACTCTTTTGATTCGAGTAGAGTAAAATGTTTGGGCCTAATTAAAGACTTGTTTGTAAATCTGACACAAATCCCAGCTAATCATTTGGTTATGGACATAGTGGTAGTAGACATTCCCCCAAAATATGGAATTATTTTATCTAGAACCTGGGGGGCTAAACTTCAAGGAAACATTCAGTTAGACATGTCTTATGCTACTATTCCTATTTTCAACCAACCAATGAGATTATACCGTGAATCACACATGAAATATATGGTCAATAGTCAAGAGAAACTGGAAAACATACCTCTTTATTCCATACATTCAAACATGGGTTATTTCATCTTAAACCTAGAAGATGACACTAATGAAAACACAAGTGAAACTGAAACCAATTCAACCACAGTATCATGGCTAGACCAACCTCTATATGATGAATTTGATACTCAAAATTATCATGACCAAATAGACTTGCATTTTGATGAAATAAAACTTGATTCACCAGAAATTGAAACTAAAACTTCGAAAGAAGTAATCATTTTAAATTCTCAAACAAGTGATCTCAACCCAATACAAGTATCAAACACACAATTAAGCCTCTCTTTTGATTTAAAGCCACTAAAAGTTTTTCATAACACAACAATCTTGGAGAACCGGAAGCTAGAAAGCCTTATGTTCTTGCCATATCTTAGCGCTTCACCCTCTAAAGATTGCAATCTTCCAAGTGAAATGTTAACCATTGCTAGTACTTCGACAGATCCTAAAAAGATATTCACTAGTTTTGATGATAAGGAAGCTGATGAAAACAATTGTGAAAAACTTGAACTGTCTAAATTACCTAGGATTTTGTCTCTATATCAGAATTTAATGAATACAAGACTAGAAAAGATTCTTCACAATACAAACATATGCGGGAAAATGAATACAAAACACCATGGAAATGTTGTATTCTCTAGATATCATCCTTTCAAAATAGAACAGAAAAACTCTTGTCAAACATGGTCACTCGAAACAAAGACAGCTAAACAGAGGTTATGTTTAAATTTTAGAAACATAAATAAATCTATCATAAACAATAATCATCCCCTTCCAAAAACAGATCATATCATAAGAAAACTAGGAGTTTCTAATCATGTGGCTTTGAGTGATAATTTTTAAGGATACCATCGAATAATACCACTTCAAATAGATCAGCTCAAAGATTTCTTCAAATACACTTGTGGCAACTTCAAGTTCAAACCAATTTTTCCAAAACCGATGAACACCGAAGATGCCCTAAGGAAAGCTATGTTTTTGGTTTTGAATTTCCTTGTCATGATGTACCTTGATGATGTCATCATATGCTTTAAAAATGACAAAGAATATTTGCATTATTTGAAAAATATGTACAGCAAAAGGAGAAGTGTAGATCAAATGTATAAAGAGGAACAACAAGAAGACACAGGGTTGTTTATAGATTCATGCATGAATCCTTATGTTATGTTTACAAGAGAAAATTTTCCAAACTTTTATTTTCAAGAGCTGAGTGGACCAAGAGCATCAAGAGATCCTTATGCAGATAAGATGCTCAAGTTCCACCATTTTCAGGAGTTCTAGTTTCAGATTTTTCAATCCTTGTACATACCATTTCTTGAAGAAATAAATCAAAAAATAGAAAATACAAAAACAATAGAAAAGTAGAAATAGAGAGTGGTTTGAAAACACCAGGAAAATCCCCATGTTAAAAAAATAGTCATGTTGAAAGTGTGCAAGTCTAAATGCCACTAAAAGTACCCAAAAGATATCTTGTTCAGTTATCTAGCCTAATCATAACT
Organism: Pinus albicaulis; assembly: GCA_034641835.2. Classification (NCBI taxonomy): domain Eukaryota; kingdom Viridiplantae; phylum Streptophyta; class Pinopsida; order Pinales; family Pinaceae; genus Pinus; species Pinus albicaulis. Next base: position 1,309,535,032 of record CM076580.1, read on the forward strand.
GAGCATGTTTTAAATTTATTGCTGATAAGTTAGTGAGAGAGATGATAGTCAAATTTTGTAAGCTTGACTTATCAATAAAAGCATATTAGGAAAAGAATGTTGGTTCCAAATGCTCAAAATAGAACCAAAGAGAAAAATAGGGATGAAAAACAAATTGTATATCTTGGCCCTGATTTTTCTAAGTTTCATCTTGTATATAAATAATGTTTGTGTGCAGCTTATTTTTATGCCACAAACGCATGACAAATCAGACCGTATAATCTTGATTTGGTCATTTTTCAATTTCATGTTTTAGTTTAGAGAATGAAATCCTGTCAAATAGCTTAATCTTGACAGTCGATCTAGCATAGGTAGAGAATCAAAGGAGTTCATCAGTTTAATCTAAACTCCCTGAACATATAAGTGTAGAATTAGAGAGTTTATTTTTCAAAAAATATCATGACAAAAGGTTGCTAGTCTAAATGCACCTAAAGAAGAAAAAATGCTAGGAAATATAGCTGGGTAGGTAGAGATGACTTTTATGCTAATCATGCTGTAATTTTTCAGAAATAGCATCAAGAAAGAGAGAAATTTGTGCCAATGGATAAGGAACTGGTCTTCACAAGCCAGAGATCTGCAATTCTGGACACCTTCAAAAAAGGATCTGCCCTCCCCAAATGGAGCCAATATTAGTCATCAGTATTTTTTCACCTGTTGTTGATGACTAGTTTCCTTTGCTAAGTTTTCTAGAAACTAATATTAATATGTCAATTTTTCATCTAGAAAACACCCCAAACAAATTTTTGTCCTCCTACCCTTCCTTGTCAGTCTATGGTGAGAACAATCTTCAGTTTTCAAGTCACATCTCACTTCAGCAAAGTCTCCTTTTCTATAGTTGTCGTAAATTCGCTTCTCTGCTATCATTTTCCCTTGTTTTCTCATGCCATTCACTAGCTGAAATTTGACAAAGTGTCTGTTCCTCTATCCCTGATCATCTTATCATATGACACTCTGATCATGCCTAAGAAAACATTAAAAATTTGTGACTATTGTCTCTGAGTTAGATAGTCGTGTTTAGGGAGTTTTTCCTTGGCTAAGATATCCTAAGCCAAAAAGCCTGTGTCTAGTACCAGTCAGCCATGAATATTTCCCTATTTTTCAAAACAAGCCTTGATCTATCCATAGGTCGCACACCACTAAGAGGTCACTTTGTCTCATTTAAGAAGAATTTCAACAAAGATTCAAATCAGGAAAAGATGAGGATGTTCACTGTCTGAAGAAATATGCTTAGATCAGGCGAAATATCCATGAAACACCAAAGGAGCTCTACAAGGTTCAAAAGAATATATTTTTACATCTCTACAGAGGTGTAATTTAATGATGATCAGTGTGCAAATGGGAGAAAAGGATCAACTGAACAAGTTTCTCATACTAAAACATTTTGCCTTCAATAATAAGATGGAGAGCTGTAAAGTAAAGAGCAGCAAGTGTACATGGTTTAAATCCAAAGGCTTCCTGAAGAGAAGATATCATTCCTCAAGTCAAATGAACACAAAAGACTAAGTGATGTTGATCGGCAGTGCTCCATAATCTCCTCCAAAAGCAGTGCTGCATAATCTTTCCAAAGGGCATCATCATGTGGGGCATAAGAAGGCAGCTGCTTCTTATGTTACCTTGAACCTGGGATGTGGACATTAGTCAAAGGCAGTTTCAATATACCTCTAAAAACACAGTCAAGAGAAAAGCTAGTTCAATAATATCTAGTAGTGAACACTCTCCATATACCAATCACATTGCTTCTGGTCTAGATTTCATAGTGATATTTTACAAAAGGGATATACATCTCAGAAAATGCCTCATAAAGCAAGAGGACATTAGGTTCAAGTGATTTTACCAATGATAAATGTCAAAATTCACTTTGTTTCCTATTGATATTCTTCAAGAAAACATACAGAGCAAGGTACAGTGTTGAAATAGCTGAAAATTCTGTGTTTAATGATAACCTCCTTCAACAATAAGTAGAGGGTTAGAAGCACAATGATGGAAACCTCCTTCAAAAAGTAGAGGGTTAGAAAAAAATTGTTGTGACCTCCTTCACAAAAAAGCAAAGGGTCAACAATGTTTCAAGTAACTTCAGAGGCTATTTTGCGCCACCTCCTCCAAAGATGAACAAATAATGCATAGCAGGGTTTAAAATTGTGTTTGAGAATGTTTTCTTTTGGAAAACCTAGTTGAAGAATAGTGGTGAAACAAATGAGAGTTTATAGGTCAAAGGCCTCTTCCACATCAAAAGCCAAAGAGTGACATGATGGTCCTAAAAAGCCTCTGTTCTCATGTTTATGAAAGCCTCCTTCAAAGGATAAATCAGAGGTTATAATTTTGATTAAAGCAGCCTCATCTAAAACGGCCAAGGAGGTAGACCAAGCTTTGATTAAAGTGACTTATGCAACTGATATAAAGAGATAGTCCCCCAAGATGATTTATGTGGAAAAGGGCATTCTTGTTTTTAGACATATTCATTATGGTTTATCAAGAATTAATCCCTCCAAGTGATGAATAAAGGGCAAGCGCCAAAAGTTATTTTCTCACCTCATATAAAAGACATAGGGAACATTTTTAAGAATAGGTGAAATTTCATTGTTTGAAGGTCCCCCTCATCATGAGCTAAAGGCCCAACAATGACTTGAAATAAACCTTTGGGGTCACAGATCATATGGATCAACCTATTCAAAAGGTAAAATAGAGATGTAGGAGACCAATTCTTGGTAGATAAAAGCAATCTGCATTTTTTAGGTGTTTTAAATCAGAGGATAAATTCAAGTTTCAAGTTTGAAAGGCCACCTTTGAAAGGACAAAAAGGCACACTGTATGATAAAGATAAGCTCTTTATGTTTTAAGTTGATCTCTTTGGTAAACAATCAAAAGGATAAAACACATGGTTTCAGGACCTCCTTCTCTTCATAAAACAGTGGGTTTTCATTATGGTTTCAAGAGGCTGCATTAGTGGTTTTAAAAGGATAATCTCCTTGGTAAAAAATTAGGGGATCAAATCATGGCTCGTAGACCTCCTTCATCATACAAGCAGAAGACCAAATCATGGTTCAAAGGCCTCTTCACTTTGTAAAACAATGGATTTACCTTATGGTGTTGATATGCTGTAATAGTGATGTTCTTGTAAGCCTATTCAGTTGATAATCACATAGGGGTAAATTTTCAAGGAGGGCCAGAAACACATTTTTATTGCCTCCTCCTAGAAATGAGGAGAGGGCAAGTCACCAAAAAAAATTAAATTTTGTTTGGAAAGGAGAGACACTATGTTTTAAAGGAAACCTTTAGTTTGATGACAAAGGGAAAAGTGAGGAATCACCAAAAAGAGAGGGAAAAGGCATTCAAAACGTTTTCAAAAGGAGCTATAAAAGCTCTCAAAGTCAAAGATCATTTCTACTTTGCGAAAGAACAAAAGAAAAAAATGTCCTTTCAAAACCTGAGCGAGCAATTGCATAGTTTTTCAGGACGTGACGCACCTGTGGCAGAATGCGATGCACTTGTAGGCATTCACAGAAGGAGTTTGCACATGGCGCGATGCACCTGTAGATTTCCGCGACGCACCTTTGTGTGTGTCAACCAACTGGCCTTCCCAATGTTCAACAAGTGCCCAGGGCCCAACCAGACAACACATTTTGGCATGCAGGTGCTACGCGGTTGTGAATAGGAGTGTAGCACCACTCAAACACAATTGCAACTCGCCTCCAATTAGATTTTTTCCCAGTAAAACTTCTCCAAAAAAGCGCACAACACATTTTGAGAGGTATTTACTGTGCTCTCTGCCTAAGTTTTTGAGTTTGAGGAGGGGGTTAAGAGTCAAATTTTTTAAGGAAAAACACAGTATTATGAAGGCAAAAAACACTCTTTATTATAAAAACCACCATGTTTACAAAGTGGAAACAAGACAGTGTTTAAGGAGGAAAGAAACTTGTCAATTCAAAAATGTTTTTTTGGTTTGATTGTTTAAAAAAGAAACAAAATCCAAAAAGAGCAAAGTAGCTTTGTGCTAAAGGAAAAGGGGCATGTTTTCAAAGTCAAAAATATGTTTTCCAGTGCTTAAAGAAAAACATAGTTACTCTTAAAAACTATCATATTTATTAAGATAGAAAGAAACAGTGATAGAGGAGGAAGGTTCATTGTCAAGGGGCTTGTTGTTATAAGTAGTTGAGGGAGAAAATTCAGTTTTCTCTCAAAACCTATCTTTTTTGCTAAACAAAAAAAGGGATAGTGATTAAAGAAGGAAAGGCCTATTGTCAGTTTAAAAGGGGTGTATTGAAGACACAAATTTGTGGTCACTTAACAAAAACTTGTTTGCCAACTAAAGAAAACACTCAGTCTCACAAAGAGGAAAAAAGGGTTTGATTGAGGGCCTATTTCAGTGATCATTTGAACATTGGTTTTGGCAAGCCAGTGAAGGGTATAAAAATAAAAATGCCTCCAAAGATGGTCAGCAAGGGTGGATTTCACAAAATATTTGAGCCTGTTACAACTCAAGAAGTAAATGAATCCCCTTCAATTCTTCCTAACTTCCATGAGGTGGGCTGCCTTGATTTTTGCCAAAAATTCCAGGAGGTCATCAATTGCCCTCCCTTAACACAATTGTTTGCCCTGAGGCTACAAGGAAAACATGTCCACCTAGCAGGTCTGGACTTTAAACTCACTCCTAGGGCTATCTCCAAAGCAAATAAGATCCCCTATATAGGAGAAAAGTGGTTCAAACAAGCATACCTAGATCTGGATCACTATAAACCTTTCTTAAAACTAGACCATCAGGATGCTTGCCAAGCTATATTCCCTTTTTCTCACTTATTGAGCAGCTATGCCCCCCTCATGAGAGTCATCATGAAGTATTTCACATGTGAAGGGAGGTTTTCCCGGATTTATTCCTATCACATCAGGCTTCTCATGCATTTCACAAGAACTCAGTTGCTAAACCTACCTTTATTCCTCTGCAAAAGCATAGACAAGATGTCCTCCCTTGTTCAAAAGAGACCTCCTGCTCAGCAAAAATCTAGTATTTTCCATCATTCCCTCATCAAAATCATCATCCTTCACTAGCTTGAAAAGAAGGGAGCGTCTTGGGAGACTTTCATTTCTCATCCATATTTTTCCATTGCCTCTTCATCTCATGGTCCTTCTCACATATCCTCATCACCCTCCACTCACTATGTCTCTCCTCCATCAAGTCAAAATACTCCTCAAAGGAAAACATCACCCATGATTGACAGTGAAAAAGAGCAGTCTTTTGAAAGCTGGCATGAGGTTAGTGGTGATGAGGAGCATTGGGACACTAAGCAAATTAGTGAAAATGAACCAAGTGAAAAACAGGGTAGTGACCATGATTAGCAAATTATTAATGATGAAGACAAATAGAGCAGTGAAAATGAGCAAGGAAACAGTGAGGAAGAAGAGGTGAAAAGTAGTGATGATGAAGAGCAGCAAGGTAGTTGTGATGAAGAGAAAAGGGAAAAGGTACAAAGCAGTGATGAAAGGCAAAGTGACCATCAGTAGCACAATGATCATGGTGGCAGTCCACACAAAGAGGCTAAAGAAAACAGTGAAGATAATTGTAGCATGCAAAGTCCCAATAAAGATAGTCACAGTAAAAACAACCCTCAACAAATTCAAGACAGTGATGAGGATAAACAAGGCAGTCTACAGGAAGACAGTGAAGATGGAAAAATAATAGAAAAAGGTGATGAAGCTAACAGCCCTAAAAAAAATCTTCTAAAAAGTACTGATGAGGTTGGAGGCAACATATGTCAAGAGGTTCAAAACAGTGATAAAGGTGAATCTGGCAGCCCTAAACAAAATCAAGACAACGTGGAAAACAGTGAACAGGGATACAAAACAGATGATGATGAAGGCAGTAGTATAAAGGGTCAAGTTGAACAAGTGTTAGAGATAAAACATCCTCTCTCTTCTCCTCCACACAACCAAGAACATGTGCTTACTGCCTCTCCTAGGCAAGGGGCCATGATTAGTTCTCCAAAAGCACCAAAGGCTAAAAACACCAGATCTGCAAACAAAAAGATCACTCCAGCAGTGATTAGCAATGTCACAAGAGCACTAAGAAGTAGAGGCAAACTACCTAAGAAGAGTATTTTTGAATTTCCAAAGAGGAAAAGGACCAAGAATTCTACCCAAGGCAAGGGTAAAGAAAAAGAGGAACAACATGAGAGCAGTCATGAAAAGGAAAGGGAGTTTGACATCATACAAATAGACAATGATGTTGGAGATGATGAAGCTAGAATTCTTGAGTCACTTTTGCAAAATAGAGAATCCCAAATACATGACTTGGAAACTGATCTAGAAAGGTCAAAAGACCTCATACGTTTCCTACAAATGAAAAATAAACAAATGAGTGGGAAAATGGTAATTTATGAGGCCCGAGCATTCAAATATCAAAGAGAAGCATTCAAAGCACAAGTCAAGCTTGAAGAGTATATGGGAAAATTTGATGATACCGAGGAAAAAGAGTAGCCAGTAAGAAAAAGGCCTAAGACTATAAGTCTTAGGAAAGCCTTGGAGAAAAAGAAGGAAGAAAACGCAGCCCTTGTTCGATCTTATCCTCTCACACAATTGCTTGCCCAAGAAATAGAAAATGATAAAGAATAACGGCTTCAAAGAGCCAACTAGAATTTAGAGGATAAATTAGAGAAGGCAAACAAAGACTTGGGTTTACAGAGAAAGATGACTGGGCATTACAAGAAATTGAACCAGTTTGCTCGAAGAAAACTCAAACTTGTTCAAGAAAGGCTCAAAACTGCTCGAAGGAGGCACCTGGTAGAAAAAGTGGAAAAAGAGATATCTAGGCTTGAAATCTTGGCCTCAACTTCCTTTCATGTTTCTAAGAACCCATAAGGGGCTTGCTCGCCAAAATTGAGCAAATTTTGACATGATTTTGTTTTTTGTGTTTTTTGGCCCTAATTGCACATTTTTCAAGGCGCTGCCATGAGTGCTAGGAGCATCCCTACCTCATGAAAGTCATTTTTTTGGATGTATTAATTTTGGAGGTAGCTACTCACAAATTTTCAGATCAAGAGGAGTTTTTTTGGTCCCCCAAAGAGGCAAAAATTAGTCAAATTTCACCTTTCTGCCTCACATATCAATAGATGAGACCCCCCCACGTTTTTTCACTTATTCCACCTTTTGAAAGACTTCCAAGGATCATTTTTGGAAAAATCAAGTATTTCCAGAAGCTAGACATCCAGGGCTTTCCAACGAGCTATCACAGGCCCCGTTTCAACATCGGGAAGTCCCTCAAACGTTGTATTCAAAACAGGCTTCATTCTACTGCTACGTTCCTATAGCATTTTGGCTAAAAAGCAGTTTTCTGAATATGATAATCCAAATGTGTGTTTAGCTATTTTTAACTTCATGTTAGTGATTAAAAGTAATTATTTTTACCATTTTAGGTTGTTTAAGATATTTTTGAAGATATTTTGTGCCTTGGGATTTGCAAATCCTCAAGGAAAAAATCAGATATTTGTTCTAAGCCTATGAGCTTCTAGTCAGTTTTGTGAAGCTTATCTTCTCATTTCCTATATAACTCATGGAGAGTCATTTTACTATTGTTGGTTGAATATTTGATTAACAAGCTATAATTTGAAGAGATTAAGAACTTGACTAAGCTTAGAGCAATATATGTTATGAGTTTTGATGACCAGAATTGTTTTATGGAGTGAATAGCTTCACTTTCTTGCCTAGATGATGGAGAGGATCTATGTGAAGGATTCCATGGTTTGGTAAATGGTATTGTGCTTATTTTTAGTTATGTTTTCTTATTCTTTCACATATGTATCCATGCTTCTTGCTTGCTATAGGTCAGTAAAGAATAGTTTGAGGTATGCCCATGGAGGCACATCAAATTTCTTGATTCATTACAACTTCTATGTTTTCATCTTTCTTGGTCATGTCAAAGGATTCTTAACTGCCCTTTGGTCCACTAAGAACTTGTTATTTATTTCCTTAATGATTATTATGACATGCTATCTTGTTTGATTCATGGTATGCCCTAATTACTCATAGCTGTTCAAGCCTCATTAATGAAATATCCTTTGAAGTATTGGCTGTCTAGTTTAAATCAGAGAGGTCTTGTTTTGATCTCACCCTTTGCCTACACTTGCAGACTTATTTCAAATTTCTCATCAGTTTGAATGTGTTGCTTAGGAGTTTCCTTTCCACATTTTGAGTTGTTGGTTTGTCTTACATGTGTTCTCAACCACTGAAGGTGATTTTCCCAAAGTTAGAGGGTCTTATACTTCTATGCATCACCTAATTGTTTATTTTCTGCATTTATTAATTTGAGTTTGATTCATAGTGATTAATGGTTAGCCCTACCACATGAATTATTGTTGTTTAAACTATTTATGCTTAAGATCCCTTTGTCTTTCACAAACTTAATGTTCATTTCACTTCATAAACCACCTGAAATATCCATTCGCTATACTAAATCGGTCCTGCAGTACACCCTACCCATTTTCTTGACATCCTTAGCTTTCTTTTCACCCCATAGCCCAATTGATCTCTTTTTCTTGTTCTATTTTTATCCACTTGATCAGTTTTTCCTCCAAAAAACTAAAAAACAAACAAACAAACACACTTAACAACTAGCCTAAAATCAATTAAACTTAGCGAACAAGCTCACATCCTTCGCTTCATTAGAGAGAACCCTTTCTGAGTCCAGGAAGGCTAGGTCCTAGGGCTCCAAATATTGGTTTGATGTTAATCCGTCATTTGGTTCGTCAATCTGCCAAATCACAGGACCCTAACATAACCAATTAAATGATAATGTTATGAAGAAGAAAGGATAACTAGAAATGCAAGATTTGTAAATAAACGTATACCAGAAAAATAGTAGGAGAACCCACAGGGCTACGCCTGAAGCCTCTAGAAGCCTTTTGCTAAGGAATACTCAGAAGTTGTTTATACTAAAAACGCCAATTTCTTCATTAATTAGTAGAGAAATACATTAGCACAAACTTGATGATTCTGTCTGAATATGTTTATTACATGGAAAATTATAATACATGAATGGTATTTCATCTTGTTCACCTTAGTCCTTTTATAGCTTAAAGCAAATTCAAATAGAGTAACAGATCCTTGTCATTATGAGATCCTACCGCTTTGTGGCTATCGACTGAACACTCCAAGAGTAGGCGTGCCTCTACATCTTCCATTGGTTCATAGGATTCGATACGATTCCATTTTCCTTCCTTGTCTGCTGTCATTTGGTCATCCTGGTAAGCAGTTTGGTTGTTTCGCTTCCTTTTCAATAAAGACAGCGACAAATGATTTTTTATGTTATTAAACACCCCTTTTATTAATAATTCATTCTACCTTATTTTTCATTAGTTCCCTTTAATTTATTACTAATATAAGGGAAAAATATATAAAATTAAATGAAAAATCGTAGTAAAGATAGGGGTAAAATGTACCTTCTCCTTGGCCCAACACCAATAATAGATGAATTATTTGATCAACTTAGAGGAGCTTCTATATTCTCTAAAATTGATTTAAGATTGGAGTATCATCAAATCAGGATTAAGGAGGAAAACACACACAAGGAAACCTTTCACACATGTTATGAGCACTATGAATTTGTACTATTTTCATTTTGGTTGACTAATGCACCTACTACATTCATATGCCTCATGAACAATGTACTAAGGTAATTCCTAGATAAGTTTGTAATTGTATTTATAGATGATATTATAGTATACTCAAAGGGTAAGAATAAAATTACCAACATCTGAGGATGATCCTTCAAATTATAAGAGACAATGAAATATATGCTAAATTTAGCAATTGCTCATTCTACCAGCAACAAATTCATTATCTGGGACATGTAATATCAGAAAAATAGATTGTTGTAGATCTTCAGAAGATAAAAGAAATAATGGAATGGCCAACACCCAAGAAGGTGGAAGAATTTAGATCCTTTATGGGAATCACAAGCTATTATAGGATATTTATAGAAGGATTCTATAAACTTTCTTATCCAATCACTATTCTACAAAAGAATATGATCAAATTTGAGTGGAGTCAAAAGTGTCAAGATAGTTTTGGAAAACTAAAACATATTTTGACCACAACTGAAATTTTAAAATTTGTTGATCCTAATAAGGAATTTGTGGTATGTAATTTTTGTTTGTTCAGGTTCTGAATGATTCTAATCACTTCCAATTTTGAGCTTAACACTGATCACCTAATCATACTCTTGGAAAATGGAATGCATTTCCATTTCTTCGTTGTCCATGGTCTATTGTCCCCTTGTTCTTCCTTTTGTATGTGACTCTCCTAAATGGTTGGCCACCAGAAAAAGAAAAGTCAAAGCTCTAGAAATTCTTAAAAATATGGTTACCCGAAACAATAATTGTCCACCCAAGAACATTCCAATAAGTTCAGCCTCTACAGAGGGAGCCGAAAATTCATCCTCATTATTAATAAATCTATTAAAAGTGTCATGGGTGAAAAGGATAATTGTGGCCATAATGACCATTGGTGCCATAGTTAGATTGGCCTACTATGGCCTACTACTTAATGTGAGAAATATGAAGGTGAATTTGTATGTGAGTGCCACACTCAATGCTTTCACTTAAATCCTAGCCATAGGCATCAAGAATATTCTTCTTCCGAGAGTCGATTGACAGATCCTTATTTCAATTTTTTGTATCACCTGCACTTTGTATTGCATTTCTTCTACCATGTTGTGTACAAGGTATTTTTGGATGCAAATGGTAGTGTAAACAATGGGGTTCTTGGAATTGTTTGATATATTGTTTATATTGTGCTTGGAATTATTTTCTACAAATGTAAGGAGCATGGCAGTGGCTACAATGAGGCAGAGCTTTATGGCAGGTGGTGTCATTGCTCCATTGATCGTTGTGATGGGAAGAGCACGGTCGTGGGTTTCATTTTTGGCCTTTGGAAGGTTGGCTATGTGGAGTGTATTCCTGGTTCTTCTTATCCTTGAGACAAGAAATCGTTCGCTCTATAAAACGCTCCAAGAGTAGGGGTTGGAAGAAGCCAAAATGATGAAATGCCATATAGAGGAGCCCAATCCTCCATTAATGACATAAGAAGTAGCATTCCATACAAACATAATATTATGTTAGATGAGGGCTGTAAAATTTTTTGATTCTATATTTTATTTATTTATTGAGGTTTTTCATAATATATTTGTGTTCCCTATTTTGATTTTTGAGTAATTTTGACTTCCTTGTGTTCAAAGGAAAGATATCGGGAGAGTTTACGAGCTAGCCCACCTTTCGTAGTGATTTAACCCTCACCCATCTGGGGATGAGGGAGGTTGAGATACCAGCACCAAATTTAACAATTTTAGGATTTACGTTGAATTGAGGTTTGGGCCAACTTTTATATTCCTAGTTCTACAGTTGATTTAACAATTTTCATCTTTAACAATTTTTATTAAAATAAAATTGTAACATAAAATAGCTTTGTTGAAATTTGGAATTATAATTTAATATAAACTAAATCTTATAAAATTTAATTGATTTTCATCTTATAAATAATTATAATTGGTTAGTTATACAATAAATTTGTTAAAATTACTTAATCATCATAAATAAATATTTATTTTTTCATTTAATTATTTTTTATTTATATCACTAAATAAAAGATCCAATTTTTTAGAAGTTTAAATATTTCCTTGTATCTTTAGAGATGCAAATAGAATAAATTAATTATCACATTTAATAAATTAAAAGTTAAAATTTACTTAATGAATGAATATTTCACAATTACTTTGCAAATCTACTGCTTCCACCATGTTGAAAGATCTTTGTGACGTCCACATATTTTAAGGCACATTGTGCCATAATCCAATTAATAAATATTTCATTCTAATTACGTTGTAAGGGTTCCTCTTTGAAAACAACTCCCCTAGATTCCATGGTGTACTTTTATGCCATTCATCTACCTCCTCCTTCATTTAAGCTAACTACCTAACTAACTCTCTAACCTTTATGAATCTCTCTTCCCCCTAGATATGATATACAACCTCTAATACCATAATAGCAATAGAAATCCATGGATTCATCCCTTGAGTTTTTGCAAGTCTCTATTGTGATCTTGAGACTGAGCCAGAGCCAAAAGTTATCTGATCCTCCTTGCGAGCCTAGTCATTTGCACCAAATATTCTTTGGATTCGAGCTCTACAACTAAGATGACGCAGGTGGGTTTCAGGTGGATTTGGAAGTAGCAAAAATCACTCATGTGAGACTAATTTTGAGGCCACTGCTAATAAAAAATAGTGCATAAATTGATTTAAGGTGTTTATTTGTTCATCGTAATATTATATGTTCTTATCTCAGAACATAATTCACATTGGTTATTGTACCTTACTCTCATTTTCCTCTCAGCATAATTTGGTGTAGTTCCTAAGGTTTTTTTGAACGCTACACATTGAAATTGGGACGTATATACCCTCTTTCCACTGATAATCAACCTAGGTATATAGATTCATAAATTCATAGTTGTAATTTTAGTTTTAATTTTATTTGAATATAGGTTACGAATACAAAAAAAAAATATGATGACCTGCCATCATTATGTTTCCATCACTAAAATTTTCTTTCCATGCCTGGAAATATATATAATATTACAGGCATTCTAGTTTTATTTCCTATTATACCTTCATGACTACATAGCAGTGACACTAATTTCTATTTTCCTCACTATAATGTAATTTAGAACATTGGATAATCATGTTGCAATCAATGTTCAGTCTTAGTTATTGATGCAAATTTATAAAATATTTTCTACAACAGAACAATGGTGGCCTTGGAGGTTGTGCAAAACCATATCTCAGACCTATGCTTGTTTTTCAGTCGCTTGAATACTCGAATAGTTACACGACCCAATCTCATTATACTCGGATTGCTTGTTACTAGGAGCAAGTTGAGAAAGAGTGGGAAATTCATCCCAGGCCTGGAGTATAAGAATTGAGGCCCTAGCCACTATGGCTAAGCCAAGTCCCTGAGATGGTTGGATCCCATAAGAGAGAGAATGTGAAACTGCAGATAAAACTGAATCAAATCTTATTCATAATTTGATTTCATCCCCTCGTATCCATTCCATTTGTATTGGCCCGTGCATAGAGAAAGCATCCTGCAGGTGAGTTAAACAGAAGTGTGGTGCTCGCGGTCTTAGGCTTGAGTCATGTGTGACTTGAGTTGAGTGTTCCTTTTCATATTGTCAGTTTCAGAGCCACTGCCATAGAAATTTTCATTATATATAAAGCCTTTAGACATTGTGAGCTACGCTCCTTCACTATAAATAGCTCACTCTCACTGTAGACATTAATTAAAGTATTCAATTCTTTCCTTACTAGGAATATCACATATCAAGATTTTCAAGAGATTTTCTTTCTATGTGAATCTAAAATATAGATCAGAACCTGTTGTGTTAATGATTAAATGAGTTAATTTAGTATGGACCAAAAATTTATGTTTTTGACCGCCTTTTGGGGCTTGTTGAGTGAGTCAGAGGTGTAGGCTCTACTAGGCTCCGTTCTTGTCTCTCCTACCTATCTAGCAGGAAATTGGTTGAATGAATAGACGGTATCACTTAGGGTTCAATGGGAGTGTGCATGGATGGGTTCTTAGACATATGATTCATTTGGGGTCGAGAAGTCAGGAGTTAAATATATCCCTAACAATTGGATTCAGAGATAAGTTAAGAATAAATGAGTGGCATATTGTAGAGGAAAATGTGGAGGCTAATATAGCACATGGATGGTGTTGGGCTAGAATTGTAATCTACAGATAAACTACGCTTCCCTAGACTGGTGTCTAGTCTAGAAAAATAGGTGAAAGACTATACTAATGTTTCTCCTAACTCAGAAAAGATACACAGAGAGGATTGGATGCTTACTTGTTTCAGTCGCTTCCAAATCGCTCCTTTCTGTCGCTTCCACTACAGCTTCAAGTTCAAGTGGTTTCAAATAGCTGAATGCTTCCTGAAACAAAGAACACTAAAACAGCAGAAGATGCAATAACATAGATATCTATTCAATCTAGTTAGCTAAATCAGTTAAGCATAAACTACATTTATCAACCAAGATTTTGCAATATGGAAAATCAAAGTAAACATGGATGCATGTAGGAAAAACAAGAAGTACTCTTTATTGATGATAGAAGGAGAGGTTACAACCTAGTGACTAATTTTTAGTGACCTTCCAGAATATTTCCCAAGTATCATCACAGCATAAGTCTCTCCAACAGTAGCTCCACAAATCAAACTCTCTATTGAAAATTCTCAAACATTTCCCTACTCAAATTCTTCCTTTCAAACACTTAGATATGTGTTCAATTTATAGATAAAATGTAGGCAGTTTTGTAATCAATAACATTCCATAAATAGGCAAGACATGTTTCCATTCATGTAGATGTCAAATGGACACTTGGATTCAAAGCTTGACACATGTGAACCCTTCTAGAAGACACTGGCCAAGTGGAGATTCCAAAACAATGAGAATTTTGCTCCCAATGTGACCAACACACCTTTGAATGTTGGGAAGTGCTGTCCAGAGCAGCCTTGAATGGGGCTACGCGCATATGCAATGTAATTAGGCCCCTTAGAGCCTGTGTTGTTGAGCTCCCACATATTTAATAATAAGCTTCAAACCATGGAAAATCCTTGCTTGATGAAAGTATTGTTTGATTTATGTTGTTTCCTATCTTAGGTCATATAGCAACTGAGATTAAAGGGAATGATAGACCCTTGATCATCGGTCCTAGAGATGATGCCCAGTTAAGCAGGTCATTGGGAATGGTGCCCAAATTGACCTATAAAAATTTTCCCCTAAAGCATGAGATCCAAATAATAAGAACATTTGATTGAGATGCTTTACCATGCGATGAGGCTGGAAACAAAGAGGAATGGTCACCTGCATCAATTTTACAATACATTACATCATGATATCTACTCTATTGATCATAATTGTTGAGGGTAGGCATTCCCATAGTCAACACATAAAACAATCTAATAACGTTTACATAATTCAGAAAGTCATCTACATTGGAATGTTGCTCAGATGCAGACATTGCCTACAGATATAGGCCCATGTTTGGATGACAATCTGTAAGTAAGGTCACCATACAGATGATGTGTAAAACAATCTTGAAATCATAGCTTGGATGGCTAAAACTAGATCCGGGGTCTTCTTATCTCATTCACTCGATCATTCGGGTAGAAGTCTAGCCATGCGAATATATGATTTGTCATCGAACATGGAAATACATCGTTTGATTACCAGCCAATAATGAAAGTTGTTAACAAACACGAGAGAACCACCATTAATATCAATGGACCTCAAGGTACTTGAGGACATTTCGTAAGGCGTGAATAGATGATTTGATGTTGAACGCCAAACAAAATCTTTTGGTCAAAATTCTGGAAGAGAGTATCTTGTCGATGCTTTAACAAGCCTCATGGTACTGGAATCTGATTTTTCTAAGTGAACTTCCTGGATATTGATTTGTAGTCGATAGGAAGTCACCTTATTGCAAAACTGGAGTTATTGATTTCAGAGACAAGGGTATGACTTGACATAGCAATTTTCAGGGATGATGGTCATGAAAATGAAGGTTTATGAGTATTGCAGATGGATGGGTTCTTAATCACTAGATGACTTCTCTTGAAAATATCGACAACACTGTGATGAGTTGGAAACATTGACCCAAATATGAAGTGAAGTTATGATGAACCATAGGTGTGAATGAACCGTCAAGATGATTACCCAACCCAAATAGTCACGGAAATGGAGAGAAAGAAGTGTCATGTTCAAGAGCGACTTGCTACCAAAAAGAAACTTTACTTGCTTTTCCCAAATTTTCCCCAGTCATTTGTCAACCAGTACCTCTTTATTTTTTAACAAACTTGAGGAGGATAACATTTTCTTGATCTATAATTCAACCCTTCGGGCGAATAAAGAATAAAGTATTGCTATTTAATAATTTAACGAGTCCAACGATGAATGAAACTCGATTCTTGCCATGATTGACAAGCCCATCGCTATTTTATGTTTTAACGAGCTTAACAAAAGTGATAGCCTGGTCCTTGTTCATGTTTAGAGATTCTAAAAAAGAGGACGAAAGAGGACTCCAAAAAGTAATTTTTCGTAAATTTGTCTCTTAGATCTGAAAAAGTGTAAAATAATATCTGAAAGAACCTCTTTGGTCATGTTTAACCAAGGTATTCCTTTTTCTTAAATAATCCATCTCAGTCCGCAAAAGGGGTAAACTTATACTAAGTAGATATCAATTCATTTACTTTAACGAGCTCGAAATGACAAGTGATCGGCAATCTTTTCACATTATCAGATTTGAAAAGAGTTAAAAGAAGACTCCAGGGGTTCCTTTTTCGTTGTTATAGAAGCTTGAAAAAGAGATAAAAGTGTGCTTCAAATCCTTTTTATCTTTTAACAAAGCTCAAAAAATAAGGAGAAAAAGCATGCTTTGTGGTCAAGTCATTCTTGAAATAAATCTGCACGATTAAACTGTTCGTCAGCTGTATTTCCTATTCAGAACAACATCAAATGGATTAAAAATACCAGTTTCATGATAAAAACATAATAAAAATATAGTCATAGCAATAAATTTATCTTGCAAACAATTAAATGACTATATAAAGTAGTTTCATTATTCAATTTTACCATTCCATAGTTACCGTTTGCATTTTGGAGCTTTGAAACTGATTTTTCCCCCGAACTTTAGTCATTGATTGTGTGTAATTGGTAAGAATGTTTTGAATGCCCCTGCTAGAGCACATGTCGAATGCCCCCTGCAAGAGAATATTCCCCCCAAGCTTCATTTCATTCACCTAAGTAGAATATTAGTTACTAATAGCTGGATGGAATGAAGGTTCATTACAGGGGAGGATTTGTTTCATTTTTTAATGAGCTTGACACAGGAAAAGAACTATGCTCATGACCTATTTCATTTTTTAACGAGGTTGACATAGTAAAAGAACTTTCCTCAAACGCACTTGTCTCATTTTTTTAACAAGGTTGACACAAGAAAAAATAACTATCCTCATAACTCTGTTTCACTTTTTAACGAGGTTGACACAAAAAAAGAACCATCCTCAAGGGAACCTGTTTCATTTATCGAGGTTGACATAGGAAAAAAACTATCCTCAACACCTGTTTCATTTTTTAATGAGGATGACACAGGAAAAGAGAACCATCCTCATTGTGCAGTTGGGGTATTGAGTGTGCTCTGGAAAAGACGTAACCTAAAGGAGTCATCATTTAAGGAGTTTGATGAATACCAAAAATGATAAGCTATAACATGCGTTGATGGGTATTCTCCAGGTTTTTCATTGAATTTAGGAATTTCTAACAGTAACATATGTGGTATCACCAGACAGCAAGGAGAGGAACTAGATAGGATTCCAGATGATGACATGGGTGAAGTTAATGGACAAAACATCGTAAATGAAGCAACAACAGTTTTTTTCGTAGCTGAAATAAATGGTTCAGTCGGGATGTTATCCCAGTATGGTCGCTAGTTTGTTGGGCCAAAATTGTAATCTACGGATAAACTGCACTTCCCTATACCGGTGTCTAGTCTAGAAAAATAGGTGAAAGACAATACTAATGTTTCTCCTAACTCAGAACAGATACACAAAGAGGATTGGATGCTTACTTGTTTCAATCGCTTCCAAATGGCTCCTTTCTGTCACTTCCACTACAACTTCAAGTTCAAGCGGTTTCAAATAGCTGAATTTTTCCTGCAAGAAAGAACACTGAAATAGCAGAAGATGCAATAATATAGATATATATTCAAGCTAGTTAGCTAAATCATTTAAGCATAAAACTAGATTCATCAACAAAAATTTTGCAATATGGAAAATCAAAGTAAACATGGATGCATGTAGGGAAAAACAAGAAGTACTATTTATTGATGATAGAAGGAGAGGTTACAACCTAGTGACTGATTTTTAGTGACCTTCCAGCAGAGTTCCCAAGTCTCATAACAACATAAGTCTCTCCAGCATCAGCTTCACAAATCAAACTCTCTATTGAAAATTTTCCAGCATTTCCCTACTCAAATTCTTCCTTTCAAGCACTTAGATCTGTGTTCAATTTATAGATGAACTGTAGGTAGTTTTGTAATCAATAGCATTCAAAAAATAGGCAAGACATGTTTCCATTCATGTAGATGTCAAATAGACACTTGGATCAGAAGCTTGACACATGTGAACCCTTCTATAAGACACTGGCCAAGTGGAGATTTCGGAACAATGAGAATTTCGCTCCCAATGTGACCAATGCACCTTTGAATGTCGGGAAGTGCTTTGTAGAGTAGCCTTGAATGGGGCTACCTGCATATGCAACATACTTAGGCCCCTTAGAGCCTGTGTTGGTGAGCTCCCACATGTTTAATAATAAGCTTCAAACCATGGAAAATCCTTGCTTGATGAAAGTCTTGTTTGATTTATGTTGTTTCCTGTCTTAGGAAATATAGCAACTGAGATGATAGGGAATGATAGACCCCTAATCATCGGTCCTGGAGATGATGCCTAGTTAACCAAGTCATTGGAAATGGTGCCCAAATTGACCTATAACATATGGGATTAGTGGAATTAAAATCGATGGGGTGGAGTGTAGAGGAAAAATGAATGGAGAAATTAACAAGGGTGAAATGGCTAGATAATAACAATGATTTTCGACTTAAATTCCAACTCTCACTTTTCTTGTACTCTGCGTTGTCTAGCATAAGGATGAGAAATACTGGACTAAGTGAATGACCATGTGGAACTATGGAGAGTAATCGAATTAATGCATGAGGTTGTGTGAGCCTCAAAATGGTTTCTCAATGTTGTTTGTGAAACATAAATGTGAAATTGTTTCCTTTTCACTTACAGTACTAATGTAGGTAGTTTTCACAAGAGTCCATTCTTGTAAGATGGTGGATGTCTTAAGTAATTTACATTTTTGAAATATGGTGGATGTCTTAAGTCCTATTATTTCTCAAGCTCGACTTATTCTCAGGCTCATTGTTACATGTAATGTAATTTTGTATCTGTGACAAGTCACATAGAATGTATTCTCCAGTTTTTCCAGAACTGGAAGATTTGAGTTGTCTAGGAAAATGATGATGCACTTCTAGATGTTTTTTTGGCATATGTTTCTCTATTAAATGAAACATATCAATATTGAAATAAATCTATACATTTGGCTTTGAAATAGGACACTCCTCTGAATGGATGTAGTGTAAATTGTTCAGTTGTAGAAAAAATTTGTAACATATGGAAATAATACAGGACCAACTCGTCCTCACACAGTTGTAGGTCATGGCCACCTTGACGAAATCCTGTTAATAATAAAGAAGAATGGGGAAGTATAAACATACTCACAGTACAAGAGATACCCCTCTACTTTATGATGTGAAGAATAACCATCTTTTATATGTTGCTCTCATGCTCATACATGGAGCCAATAGTGATGTAAAAGGTTTGAGAAATCAAAAGCCTATTAAGCTTGCACATTCATCTGAGATGAGTGTGTTGTTGATTCTATATGATAAAGACTTCCTTTATGAAGCATGCGGTAATATTATAACTTCTCAAAGTTTCATTTTTATTCCATTAGGAAATTTTTAATAGGGTTCAAGTATTCACATCCCACAAATCATGTGAAATTGACTCAATGCTTCCAAGAAGTTTGTCTACTTCCAAACAAATATATTCTTTGCAATGTGTTGCTCATCCTGGAAATACTCCAATGGCTAAATATTTCTCACAAATTGTTGTAGAGGCTCCACAGAATTTCTAGGTACAGTCCTCCTCACAATTTCATTCTTCGAGTGGAAATAATCTTAGCAGGCCACAAATTGGACATGGGAAATGGTCCAGAAAAAGTCCCGCAAGCATATAAATAGTTCAAATTCACCTTCGAATGTGAAGGAGATACTTGTTACTAATATAGTTACACTTCCTCCATACAAATATTTTCTTTTCCATTTTTATGGGACTAACAAGAAGTGTGAGTGGGGAATTGATTGTCACTTTCTTGTCTCAGAAGAAGAACTTCGGAAGGATCAGCAAGTATCGGTTCTTTTTGGCCAAAAAGTAGAAACAATACATGGCAATGAAATAAGTTCCAACACTTATGATGGGGTAAAGAATTATAAAATCAAGTTGTGCATGCATTATGAGAAAAATGGAACATGCCAAAATGGGTTGAAATGCAAATTTTCCTGTGGACACAATGAGCTTAGGCCTTTATCAACTTCATCAAGTCTTCTATCAGGTGCAATATTTGGAGCTTGGACTTCAACTGCATCTTCTTTAGGATATTATTCCAGTAAGGAATTTGATGATGTGAATTCTCTAAAGCTCTATGTTGGAATTTTACCACCTTATGTCAATGGTATGGAGCTACAAGAGTTTATGGAAGGAGAATTTGGGAAATTTATTGATTCTACTATGATTTATGGGAATGATGAGGATGTGTGGTTTTTGTTTTGTTTTATTTGAAAAGAAGAAAGATATAAATTAAGCCATCAGGAGGCACTACATTCCATTCCAAGGAAAAAGAGTGGAACTTAAGAAGGTAATGACTCATACCACATTGGTTGTGGGAGATGAGGTGGGAAGGCATAATACTTTGTCTTTGGGGTTATCATCACCAACTACTATTGAACCTTCTCTACCTTCTCCATTTTCCAATCATATGCTTGATGGTGGATTACATTCACCAAGTTAAAATACAGTAGGATACCATTAGAATTTGACATAGCCATATTAATTTATTGAGCTTCCCTAGTCATTCGTTGGGGATGATATTTAATCCCTGCGACCCTTTTCCTAACAACCTACAGGTTATCTATTGGAGAATAACAAGTTGACTCCAAAAAATTAACAAATAAAATATTTTCAAAATAATTCAAAATTTTTACATGTCATTCATGAAAATTGTATTTTGGAAATTTTTTTTAGCTATAGTAAGCTTATTTCCCGAAGGGGGAAAGAGCTCATCAGGTCTCCGAAGGAGTCTAGGAGCTTTCAAGTGACTCCACAGGCAGGGTAGATCCATTAGGATCAGATGTGGGCTAGAGGAATCATCATCATAAATTTTATAATCGAGCTCACAATTAGAAATTATAAATTTCATTACCGTCAAAATTAGAAAAGTCATCATGTATTGGAATCAAAATAAAAAATTTCTTATCGTCCAATTATGAAATCCTAAATTGAATCATCGTTTGATAATTCCAAAATCTCGGGAATCAACAGGCCTTCAAACTGCAAAATTTGATCCATGAGAAGCGGGGGCCTCAAGAAGAAGAAGCAAAGGTAACCCTAGAATTTGAGGAAACAAAAGCGGCTGCAGAAGCTTGAGTTGAAGCCCTCGTTTTCTTAGAAAAATGAACATTAATTGAAGGTACATGATGCCCTTTATAGTTATTCACTCCATTCTTTTGATTTTTCCTCTTCACCAACTCCCAATACTATTCCTTCAACATTGTTTACTCCATTTTCAAATGGTAATAAAAGCATGAGTCTCTCCAGCAGTCAACCATTTACTTACTTTAGCATTTAATAATCCCTATCTTTCTACTTTTATTTTAGGTAGTTAATAATCCTAAAGGTTAAATGAACCTATGTGAAAGCTATATGTGGATATAAATTAAGGTTGAATTAAATAAATGTGAAATTTAATTATTGTACAAAGACTAGAGTAAATGGAGACCAAGGTTCCTAATCCATGAGGATGGATAAGAATCCAAAGACTTTCCCAAATTCTCAAAAAATCCTTGGAGTAAAAAAAATAAATTAAAAATATTAGATTGGAGATAAAAATCTAAAATATACCTCAGTAAAGTGGAAAGTTACTAAGAAGAGGTGAAATAAAACTAGAAAGAGGAAAAATCTAGTTTTAAAGTACTTTGTGGAAAAAACAAAAGGAAAACCTAGGCAAAAAGCAAAACAACATCCTGATTTAACTAGGCGTAGTTATGGAAACATGCTAAGGGAAATAAAGCTTAAATAAGTTATTACTGGGTAGACAAGAGGTTGTCTATGCTATGGAAGATAATTCCTAGGTAGACAATAGGTTTTCTACACTTGGGAGGATTTGGTCTCTGCTCAGGGGGAGCTGTGGAGAGAAAGCTCAAGGTTGGGTGGCAAATATTCTTACCAAAAGCGGTATGCATAAGTGAATTCAATTTTGTATTATGAATTTTAGTGGTAAAGAAAATTTGAAGTAATATATTTGTATTGAATTATGATTTAAGCAGAATATATAGAATTGTGTCAGAAAGTTAATTTTTTGCATGATTAATTCTGTAGAAAAGTTATTTAGACAGTCTGATGTATTTAACAGAAAACAACTATAGCAGATATAGTTGATCTGTATGGTTACATAGACAATTATAAATTTATAGACCAATACTCGGAATGTCTAAACCCCAATAATTAGGTTTAAATATGAGATCAGGTTGTAAACCTTAAAAATGGATACATAGAAAACCTAGATAAATACATGTGGAAAGAAGGAAAATTAGTGTATTTATTAGTTTGAAAAGTAAATATTTAAAGAGGAAAATATGGGCCTAAAGAGAAAATTTATTTTCTCTTAGTAAACATGAGTACATAAAGTCAAATTAGATCTATTATTGTATAATAAGTAGAATATTTACCAACACACATAAATTATTACATTAACTTAGAAGTGTACAAAGGTCATATAGCATAAAGTACATGCAGTAAATAATTATAAGTCCAATTTTTTATGATGACTACATTGGATCATAAATGCAATAATTTAAACCATAATATTATTTTGGATATAAATTACAATTTAAATCTCTCATAAATTAGGGACAAAGTCCATGGTCCTAACTAAATAGCTACAACATAATTATAAATTTGAATATAATTCAGAATTCAGGAGGATGAATTCTTCAAAGTGATAAAGACCAATCTGTATAGAAGAAATCAAATTCTAGTGTCAATGAATGGAAAAATGAATTTCCTAAATTGATAGAATTATTAATTAAACTGGAAAATTGTCCATTGAAGGAAGTGGAGTACCTACACATACAATTTATGTACATGAATTAGTATGTGTACATATATATTTAAAGTTAAGTAAATCAAATAATATATAAATATGTGACAAGAGTAATTAAATATATAAATTTTACCTTACTGGGCTATGTTAAATAGTGACAGTAAACCTGCACATAAATATGAGAAAAATGCTGAAGTGCAAGAATTAGATTAAACAGAAGAGAAAAATGAAATTAATCTGATGATAAAGAAAGTGAGTACCTTTAGTCTCGTCAATAGAGTGCATATCAAAATTCTGAAGCTGTGAACAATTGATCAATTGTTCCTGTACAATTCATAATTTGATTAATTTAAGGAAATTAATAAAATTCTGAACTTATTAAAAATTATTCTCCACAGACATATAAATGTAAAGTTAACAAATTCATACAGATTACAAGTCTGTAATACTGTGATTTTAATTTTAAATAAGAGGAGCAAATTCTAAATCCCAAATTTCCACCAAAATTTCAACTTCATAAAAAGTAAAATGTTATGAAGAACATTAATGAGATAGAGTAACTTGAAATTCCTCATGAGGCAATGAGGACTCAGTTAAATCGAAAATCGATTTTACTTCAGATAAAATGATCATTCTAGAAATATAGGAATGCAATGATAATTTTTGTACGTCACAACTAAAGAAATATATAAAAATTCTACAGAGATTCAAGTGGAAAATACAAATACAGTGACAGAGAATTTAGAAATAAAATTACTCTAATTCTATTATTAAAAATGTAGTAGTCTCTTTGGAGAGAAAATAACCTCGATTTGAAACCCAACAGTGAAATCTCTTTAACGAGAAAATTTAATAACAATAAACAGACATTGTTGGGGTAATCGAAGGCAAACCCAATACGTCTTCTGTGGAATGGTAAGATGACCAAGCTTAGTACTAGATTCTTAGATTAATTTGGGGATAAATAGAAGTTGATTAATGAAGTTACATATTCAACGAAAAACCAAAATTTAATCTAACTAAACACTATACATTCAAACAGTATGGAAAAACTCAGATGAAATTAAAAATTTGCTGAGTTAATCGTAGATGGAAACGTTTACAAATAATTATGAATGAGGGAGATATAGTGAAAAACAATAAATATGTAAATAATTATAGAGATTGTTATGTTGGATTAAAATCACATCTATGTTACTACATTAATGCAGAGATAGTATGGTAGTAGTAATACAACAAAAGTTAAGAGAAAAAATAATTTAAAATGAGGATGCAACCCATCGTAAGCCTGTAAGTAGTTAAAATGAAACATATTGGAGAAAATATAGTAATGAGGTAAAGAAGTTTCATGAAGAGTGTTCGAAAGAACACGAAAGTAACAACCAACCAAGAATGTTGTTAAGGGTTGAAAATCCTTATCTATTTCTTGCAGAGAGGAAATTACCTCATGACCTCCAGAAATTGTTAAAGGAATATAGGTTTAAAACCTCGAATACAATGAAACCCTACAAAATGAGAACGAACCATTAGTTTCAAATCAAAATAGAACCAGAATGAAACAAAAATAAATTTGACAAAGGCATAACTGTCATACCATAGCCAAATAGTTAGAATTAACTTGTATTATCTGAACAAAAGGTATAACTCTGAAAACATACGCATAGTGTGTCCAACATGAGATGGAATGCGTATCAATATCCAACACCTATATGGACTGAGAGGAAAAAAATAACCAGTTGATAGACTGTGTGGTAAACCAGCGAAGAGGGTTGCCGTAAAAATCAAATTTGAAGGACCGAAATGCCCAAATTAATGCAGAGATAGTATGGTAGTAGTAATACAAAAAAATTTAAGAGATAAATTAATTTAAAATGAGGATTCAACCCATTGTAAACATGTACGTAGTTAAAATGAAACATATTGGACAAACGATAGTAATGAGGTAAAGAATTCGTAGGCAGAGTGTTCGAAAGAACATGAAAGTAAAAACCAACCAAGAATGTCGTTAAGGGTTGAAAATTATTATCTATTTATTGCAGAGAGGAAATTACCTCATGACCTCCAGAAATTGTTAAAGGAAGATATGTTAAAAAACTTGAATACAATGAAACCCTGCAAAATGAGAATGAACCATTAATTGCAAATCAAAATAGAACCAGAATGCACCAAAAAAAAAATTGACAAAGGCATAGCTATCATATGATAGCCAAATCGTTAGAATTAACTTGTATTATCTGAATGGAAGGTATAAATCTGAAAAAATATGCATATTGTGTCCAACATGAGATGGAATGCATATCAATATCCAACACCTATATGGACTGAGAGGAAAAAAATAACCAGTTGATAGACTGCGTGGTAAACCAGCGAAGAGGGTTGTTGTAAAAACCAGATTTGAAGGATCGAAATGCCCAAATTAACACAGAGATAGTATGGTAGTATTAATACAACAAAATTTAAGAGATAAATTAATTTAAAGCGAGGATTCAACCCATCGTAAACCTGTAAGTAGTCAAAATGAAACATATTGGAGAAATGATAGTAATGAGGTAAAGAAGTTGCAAGCAGAGTGTTCTAAAGAACATGAAAGTAAAAACCAACCAAGAATATCGTTAAGGGTTAAAAATTCTTATCTATTTCTTGCAAAGAGGAAATTACCTCATGAACTCTGGAAATCGTTAAAGGAAGACAAGGTAAAAACCTCAAATACAATGAAACCTTGCAAAATGAGAACAAACTATTAGTTGCAAATCAAAATAGAACCAGAATGCAACAAAAAGAAATTTGACAAAGGCATAACTATCATATAATAGGAAATAGATCGGAAAGATCTCGGACTCGTGCGCTCTGCAACCTAGGGTTCCTTCTCACCCCTACAATGACGCAGACTGACCCTTCCTGGCATCTATTAACCATTCACATTCACCTTTACGAAAGCTGCTTGCTCGCATAGGATTCTCTGCAATGGCAGACCCTCTTGGGGGGGCTTTAAAGCCTTCCCTCAGTCGAGGAAGGAAAAAATATGAAGAAACTGCCAAATAACTCCGTTCCAGAACAAACAAACTCGGAAACAAGAGACACCCCGATGCAAGATATGAAAAATGTCTCCACAGAACAGTCATACAAGTGCAGCGAGGTACAAGAAGAAGAGGCTGGGAAAAAAGAAACGCCCATGGTGACATCAACAACCTGCAAACCCATCGCTACTGAAAGGCCCAAAATAGAATTTCCCAGCCATAGAATCAATGGTCAAATCCAGTACATGAAGTACCATGCACTCATTGGAGAATTCATTGGATTTTGGCCAACTAAAAAAGCTCTGCAAGGATGGATTTCTTCCAAATGGAAGCCCAAGAGACATGTCACCCTATAGCTTGGACCAAAGGGGTTTTTCACTGCGATTTTCATTTGCATCGAAGACCACAATAGGGTTCTGGATGAAGGTCCCTACTTCTTCAACTCCGCTGGCTTGTACTTACGAGATTGGGTAGAGAGATTTAACCTAGACAAGGAGGATTTCAGCTAGGCACCAGTATGGATCCAGATGTACTCGCTTCCGTTGGAATACTGGGATGAAGAATCACTGAGAGAAATTGGAAAGGGGTTGGGGGAGTTCATAAAAATTGCTGAAGAAACAAAGCTGCGCAGATACACCTCATACGCCCATATATGTGTTTTCATGCACCTGGACAAAGGCCTCCCAGATTCGGTAAGTCTCTATCATGATGATTATGAATGGATCCAGCCCTTAGATTTTGAACATGTACACTTCCATTGTCGTAAGTGTCATTTCCATGGGCATCATTTTCAGGATTTCCCTCTAAATGCAAAGCCCCAAACCTCTGATCCCTCTAATAAGTCTACTCAAAAAGGTTTTACCAAGGTCACAAATAGGAGAAGATTGCATAAAAAATCTACCTCTGGGAAAAAGCCCCTTCATGATTCCACCTCCATTCCCTCCACGAGCAATAGTTTTGAGGTTCTTGCTAAAGCTACTGAAGACACCCCTCAGACCAGCCAGCAAATCCCCCCGTTGGTCAAATCTACCTCTCCTCCCCCACCGTTAGGCACTACCCCCATTCCTTCGCCCTTGGGTGACAAACTCGGGATTCCAAATGTGTATCTGAAGGATCCTGATTGTAAACCAAATGGAATGGACGTTGACTATATCCCCAGCCAGACCCTGCACTCTATCAATACCTCAGCAAAAAGAAGTCAAGTGAAAAATATGGATGAAGAACCAAAAAGCATTGACTTGGGAGGACTTGACATCTTTGAGCTTGAACAAGCCTGCAAGAGGAAGGAATTCGACAAGATTCACGAGCATTAGCTAGACACCCTAGAAGTCATCATTTCCAAGGCCTACCAGCAGTATCAATTGGGCATACAACCGGGTAGTCAATGAGATAGCAACTACTTTCCTAAAGAATCCAAAAAATGTGGAAGAAAGACAGATCTACAAAGAACTATCACAATAGGAAAAATCCTAGTAGACTTAGGCAGATACGCCAAGTTGACAAAGTACTACAAGCCCCTCACAAATAGTGACTCATGAAGCTCACTTCATGGAATCTAAGAGGGTTCAACAGCCCCAGGAAACTCAGAATGATCAAAAACATGATAAAGCAAGACCAACCCCAGATCTTCTTCATGCAGGAAACAAAGTGTAATAGTACCACTCTTGGAAACATCCTCTCAAGAGCCTGGCCAGGATGTCACTCGGTGGCTGTGGACACTTCGGGAGCCTCTGGAGGGCTGGAAATTTCTTGGAACATGTAGGCTATAACACTTTCAGACTTCCATGCCTCACACCATATTATACAAGCTACTTTTCACATAATAGGCACCAACATTCATGGCCATCTTACTAATGTCTACTTCCCTCAGGAAGCAGGCCGTAAGACTGCTATTTTAGACACAATAGAAGCGCTCAACTCCAACAAACTCCATCATCTATGGATCATTGGAGGAGACTTCAACATGATCACCAAGCTGGAGGAAAAGCAAGGAGGCCGAGCCAAACTGGAACACGAGAGTGGCCACTTTAAAGATTTCATCCAAAACAATATGCTAATAGATCTACAATTCTGTAGTGGAATTCATACATGGAGAAACTGCAGGGTAGGGCGGAAACAAATCACATCCAAATTAGATAGATTTCTCATCTTAGATAATGCGGTACATCTTGGAGGAGACATATCTTCTTCTATTCTTCGATTTTCTAGCTTAGATCATTGGCCTATCTCTCTCCAGTGGCAAAGATCGGGAAACTCTACCCGACATCCTTTCCGCTTCGAAGCTTTCTAGCTCACCCACCCCGCCTTCAACGACCTCATCAAATCCACCTGGATGAAATTCTCTTCGCCAGAGGGATAAAAAATGTTTCAATTTCAATAGAAACTCAAATTCCTGAAATCCCAAATTAAGCGCTGGAATCAACAGACTTTTGGCAATATCTTCCAGGCACGGAAAAGTCTAAAAAAATAAATGAGGGATCTCCAGCAACAGATAATCATAGAAGGACACATGGAAGGGGAAATGGAACAAGAAAATCAGATTCATAATCAATTGGAGGAAAGAAAGAAGCAGGAATAAATTCTTTGGAAGCATGAATCCCGAATTAGATGGCTGAAAGAGGGGGAAAGAAACAACAAATTCTTTCACAGAACCACAATACAGAGGAGAATGCACAATAACATCTCTTTCATTCAAAATCAAGAAGGGGAAAGAGTGGAAAGCCATGCAAAGATTGAAAAGGAGTTTATCAATCATTTCCAGGCGGTCCACCAAGAGCCCCAAATCAATACACGACCAGCTATAGAAAAGATTACACAAAATGTGTCGAAAATAATCATAGAGGAACACAACCAACTTCTTCTATGGCCAGTTTTGCCTCAGGAGGTTGACTTGGCTATTAAATAGCTCAAGGGAGGCAAGGCTCCTGGTCTGGATGGCTTTACAACCACCTTATTCCACAATTTCTAGGATCTTATCAAAAAGGAGGTATGGATGGTGGTGGAGGAATCACGTACTCTCCATTGGCTTCTTCCCTTTCTGAACTCAACCTTCATTGTACTTATTCCAAAAGAAGAGAACACCAGTACGCCAAAAAAATTCCGCCCAATAGCAATATGTAATGTCATTTATAAAGTCATACCCAAAGTCATAGCTACTGGGCTGAAGCTGCTTCTACCCTTGCTCATATCGCCTGAACAATCAGGATATGTGGAAGGAAGGAAAATATTGGAGCATTATCCTCACTCACGAAATCATACACTCCCTCAAGCACTCCAAACAGGCAGGTATGATTCTCAAGATTGATCTCTCTAAATCATTTGATAAGTTAAGCTGGACCTATATTCAAAAAATGTTAACAACCTTTGGATTTTCACCAACATGGGTCCGATGGATAATGAGTATGGTTTCCTCAACCTTCTTTTCTATCCTTATAAATGGTATTCCCTCTCATCCTTTCAGCCCCTCTAGAGGTATCAGGCAAGGGGATCCCTTATCACCCTTCCTCTTTGTTTTAATGGTGGAAGGTCTTGGTCGCCATCTCAAACAAGCCCTTCTCTCCCAGCAACTCAGAGGCCTCTCCATACACAATTCTCTGACCATTACCCACCAACAGTTTTTTGATGACAACATGCTGTTTGGGCACCCTTCAGTGCATGAAGCCTCCCATTTTAAATCCCTCCTGGATGATTTCTTAGAAGCTTTAGGGATGAGCATAAACAAAGTGAAGTTGCAGATCTTCTTTTTTCACACCCCTCCAGTAGCTCAACATGCTATAGCCCGCATTCTTGGATTCTCCATAGCCTCCCTACCTTCCAAATACCTTGGAGCTCCCTTAATTGACTCAGCCATCAAACACACCTCTTGGCGAGTGCTCCTTGAAAAACTTGAATCTTGTCTCACTTTATGGACATATCGAACTTTGAATATAGCTAGCAGATTAGTTCTAATCAAAGTTGTGCTACAGGCAATGCCTCTTTATCTCTTCTCAATCCTGGTAGTGCCAAAATGGGTCCTTAAAAAAATTAAATCTCTACAGCGCAACTTTCTCTAGGGTTCAACTGGAACTAATCGCAAATGGGCTTTGGTAAAATGGTCAACAATTTGCAAGCACAAAGAAATAGGGGGAATAGGTCTGCGAGATCCTCATCATAGTAATGCTATACTGGGTGAAAAAATATGGTGGCAATGGATCTTTTCTCCCAACAAGCCATGGGCTATCATTTGGACAGCAAAGTACGCCAATCAAAGACCACCGGAAGAACTAATTAGATTCACTCGTACAGATAAGGGATCACTAATCTGGAACGCTGCCAGAAAACACTTCCTGTTGATTCAACAACACAACTTCTGGGAAATTAGGAACGGAAACACTACTCAGTTCTGGACAAACTCTTGGCATCAACTACTGAAGCTCAATGGTATATATAGGCCGCCTCCTAGCCAGGACTGGGAGGAGCAACAAATGGAAACCATCTAGCAACAATGGACACCTAGTATAGATCAGGGGTATAGACAGTGGAAGTAGGTCGACAGGCTGATCAGGAATGCAGATGAGCAGACTAAGGAAGCCATAAACATTGAGCTTCAGAATCGACGAACAAGATTATAAAACAATAGGGATATACTAAGATGGGGATACACCCCAAAAGGATCCTTCACTACTAGAGAGGCATATAAAATTATATGCAATGATCCAATGCCCCTGGATCCTCTATGGAGCCAAATCTGGATGTCTGGTATATGGCCCAAAGTCTCCTTATTCCTCTGGATTTTTGGTCACCGAAGAATCCTCACTTGGGACAATATCAGGAAACGAAACTTTCACAGTCCTTCCATTTGTCCCAATTGAAATGCACAGGAGGAAACTCTCCAACACCTCCTTGACTCTTGTACTTTTGCTAACCAATTATGGGAGAAATCAAGCTTTCGATGTCAAAAAATATGCAGAGTCTCAGAAGACATAATCAACTCTATTTGCAACTGGCACTAGAATCTGTATAAAATCGAATTACTTAACCAATTATGGCGAATTATCCCCTGCCTTCTCCTTTGGACAATCTGGAAAGAGCGAAACAAGCCCATATTCAAAGATCGAAGCACTTCTTCAGAAATCATATGGAGCAATTTTTGTCTTAATCTCAAGGAAACCTTGGCGCTACAAACTTGGCATACTGAAGATTTTCCCACTCTTGCAAATGAGAAGGTCATATGGGAAAATTGGAACATTCAACTCCCACAAGGAAAGAAAAATCACCAATCCTCTGGAATCAACAGTACCAGAAAGCACTTATGGATTCTCCCTCCAAAGAATACTTTCAAACTCAACTTCGACGGAGCTTCAAAGGGAAATCCAGCAGAAGCAGGATTTGGCGGCATTTTCAGTGATCATGATGGTACTCCTCTCTTAATCTATTTCGGAAACATCGGTTGGGACACAAACAACTCTGCTGAATTGGAGGGTCTTTGGCAGGGTCTGCTCCGATCCCAACGTCATGGTTTCCACCCTTTGGAGATTGAAGGGGACTCCCAAATTCTCATCAATATGGCGAATCTAATCCTAAATGGAGCTCATGCACACAAAATTGCCAACAGTTGGAGGCTTGAAGATAGATTGGATGCAATAGAATAGTGGCTTCAAACCAACCGTGCACTCCTATTCAATCATGTCAAACGGGATGGAAACAAGGTCGCTGATCTACTAGCCAATTTGGGAGTGGATAGTGAGCATACTCTTCTCACTGGAGCTCTAGACATAATACAGAACCGTGATCAAAATCAAGAGTGCAAAATATTGGTCCAAAGGGATGCAGATCTCCGAGATGCGGGTGAACTGGATGGTGATTAAGGTGATGGGACATGGGTGTGGCAAAGTGTGGAGACACCTGCCCACCCATGGCATGGATGGCAGACGAAATTTCAGTCCCTCTGTATTCATATCTATTGCATTCAGTTTTTAAGGGGATCAAGATCCGACCTCCACTCCTGTTTGCGATTCTGCATGCTCCAACATGCTTAGGCCTTCGGCTCTCATTAATGACAGATTTATGACGGGCGTTCTTCGATGCCTTAGCAGTCGGGTCGATAAAATGGATTTTAGCTTTGGTTTCTCAGATGAGCCACATACGATGACCTGCAAATTCTCTCCGGTTGCTGGGTTACCCAAACTGCGTACTGTGACAGGTAGGAGAAGCCAGCTGAACTTTTGCTTAGACCTTGGTGAAAATCTGCATTTCTCTCATTCTGGCCTTTGTCTATCTTCCTCAGTTTCTTGGAATTCTTCCATTTCTCAATCCTCTGTCAATCCTGCTTCTCCACCTCATCTTTCCCCCTCAGCAGAGACTATGCCCATGCCTCGCCTGCATCAAAGGATTCGTTGCCGCAGGGGTAGCACCAGGAGCCAACCCTGTGTGCTCCCTCTAGCCCCTCAACCGAGTTGTCTTCCCACTCCAGTGATTATTTCGCAGGCCAATATCCCAACACCAGAAGTGGGAGGGTTCATGTTCTAAGAACTGGCCACCGTATGGGCTCCCTTGCTCCTCATTTCCCCACTGCTATGCCTTCTCCCATGTTGGGCACGACGCATTTTTCCTTTAATTTCTCTCTGAACCGCCCTTAAGTCACTACTTCAATCACTGTGGTATTTCGTGAAGAGGCCCAAGTGGAGGAACAGAGCACTCGTCCAGTGGGTTTGAGCATAGAGAAAGCCTAGCTTTTGGGCCTTCAGGCGGGGTTCGGAGGCATGAGAGAGCAGGACAAGGAGGCTCAAGTTAGCAGGGCTCGTGAAGTGGAGATGGTGCATGGAGTTCCTGGACCTTCCATGTCTGAAGTTGCTCCCACCATTGACCTATTAAATAAGGATGGTGATATGTCTGTATTATGGTGCTGAATTGTCGAAGAACCACCGGATGAGTAACTGCTTCTCTCTGGTTCGGATTTCATGCCTCACGACCCATTTAACTGGGTGTTTTTTTGTTTATCTTACTGTGCTGGAGTTCAGTTTTATTTTTGAATTTTGTAAACAATGTAATCGTCAAAGATATCAAACGATGGTACCCCTGCGCGGGCAACGCAACAAACTGAAAAACGCTCAAGGCTGGTTTCCCCTTATGAGGGCAGTCTTCTCTTCTAATTTTTTGTCAAATTTGCCATAAGTCTGGGCAATGTTTTGACTTCTGTCATGATGTATTTTTATTTCCTCTGTTAATAGATTAACCTTAGAAAAAAAAACTATCATACAATAGAAAAATCGTTAGAATTAACTTGTATTATATGAATGAAAGGTATAACTCTAAAAACATATGCATAGTGTGTCCGACATGAGATGGAATGTGTATCAATATCCAACACCTATACAGACTGAGAGGAAAAAAATAACCAGTTGATAGACTGTGTGGTAAACCAGCGACGAGGGTTGCCGTAAAAACTAGAACCGAAGGACTGAAATGCTCAAATGAAAATGAAAAGTTGAAATAGGGTTAGTTCTTTATAATTACCATGACAGAGATAGGAATAATATGGACCATCAACGTGTCAATAATCCAAAACCATTAACTGATTCAAAAATATTTTTAGCCATGTGATCAAGTTAATGAATACAAATTTCCCTCATAAATAATGAAGTCTCGAAACGATAAACGAATAACACTTATGTCTTGGAGATATACGAATCATCAATTCATATCCAAACCAGTTAATGTGTATCTCCATTATTAATTAGGATTGGTGTATTCCTATGTTATACATTGGTAATGTAATATGAGTTTAAAGAAATAAACCTTATGACTGTGCAATTAAATTGATAAACATACGGAGGGCCTTTATTATACATGTTATCACAAAATCAAGCCTGATGGGTTGCTCATCAAATAAACATTGTGTAACTATTTCAGACCAATCTTTTGGCTGAGGCTTAGCCTCCTCAACCTGAGAGGGCTAACTCTATATGATGCAAAAATAGATAAATGGTATAACTGGCTGCAAATCACATTAGCAAGTATTCATTGGGCTATGGATTCATGATAAATTCAACAAAACCAAAACAGTCTACCTAGCATGGAAGTCAAGGCATTTAGAGTTCAAGTCAAGGAATAAAACATGTAGAAAAATGAAACACACAGTCAGTTTATCTATGAAGGAATTTAGAGCACCATTGATGAATTCTGAGTATCATAAATAAACACCACTACAATGGAATATTGAAAAGGATTCCATCAAATCAATAACAAACAAGAACTCCTCATGAATCTTGAGTTGTCTAAGTAGAAACTCTGTATTAATCTGTAAACAGTCACATACAAAACACAATATTTTTGCTAATAAACTGTCCAACCCTTATAATTTCAAATTATTCCTCTTTATAGATCATTTACAACATAGGATAACCTTATCCTCAACTAGATACTTCGAAATCCTACTATTTGACACCTTTTCTAACCATAAACATGGTCTTTATTACAAAATGACAGCTGCAAACCTAATGAGCAGTCATATTTCAAATAGGACTAAAAATCTTTAACTTTAATCCTAACAACCTTATCTAAATTTAATTACATAAAATGACACTTTTATTTTCATGAAGTCGAATTCTGAAGATGAGCTCCAACCTATTGTAACCATAAAGCTGATGATGTTGTTCTCCTAAAACCTAGGAAACTGTCTCCTTATTTTTTAGGCCTTTGATTTCTTTGAATCCTTGGGACATTCTGACCATTTATGAACCATGATTTAGATGCCATTTGTTTTCAATAACTAAAAACATATGTCTTCAATCACTTCCCTATGCCATCTGTGCAACATTGACTTTGAATTATCCAAAAGGATTGAAAACATACATGCGCTACGAAAGCAGCACAGTTTTGTACCGCTTTTTGTAGCGCGCCATTTTAGCCCATTTATTTTAATATTTTGGTATTTTCCCTTCAAGGTGGCTTTCATCTGCACTTGAAATGTTTCCTCTAGATATTGCAGGGAAAAATCTCAAAATTTCCCCTCAAAATTGATAAGGAAAAGGGTGAAAAGGTTATTAGAGCAGTTTTGTAGTGCTTTTCACCCTTTTTGCACTAATGGCGCTACGAAACTACTGTGCAAGAATTTTTTATCAAAATTTCTTCAAAAATTACAACAAGAAGGTGCCCAGACTTAAGAACATCAATATTTTATCAAAAACATCAGCAATATGAACTAAAAACATAACTTTCAACCTTCATGAAGTACCTTCTCCATTTGAAAATTATTCTTGTTTTTTTCCTGAACATTTGGTCTTGGGGCAGAGCCTATATCTCCTCATCCGTAATGTATTTTTCGAAACTGAAGGAGGTTTTTGTAGGCTATTCTGTCTTGAATAAAAGCATATATTTTTTTTTTGAAATACCTCTACTACTGTCTTGAAATGGTCTTTGAAAAACATGTGTAAAACATGAAAACTCTGTTTTCTGAAAATAGGGCTCCAAAGAAAGCCTTGTATCTCCAAAATAATAACACTTGTGAGAAAAGTGAGAGAGGATTTTGTATCTGGGGGTGTGATGAAAACAAAATTTTTTCATAATTCCAAAATAATTTTTAATTTAGCCAAAAACTGAACTTGAAGTTGACTGCTAAACAATCATGTACAAGACATTTTGTAACAACAGTTTTGTAGCACATTTTAATTTATCAGTTTCTCCCACCTCCTAATGAATTTGAGGAAAATGAGAGATTTTTATGTAGCTAATTTTGTTAAGAAGAAAAACCTCTTTCAGGTTTCCTAAATGTATTTTTAGTTGCTCAGAAACCTCCTTGGAATTTGACTACTCAAAACCAGAAAACAAAGTTTTTGCTTCATATTGCGCTACGAAAAGACAACACTTTCATAGCAAAAAACGACTTTTTAGAACTAGTGGCACTACAAAAGTAAGGTTTCTTAGCTAATTGGCCAGTTTTGATGAAAAAATTAGGGAAATTAAATGAATGACGAAATGATGAATGACTTGACATAAAGAAACCTTTAAAATGGATTTGTTTAACACTAAGGAGGGTTCAAACCTAAAAATCTAATACTCCCTTTTGGTCAAATTCATGAAATGACTCCTAAGACCCTATTTTGACCCATGATAAAAAAAAAAACTTGAAACAATGATGTTTTGAGAATTTTTGAGTGATAACAGTGGCTCCACTTGGGATAGTGTGCCCCTGTGGTACACTAAGAACCAGTAACTCCAGTGCTGCTATCCATTTTCTTGACCAAATTAGAAAGCACTTTGAAATTGCTAAGCTTCTCCTCAAGCTTAAATGGCCTTCACCTCGGGCTCAAGCTTGATGATCACTGCAGAAGAACCAACTTTGTACCTACTGAAAAGATGCTCATTCACTTTTGAGCTTATTCACACACTCCTACCTACCCTAGCAGTTGCAATCTCCATTTGTAATTCAAGGAACATGAAACTTCCAATGAAGCCATTCATTGATCTGAACTGGCACTTGAACCTCTTGATTGCACTTGAACCAAAAGTAAACATGATACTGAGATGACCAAGGCAACATGAGATGTAATTGATCTTCAAAATGAAAAAATAACTAGAAATATGGACTGTAGAACTCTTCCATGTATTCAACTATAGGATCAAAGAAGAAATGGTATGTTTGATGCTTCTCATGACATTCTAAAACTTTGGACAACTCATCCATGCTTTGATCAACCACATAAGACTTAAATTGTGTGCTTTCCAACTTCTTTTCAAACTAATTTTAAAAAACAATGTATTCTTCCTCAAACTGAAAGGAGAAAGGTGGCAACACCCTCTCTTTGTTTTTTGGCATAAAAATAAATTTAAAAGACTGATCTTGATTATGAATACTATGAGATTGAATTTTATCTTTTGAAACTTAAATGTCCTTTTCAATTTTCTCTGCAACTTCATCCACAAACTGAATCTTATCTTCTGACTTGCACTCAAATAATTTCAGATTAGAAGACAAGGATAAAGAAAAATTTTCACCCACTTCTTCATTAATATAATCATCATTTGATGTAGGCTGATGCAAGAAATGACATGAAGAATCAATTTTTTCCTCTACCTGAGGATTGTAGCAAGCATTTTCCAATATTTCCTCTTGTTGTTTGAAATGATTCTCATACTCTTGATGATCAAAGGATTGAAAAATCTGCTGCAAATTTTCCTCAAAATCAGAGGATGTAACATGATTTTCATAAATAAGCTCCTGTTGGGTTTCATTTTCATCCAAAACAGATGTTATCCTTTCTTCTTGGTGATGAAATGGGTTGTTATGAAAGGCCTCTAAAATTTCATCATCCATGAACTCATCATCTTCATAAAAATTCTCTAAATATTCAATAAAACTCACAAAGTGTTTATAGCAGTCTTTGACCAGCAATAAGGAGGGATGGCACTCTTTATACATCTCATAAAATGCAACATGGAAATCAACAAGAGAATATAATGAACCATTTGGCAAGATTTCATACCAAAAACCTGATTTTCCTTCTAAATTGGCCATAAACATCTTCATGAGACAATCCTCAGGGAACTTAACCTTAAGACTGTGTACATGCATATGGAGTCTAGCCAAATGAAGAGCAACATTGTCTTTCTTTTCATCTTTAAATATTGGAACATCATCTAACCATTCAACCTTTGGCATAGGATTTGGAAAACCAGGGATATGAGACCTATTCATAAGAGCATACCTGGAATTTATTATTTCCATGGAACTCATCTTGAAACTTCATCAAGCCATTGATCTTCAAGCAGTGGAGTCACCTTGAATCTATGAAAATTTTTGAACTAGTGGCGCTACGAAAGTAAGGTTTCTTAGCTAATTGGCTAGTTTTGATGAAAAACTTAGGGAAATGAAATAAATGATGAAATGATGAATGAATTGACATAAAAAACCTTTAAAATGGATTTTTTTAACACTAAGGAAGGTTCAAACCTAAAAATCTAATACTCCCTTTTGGTCAAATTCATGAAATGACTCCTAAGACCCTATTTTGACCCATGATAAAAAACAAACTTGAAACAATGATGTTTTGAGAATTTTTGAGTGATAACAATATAGTCATTAGAAAAAGGTATAAAGGGAAGCTAATAAATGTGTATATAATGTTACTTTCATTCCTAAGTTTCCTTCGTTAAGATTTAGTGGATAAGATTATACACCATAGTTAATTAAGGGGAATGTGCAAATAATAATTATATGTTGAATCTAAGGTGTAAGGGAAGTGATTATTAAATCCTTTAAAGAGATTTAATAATAACATTGGTATATAGTTTACCTAAAAAAAATTATGTCATTAAAATTATTAAGAGGTTTAGATATATACCTTTAATTAATTAAAAAGCATATGTCCCAATAATGGAAATTGACATAATACATAATGTTAACCCTTGAAGATGATAAGGTTGACATACAAAGTTGAAGGAAAACAAGTGATGCAAGTGGATTAGAATACTATAAAGTGTTTGAAGGTATAACATAAGTTGTGATGTTATTATATTATGCTAGATTTAATATCAACTTGTAAAGACAGAAAGAAATTGAAATTATAAATATTGTTATAGTAGAACAAGGTGGTGAAGAACTATCTTCAAGGAAAGTCACTACCGAAACTGAATTATTAATTCGTTAAGAAGGTCAAGGATCATAAATCTCAAACAATATTCTATACATGAAATCATAAGTTGTGAAAGAAATTTTAACAACAGAAAACACAACGAAAGAGTTACGTCGAATGTTGAAAAATTCCATTATGTCCTTGATGAAAGATTGGTAATTATGCTATAATTCGGGGAAAAAAATGTGGTAAGTGGATTTTTTACAAATGGTATCAGAGCCCGTGTTGAAACACTGTGCATATATGTGTCCTCATGCAGGAAATTAAAAATCCAAAAATTTGCTGCTGTAAATTTATTTAAATTGAAAATTTATTGCACTAATTTATTGCTGAGTACAGTGATTTAGTGCAGAAAAGTAAAAATATTATTATGAGGGATGGAGGATGGTTGTATGTAGGCCTAGTTGGTGAGGGAAATCCACCAAATCAAAATTCTCAGCTACTGGATATGTTCAAGGAGATGAAACAAGAATTGATTCATTTGAGAACCAACAATTAATGATTGTTTCAAGATAGTGAAGAGCATGAGAGGTTGATTAAGGAATTAACCTAAAGGTATAGTCATGAAAGTGAAGACCCTGAAAGAAATATAAAAGAAGTTGAAACTAACTCCGAAGGATCTGAGGATGGTGAAGGAGCTAGACAATAGTCCAGAAAGAAAAAGGAATTGCAAGGAGAATTACAAAAAAATAAACCTCCCACTTATGATGGTGAAAAGGAGGAAGATGCAGAAGCTTGGCTTCTGAATATGGTAAAATACATTCAATTCTATGGATATGGAAGTAACCTAAAAGCTAGATTGGTTATTTACCAACTATAAGGTAAAGCTACCTTATGGTGGAAAGAAACCAAAATGGTACATGTACTAGATGAGAAAAATGTTTTCGGGGAAGACTTTCAAACTAAATTCACGTCTAGATATTTGAATGAGAGATATTATGATGACAAAGTCAAAGAGTTTCATGAGTTGAGATTAGGACAGCTCGGTATAAATGAGTTTGTTACCAAATTCACTAACCTGTTTCACTATGTGCCTTATATCATAGAAGAAAAGGCCAAGGTACAATGATTTTTAAACTGCCTACCTACTATCCATAAGGAGAGAATAAAATTTGATAATCCCAAGACCATGGATGTAAACAACAAGAAAGAAGGGACTGAAAATGAAGGAACCATTAAAGTGATGGGGTTGTGGAGAACCTCACATGTTACGTGACTGTCCTCATTGAACAATTCAAAATATTAAAGTGTTAAGAGAGGCAACTACAAGAGTTGTCAGACAAAGGTTATATCAGATCGAGTGTATCTCCTTGAGGAGAACCTGTATTTTTTGTTAAAAATAAATATGACACATTTAGGATGTGTATAGACTACAGAAAGTTGAATAAATTGACTATAAAGAATAGATATCGTCTACCCATAATAGATTACTTATTAGATCAAGGAAGAGGAACTACAATATTTTCAAAGATTTATTTAAGAACAGGATATCATTAACTAAGAATCAAAGATGAGGACATCAATAAAACATAATTTAGGACTAGATATAGACACTACGAAATTGTAGTTCTACTTTTTGGATTGACTAATTCACCTGCTATATTCACGTTTCAAATTAATATTGTGTTATACAAGTATCGAGAGACACAATTATTTTAGTGTTCATTGATGACATTATGGTATATTCCAAAAATAAAGAATAATATAAATAGCATCCCATAATTGTGTTAAAAACACTTAGAGAACATAAGTTATATGCCAAACTCAATAAGTGGGAAATTTTCAAGGAAAAAAATTCAGTATTTGGGCCATGTAAATTGAGATGATGGATTGGTAGTAGATCCAGAGAAAATACAAGCTATCATGGATTGTCCTATACCTACTGATGTTCCAGCCAGAAGATCATTCATAGGTATCATTGGATACTACAGGATATTTGTAGAATGATTTTTAGCCTTATCGTATCCTATTACATCTCTACATAAAAAGGGAGTGAAGTTTGAGTGAAAAAAAAAATGTCAACATAGTTTTGAACAATTAAAACATAAACTAACAACTTCTCCTATTTTGAATATTGTTGATCCAAACAAAGAATTTATGGTATGTATAGATGCATGTTCAGAAGGATTAAGACGGGTATTATCACAAGAAAATGTATCGATAGCATATGAGTCAACAAAATTAAAGAAGCATGAACAAAATTACACTGTATATGAATTAGAATTAGTGGTTTTGATACATGCTTTGAAGATGTGGAGACATGATATGTTAGGAAAGAAGTTTATCCTAATGACAACTCACATAACTTGAAATAATTTTTCACACAACCTGATTTAAATGCTAGACAAGTTAGATGGTTGTCTTTCCTTAGTGAGTTTGACATGGAAATCAAACATATTAAAGGAAAAGAAAATAATATTGTAGATGCTTTGTGTAGGAATGCTCATCAGATTTTGAATAGTGTTGGAAGTAGTGTAAAATTTGATATAGAAGGATTGATACAAAAAGTAGTGAGTCAAGATCCAAACTATGAAAAAAATACAAGAAAATTTGTAGGACACTGAAATATTAGGATATACACAAAATCAGAAGGGGTTGATTTATTATAAAAACATATTGTATATTCCAAATATAATCTCATTAAAACAGGAAATTTTAGATGAGTATCATAAACGACCTTATATAGGACATACTAGAGATCAAAACATGAATTCAGGATTAAAGAAGAACATGTTTTGGCCTGATATGGGAAACAATGTAGCAGATTTTCTTGCCAGAATGTCAGTATGTAGGAGTGGAACATCAACATCCAACGGAACTATTGGATTCTCTCCCTATTCCAGAATGGAAGTGGGAATTTGTTTCAATAAATTTCATCACCAAATTCCCTAGAACAAGTCACTAACAAAATCGGTACACTTTTACCAGTACAAGCTACTTTTATCACAGCTCAAAGTAGTCAATGTGTTCAATAAAGAAATTTTGAAATTATATGGGATTCCCAAAATTGTTTATATCTTGAAAAGATGACAAGGTTACTTCAATTTTTTTTTTCTTGAAAATTATGTTTGCAGGAAAAGAGTAGAATGTTGAATTTTAGTACCACTTATCATCCTCATCAGCTGGACAGAATGAAATAATAAATAAAATTTTAGAATACATGATGTGCATGTATATCCTAAACAGCTGGAAAAAAACCCCAAAATGGGAAGATTTTCTGCATATGGTAGAATTGTTTCGAATAAAAATGATTAGGCTTCTAATTAAGATGTATCCTTTTGAAAATTTGTAGGGTAGGAAATGCTACACTCTGTTTAGATGGATTCCATTAGAGAAGTTGTGCAGTTCAGAAGAGAATTCACAGAGGATTCCAAATTGGCGACCATGTGTACTTGAGGATTTAGCCTCACAAAAGTACATTATATGTTGGTAATTGTGCTAAGTTAGCACTATACTATTATGGACCATTAGAATTCTTGCTACAGATTGGATCTACTGAGGCATATTAGGGTTCACAATATCATAATAATTCCTTATTTTAAAAGTATATATGTGACCCTACTCATGTAAATTGGTTTGATTTGTGAACAGTTGGAAACAAGAATGGAAATTCTTCCAGAGCCACTTCTTATACTGAAGCAGGAAGAAATCAATCTCTAGAGTAGAATAGTAAGTGGGATGTAAGTGCGGTGGATACACTTTACCTCCAAGGAAGCTACTAGGAGTAAGAGGATGAGATGAAGGAGAAAAATCCATCCCTGGTTGAGGAATCAACAAATAATTGGCAACACTAAGGACAACGTTCTATTTTAGAGGGGGAATATGTAACATCCCTATTTTTCTGCTTTTATTTTAGACACTTAATAATCTTAAAGGTCAAATTAACCTATAGGAAAGCTATATGTAGACATAAATTAAGGTTTAATTAAATAAATGTGAGTTATAATTGTTTTTTAAAAACTAGAGTAAATTGATACCAAGGTTCCTCTTATCCATGAGGATGGATAAGAATCCAAAGAATTTCCAAAATTCTCCAAATATCCTTAGAGAAAATCAATTAAATTAAAAATATTAGATTGGAGATAGAAATCTAAAATATACCTCAGTAAAGTGGAAAGTTACTAAGAAGAGGTTAAATAAAACTAGAAAGAGGAAAAATTTAGTTTGAAACTACTTTTGTAGAAAAAGCGAAAGGAAAGCCTAGGCAAAAAGGAAAACAATATCCTGATTTAATTGGACACAATTATAGAACACATACCGAGGGAAAGAAAGCTTAAATAATTTGTTCCTGGGTACACAAGAGGTTGTCTATGCTATGGAAGATAATTCCTAGGTACACAAGAGGTTGTCTACACTTGGGAGGAATTGGTCTCTGCTCGGGGGAAGTTGTGGAGAGAAAGCTCAAGGTTGGGTGGAAAATAGTCTTACTAGAAGTGGTATGCACAAGTAAATTCAATTTTTTGTAAAGAATTTTAGTGGTAAAGAAATTTTCAATTTATCTATTTATATTCAAGTATGATTTAAGTAGAATAGATGGAGTTGTGTCAGAAAGTTAATTTTGTGCATGATTATTTCTGTAGAAAAATTATTTAGACACCCTAGTGTATTTAACTGAAAAACCATAGTAG
Organism: Pinus albicaulis; assembly: GCA_034641835.2. Taxonomy (NCBI): domain Eukaryota; kingdom Viridiplantae; phylum Streptophyta; class Pinopsida; order Pinales; family Pinaceae; genus Pinus; species Pinus albicaulis. The sequence goes on from CM076580.1 coordinate 1,309,578,362, forward strand.
ACATAGTTGATCTGTATGGTTACATAGACAATTATAAATTTATAGACCAATACTCAGAATGTCTAAACCCAAGTAATCAGGTTTAAATCTGAGGTTAGGTTGTAAACCTTAAAAATGGATACATAGAAAACCTAGATAAATACATGTGCAAAGAAGGTGAATTAGTGTATTTATCAGTTTGTAAAATAAATATTTAAACAGGAAAAGATGTACATAAAGAGAAAAATTATTTTCTCTTAGTAAACATGAGTACATAAAATCAAATCAGATCAGTTACTATACAATAACTAGAAGATTTATTGACACTCATAAATTATTGCATTAACTCAGAAGTGTAAAAAGGTCATATAGCATAAAGTACATGCAGTAAAGAAATATAACTCAAATTTCTAATCATGACTACATTGGATCATAAATGCAATAATTTAAACTATGATATTATTCTAGATATAAATTACAATTTAAATCTATCATAAATTAGGGACAAAGTCCATGGTCCTAACTACATAGCTACAACATAATTATAAATTTGAATATAATTCAAAATTCAGGAGAATGAATTTTTCAAAGAAATACAGACCAACCTGTATATAAGAAATCAAATTCTATTGTCAATGAATGGCAAAACGAATTGCCCAAATTGAGAGAATTATTAATTAAACTCACAAATTCTGCATTGAAGGAAGTGGAGTACCTGCACATACAGTTTATATACATGAGTTAGTATGTGTACAAATATCTTTAAAGTTAAGTAAATCAAATAATATATAAATATGTGACAAGAGTAATTAAATCTGGAAATTTTACCTTATTGGGTTATGTTAAACAGTGACAGTAAACCTGCACATAAATATGAGAAAAATTCTTAAGTGCAAGAATTAGATTAAACAGAAGAGAAAAAATAAATTAATCTAACGAGAAAGAAAGTGAGTACCTTTAGTCTCGTCGACATAGTGCATATCAAAATTCTGAAGCTGTGAACAATTGATCAATTGTTCCTATAGAATTCATAATTTTATTAATTTGAGAAAATGAATAAAATTCTAAATTTATTACAAATTAGTCTCCATAGACATATAAATGTAAAGTTGAAAAATTCATACAGATTAAAAGTCTGTAATACTGTGATTTTAATTTTAAATAAGAGGAGCAAAATCTAAATCCCAAATTTCAACATAAAGGTCAACTTCATAAAAAGGAGAATGTTATGAATAACATTAATAAGACAGAGTAACTCAAAATTCCTCATGCGGGAACGAGGGTTGAATTAAATCAAAAATCGATTTTACTTTAGGTAAAACGATCATTCCAAAAATATAGGAATGTAATGAGAATTGTCGTATGTCAAAACTAAAGAAATATATAAAGATTCTTTAGAGATTCAAGTGGAAAATACGAATACAGTGAGAGAGAAGACAGAAACAAAATTACTCTAATTCTGTTACTAAAAATGTAATAGTCACTTTGAAGAGAAGATAACATTGATTTAACACCCAACAGTGAAATCTCTTTAATGAGAAAATTTAATAACAATAAACAGAGATTGTCAGGGTACTCGAAGGCAAACCCAACACATCTACTGTGGAATGGTAAGAGGGCCAAGCTTAGTACTAGCTTCTCGGATTAAATTGGGGATAAATAGAAGTTGATTAATGATGTTACATATTCAATGAAAAAACAAAATTTAATCTAACTAAATGTTGTACATTTAAACAATATGGAAACACTCAGATGAAATTACAAATTTGCTGAGTTAATCGTAGCTGGAAACATTTACAAATAATTATGCATGAGGGAGCTATAGTGAAAAAAAAATCTGTAAGTAATTACAGAGATTTTTATGCCGGATTAAAATCACGACTATGCTACTATATTAACACAGAGATAGTATGATAGTAGTAAGACAACAAAAGTTAAGAGATAATTAATTTAAAACAAGGAGTCAATCCATCCTAAACCTCTAAGTAGTTAAAATGAAACGTATTGGACAAACGATAGTAATGAGGTAAAGAAGTTTCAGGCAGAGTGTTTGAAATAACACGAAAGAAATAGACAATCAAGAATGTCGTTAAGGGTTTAAAATCCTTATGTATTCCTTACAGAGAGGAAATTACCTCATGACCTCCGGAAATTGTTAAAGTAAGACAGGTTAAAAAAACTCGAATAGAATGAAACACTACAAAATGAGAATGAACCATTAGTTGCAAATCAAAATAGAACCAAAATGCAACAAAAAGAAATTTTAAGAGGAATAACTATCATACAATAGCCAAGTCGTTAGAATTAACTTGTATTACTTGAACGGAAGGTATACCTTTGAAAACTTACACATAGTGTGTCCAACATGAGATGGAATGCGTAATAATATCCAACACATATATGGACTCAGAGGAAAAAAATAAATAGCTGATAGACTGTGTGGTAAACCAATGAAGAGGGTTGCCAGAAAAATTAGAACCGAAGGACCGAAATTCCCAAATGAAAATGAAAAGTCAAAATAGGGTTAGGTCTTCGTAATTACCACGGCAGAGATATGAATACATCTGGACCATCAACATGTCAATAATACAAACCATTAACTGATTCAAAAATATGCGTAGCCATGTGATAGAGTTAATGAATACGGATTTCCAACATAAATAATGAAGTCTCGAAAGGTTAAACGAATAACACTTTTGTCCTGGAGATATACGAATCATCAATTCATATCCAAATGGATTAATGCGTATCTACATAATTAATTAGGACTGGTGTTAAAGTGATAAACATACGAAGGGCCTTTATTATATAGTCATTAGAAAAAAGTATAAAGGGAAGTTAATAAATGGTGTATATAATATTAATTTCATTCCTAAGTTTCCTTCGTTAAGCTTTAGTGGATAAGATTATACACCATAGCTAATTAAGGGGAATATGCAAATAATAATTATATGTTGAATCTAAGGTATAAGGGAAGTGATTATTAAATCCTTTAAGGATATTTAATAATAACATTGGTATATAGTTTACCTAAACAAAAAGGATGCCATTAAAATTATTAAGAGGTTTAGATATATATACCTTTAATTAATTAAAAAGTATATGCCTGAATAATGGAAAATGACATAATACATAATGTTAACCCTTGAGGATGATAAGGTTGGCATATGATGTTGAAAGAAAAAAAGTGATGCAAGTGGATTAGAATACTATAAAAAGTTTGAAGATATAATATAAATTGTGATGTTATTATATTATGCTAGATTTAATATCCACTTTTGAAAGACAGAAATAATTAGAAATAAGAAATACTATTATAGTAGAAGAAGGTGGTGAATAATTGTCTTCAAGGACAGTCACTATTGAAACTGAATTATTAATTTGTTAATAAGTTCAAGGATCATAAATCTCAAGAAGTATTCTATACATGAAATCATAAGTTGTGAAGAATTTTTAAAAACAGAAAACACAACGAAAGTGTTACGTCGAATGTTGACGAAATCCATTAATTTCCTTGACAATAGATTGGTAATTATGTTATAATTAGAAAAAGAAAAAAAAAATTGTGGTGAGTGGAGTTGTTACATCTCTCAAGTAGTCAACCATTTACTTACTTTAGCAGTGGTGCATATGATATATTTTTCAGCATTATGTGTGAAGCTAGTGTGAAGCCAGTGGTTCAAGTCAAATTAATGCTGCTAATAATAATAAGGATCTCTCATAGATGCTTGAATTTCTAGGGGTGAGCCCTGTGTCAGGGCCAACACAGCCAAAATATTTTCCATGTAAAACAATGGCTTCTAAGTTCTAACTCTGGTGTTAGTCTATCTATACTCGAAATTTCTTTTCACAATTTTTTGGAAGGAGATAACTTAGTTGCTTGCCAAAATCTGGATTCTCAGTTTTGGTATGGTTATGCTCCACAAAAATTGGAATATGAATCTCAACTTGTAGGTGGTTCAAGGTGCTCACATTGTTGAGAATTTGGAGGGCTAGAGATTAATACAAATTCTCTTCTTAATAATTACTTGTGAACTTTCTTGAGTTACTTTTATTTCTTTCTTTAGCTTAATTATTCTTTCATCAAGTCAATTATCAAAAATGCACGAAACAAAAAATTAGGCTCCTAGAGCCAGGGAAAAACCTCTCCTTCTTGGAGAGGAAAACCCACAAAAAAATATTCTTATAGATCCTCAAATGACAAGTACCATGACCCAGACTCGAACCCTAGACTTATAAATGTCTCCAAGATCTTATCACTTCCCTTTCTTCTCTTCTTCAATGATTTTCTTAGTCACCAAGATTATCTTACTAAATTGCCGTTAGGAAGCTAAATCACAGATTTACCTTCATTATTATTATTCTCCTTTAATAATGCTTTCTCCTTATAGTCATCATCTTCACTATACTGAATTGTATCCTTCAGAAAAATTGTCCTTAAAATTTATATACTTCAGGATCTTGGTTTAACATGAAACAAAAAAATTATATTTTCACCTTCTTCCTACTCTAGAATCCTATGTATAGGTTTAAATATCCCCACTTCTTGTTTAGGATGATCCACACAACATCACCGTCATATGTCTAGTAGGTAGTACTAAAATTCTTCAAATTTCACACTGAAAAATCTCTCCAAAAATCTACGCTGAATCTTCCTTAAATAATCCGTAACTATCACTATGTTGACCGCATTGTATATCATTGATTGTCCACACTTTATGTCATCTATTGTCCGTAATGTATGAAATATCTTATCAGTACTGTAAATTAAATATAACCTACACTTTATATTTCATAGATCTTCGTTGAACATTGTGTAAATGAGCCACATGCATGGGTATATATATAGAGAAATATATATTGCCTTCAATCCGACTATACTTATAGCTTTTAGGACGACTCATCTAGCAGATTAAAGGCCAAATTGAAGCATATCATAAGTGTTTGATTTCCATCGTTGGTGAGGGATATTACAAGCCATTCTTCCACAAATTCTTGGACGTGTGACAAGGCTTATGAAAATATCTATAGCATATACTGATGACTAGTTCCTTCATATATATACATGACACTTTAATCATATTCTATGCCTAGAATACTTAAACCTAATAGACATCAAGAAGAAGTCTATCTACTTAATAAATCTTTCTCAACAAAAATAAATTTTATTATTTTGACTTCTTCTTTTCATAAGTACATAATTACATAGTCAACATGAAGACCCACTTAGTTACACTTTTCAACACTCCCTCTTAACTAGAGAGGTATTCATACAGGTACATGGTTACTTTCAGACTGAAGAATCTCATAAGAAGAATTGGATTGGTAATCGCATATGTATAACATCATATCAACTAGAATTTCCCTAGTGCAAGGCCTTGAGTAACTGCTCCATATCTCAACTAGACGATGGGCTACAATGTTCGCGAGACACATGAATTATAAACACCATAGTCATTATCTCTCCAAGGTACATACTCGACCCAGGTGTTCCCAAAGTATGACCTTCTTGGACTATTCTTCTCTTGGGTAGCTAGCCCTCAAATAATATCGGTCCTTGACTACTCTTATCTTGAGTGGCCTATCTCATTCTCAATGAGTATCTAATTCCAGATGATTACCCAATCCTTAATTCTTTCTTCCAAGTGAAGACCAAAATGATGTGTCTATCCATTCTCTCCACATGGACATCACTAAGACTTACGATTTTTAGTCCTGGTCTAGGGCATGAATCACATATGTCACTCCCTCTCAACACAGGAAGGACATACTTCAAGTTTCTTCCAAGCAAGAAACTTTCCACTAGGCTCCCTCTCAATCAGGGTCCTACAGTAGTAATCCAGCTACTCATGAAGAATTCCTCCCCTCGATGCCATGGATTTTTTTATTGATGAATCTTAAAATTTTAGCTTCATAGGGAATATATCATCCATCACTTTCAGTCATGAGTCATGTCCACTTTCAGAAAGTGATTGATCAGTATTTCTCATCTGGTCCACTGTTGTGCCATGCTGCTTTTCTTCGAATCATTAGCATCCCTATAAAAATTCATCTAGATAAACACATACATATGAACTTTAATTTATTTTTTTACCTCAGTGATGATATTTCACCATGAAATATTCTTGTAGGCATTGAAATCCTTTATTAAGATTGACACATCTCCTAATGATATGTTTTGTCAAGGGTCTTCTTATTTACCATACTTCTATCAGAGTCTACATATCCTCCCAGTAGATCTCCTAGTCACATGTTCTTTGCTTCTAGATGATAACTGCCTCTTGACATGGTTGCATTTCATGATCTCTTCCTTTTTGCACATTCTCCATTCCCAGAAACTTTCAAATTTACTAGTTTCTTTTTCATATACAACCACCTCATATTCCATGAGGACATATTATGTTGATTTCATATGCCAGTACACCGAGAGATTCTTCTTCATATATCATACTTCTAAATATGGAAGTCTATTACCTGCAACCATATGACATGACTTCACAGCATCCAGTGTCAGCATATAAATATATACATACCTCATACCTTTTTCCCTTGAATCATCCTGTAGCGATTTCTCTAGAATGAAGAGCTTCATTCTCTTGGCCTGCTCCATCAATATGTCATCACAACCCAAAATTATGTTTCCATGATGACCCTTGATCTTGATGACTTATTTCCATTAGTAATTTTATCAGAGATTTTTTCCCAGAGCTGATTCACTAAGAGTCCCTAAAATGATTTTTATCATGATGCTATAATATGCATTGCTTCATATCATACTATTTTACAACCAACAGAAATCACTTAAAGGAGAAGAAGATCTCAATCATAGTGGAGATCCCTCGCTTCTTCTTTCTTATATTTCTTTGCATCGGTTTTTTCTCTTATATCTGATACATGGGCTTCTTCCTTTTTCCTCTTGTCCTTTCTAAATTTAGGACAATCTCGTTTATAATGCCCAATATCATTACATGAAAAGAATCTTGATTTTTCCACATTTATCTTCTTATTCTGAGGACCAATATTACTTAATATTCCTCTCTTCCTAGACATGGTGTCAAAGGCTTGATTCCCTACACTTGATCCTGCTTTCAATCTTGATTCTTCTACTTTACCTAGAGTTTGGAATGGCATGGAATCTTCTCTCCCATCTATGCTGGAAGTGGAACCTCTCCATTCTTTCAGTAAATCAATTTGTACCATAGTCAGTATTTCTCTATAAGACATTACTTCTCCCAACTCCAGTAGTTGATCTCGTATTGCGAAAATATCCATCAGATATGGAATTATTCCTTCCTTTGATATTCTCAATTTGTATATTTTTTTTGTCTCAAGGATATTATTTCATTTGTAGAACCTTTCGAGAATAGTTCCACCAATTTATCATATATTTCTTTTGAGGATTATAACTTTGATACATAGGGAATGGGAGACTTTTTTATGGATTCTATAAGAATCCTTTGGGCTCTTATGTCTCCCTTCATGTATTTTATATATGCCAGAATTTCTTCTTTTGGAGGTTGAGTTGTATATCCTTCTATGAAGCCCATAACTTCATTTTCAATTAGCTTTAGATCTGTCCATGCATTGAAGTTTGATAATCCAACCAATTCTCTACTCACTATACAATAAGTCATTTTGACATATTTAGATAAAGTCATAGATACTTACTTGAGTGAGTGAATTTCTCCTTCAACTTCTTCCATGATGATGACGAAGGAATTAGGAGCTGATTCTAAGATATAAACCATCAATATAAGTATTCTTGAATATTTAATGGCAAGGATTAATTTCTCAATTGATTTGATCCTTTAAAAGAGATAGTAAATATTTATTGAAGTAGCTAGAGAGTCTCTCTTTTTCAATTGGTTTGATTTTCAACCCAAACTTTTGATCTTTGCTTCCTGGAGTGTCTCCTTTTATCAAGTATCCCTTGAGTTCAACACCTTAGCTCTAAAACCATGTTGATAATTTGGAGGGCTAGAGATTAATACAAATTCTCCTCTTGATAATTATTTTTGAACTTGGTTGAGTTACTTATGTCTTTATTTCTCTAGTTTAGTTAGTCTTTCATCAAGTCAATTATCAAAAATGAATGAGACACAAAATTAGGCTCCTAGAACCAGGGCAAAACCTCTCCGTCTTGGAGAGGAAAACCCGCAAAAAATTATTCTTATAGATATTCAAATGACAAGTACCATGACCCAGACTCAAACCCTAGACTTAGAAATGTCTCCAAGATCTTTTCACTTCCCTTTTTTCTCTTCTTCATCGATCTGCTCGGTCACCAAGATTGTCTTACTTAATTGTAGTTAGGAAGGTAAATCACAGATTTACCTTCCTTACCCTTATTATCCTTTAAGAATTCTTTCTCCTTATAGTCACCATATTCACTGTACTGAATTGTATCCTTCAAACAAGCTATCCTTAAACTTTATATACTTCAGGATCTTGGTTTAACATGAAACAAAAAAAATTATATTTGCACCTTCTTCCTGCTCTAGAATCCGAATTATAGGCTTATATATCCGCACTTCTTGTATAGGATGATCTGCACAGCATCATCATCATATGTATAGTAGGTAGTCCTAAAATTCTTCAAATTTCACGTTGAACAATCTCTCCAAAAATCCACGTTGAAGCTTCCTTGAATAATTCGTAACTGTCACTGTGTTGACTATTGTACCTTAAGAGATAATCCCTTAGCTATGATAAGGAATCAATGCTTAAGACATTTATATGATTATGTCACAAAATTATTTGAGTCTATTTAATCACCCTAAATAATTTATCATTAAACCCTAAAATATCAAATATAATGAATGTCTCACAATGTTGTTGTCTGTTGATGTTGAATTAAATAACCACAAGAAAATGAAAGAAAGAAGCCCAAACTGATATTCTGTTATACATAATATATCATCTCAAACTCCAGAAGTAATTATATGAAATAAGTACTTAAAACAAAGGAGCTCCAATTAAAGGTTTTAACTCTTTCTTACATAAGTAAAAAGAGACCTACTGCTCATAACTTTTTTCTATTCAAGGATATAAAACACAGAACGAAAACTTGAACACATATCAACATAAAAATATTCCAGAAACTTGTTTCTCATTCATTAATATTTGAAATCTCTAAGTACAGAATTATAGTCTGAAGGTCCAAAACTCGAAACCTTCCTTCCCTTGAATCATTACATTAAATACAATAAAAATAAGTTTGAAACTGTTATAACTGATCCTAACAAACTCAACTCCTGAGGACTTTGAAAAATATCTATTACATACTCTCGAAATGTCTTACTAAATTTACATCATCTTTGAAAGATTATAATAACATAAAAATTGACACCCTAATCTATATGCTGAATGTGAATAGTTGACGATGCTGCTACATTTCCTAGATCAGCTTCTGATTTGTCTTTCTTCGAAGTTGAAGGATCTTTTGGCAATTCTATCGTCTAAGCTCTGCACTTCTTCCATATCTCTACTCTTGTCCTAGGTGAATGTATCAGATTGTGATACTCTAACCTGAAAGCAATAATTCGGTTGTAAGATGGTCTTTCTGTAAATAGAGTTTTTACCAGCCACAACAACTGAAAATGTCTCTGAAGAAAGTTGATCACCGTTGCCCCTTTGAGTACCTGAGTCTTTTCATGTGTATTATCAACTTTACTTTTTGTTAATACTAGTAAGTTTTCATAAGAATCCCATGACAATAGACCTCCTCCTAGTGCCCAGCATGAAGGTAAACCTGCTCTTGTTAATTTGTCCATTGATTTATCAAACTGACTTACTGCTTCTTTGATTTGTATCAACTTCTTTTCTGTGGCTTTTCTATAATCATTCTTGACAATGATCTTATTAATATCTACTGCATATAAGATTCTAGATTTAATCTCATTTTCCTCTAATTCTTGATCTATTCTGGAATTAATAAAGTTGATGAGTATTTTTTTCCCAAAAAGCCCTATTGATTGTCTTTTGTCTATCTGCCATTACTTTTTCTTCAAATTCTCTGATAATACTTTTCTCTTTTGCAAACACCATCAAAAAGTCCCAAATTGACTTTATTTCAGAAATGATACCATTCAAAATGATATCTTTTTCTTGTATTAAAGATATGTTCCCTTTCAATTTTTCTTTAAGGCTTTTGATCTCAGCATTAACATTCTCACTATCCATTTTGTATTTACTGGCTTCATTTTCTGCAACTTGAATAATCTTTGATGCAGTCTCTAAATCTTCTTGAGCCTTTTTCCGATCCCTTTCTGCCATCTGCAATTTAGTATTCAATTGAGCAATCTGTGCTTGTGGATCTTCGTTACGTGAAGGAAAAACAAATTTACAAGTATGATTATCAATACGAATTTGCAGAGATATTGCAGTTTGTTTTATTTTGGATATTTCCTCCTCCTTTTGCATAAGCTATTGTAGAAGCTTTTCCTTCTCATTCTCCACCTCTGCAACCTCTGCAGCCATTGAATCCTCTCCTGTAGGTAATTTTAGCTTTTTCTTCAATGTAGATATCTCTACTTTAGCACTTTACAAAATATTTTGCACAACAGTCTTATAATTAGGGTCCACTCCAATCTTTACTATAATTTTCTTCAGTTCCTCATTGTGAACTGTTAAAGCCCTAGAGTTGGCTTTTTCTAACTTCAACTGCTTAAGTAATTTTCCAATAATATTCTCTGCTTTCATTTCCATTGCATTAGTCTTCGTCAATTCATTTACAATCAACTATCATGTTTGCATATGTAGGTTCACCTTATCCAACAATGGGATCCTTTTCACATCTACGGTCACATTTACAGTATTGAAATTACTAGAGGAACCAATTGACATGTCAGTAGGGTGTGATAGGGAAATTCTGAATTGATATTTCTCAAGATCCATGGCAGTCAAAAGCCTTGTTTGATCTGGAGCAATCTAATATTCGGCTTGGGCCTCCATACTGGCTTTCATCTTCTAGTTCCTCTTTGCAATTTGGGCAAACATATGTTTGATCAGCGGCACTTGTTCATGAGAGGTCTAATGTCTCCTGAGTGAAGTAGGAAAATTTTTTTGTTCTCCCAATTGTAAAGAAAAACCAGGCTAATTATATGCATGCTCTTCATTAAACTTTGTCCTTTTCTCAGCTCTCTTCTCCCCATCTTCTAAATCAACTATTGTTTCTTTACTTCTTTTATAAGACTTTTCTGATATGATGGGAGTATGAATATTTGAAACTGTTGAAATCATTATTCCTTTTCTTGCTATCTTTTCTAAATCCGGCCTAATTTCATGAATGAAAGTAGAATATCCATTCTCCACTCTTCTATTGGAAATTACACTATAAGGGTCATAAGCCTAGCCTTCCCCTAATAGCAAATGCATTTCATATAAAATTTTAGTAACCTCCTCAAATGCATGTCTCATATTAACTATGAAAGGACCTACAGTCATGGGCAGTTTGAACATATGTCCCTTCTTCATGGGTACAAAGTGAACTTGATCAACATTCAGACTTTGTCGAATAAACTCCAAATCAAATAGCCTCATGGGAAAAAATACTAGAAGTCTATAAGGCTCAACACTTGCTCCATACAACCTAATTTATGAATAATCCTAAAAATCAAACCAATCTCCAAACTTACAATTTGCCCCTAAATGCATGAATTCTTGAGTTATAGGTAAAAAACAGGGGGGAGGAACTCCATTGAAAACTTTATATGTACTTGTCACAAAATAACTAGCAAAATCACATAGTCCAGTTTTATTTTGTTCCCTCCTCATTATATCTGTCCAGAAAACTACATATTGCCTCTTTTTATTTATATCCATAATATTCAAACCCAAATGCATAAATTCCTCCACATTTTTATATAAGAACAAGTAAATGATTAATGAAGGAAATCTGAAATAACCTGTTAATGATAGGCTCATTAGCCGTGAATTTACTGCTTCTTGCCGATAGGGTGGAATATCCAGCACCATTCATGGCTTCATCATCATGGAAAACATCCCCAACATTGATTTTTCCACCATTCTGTCATCATATTTATCTAGAATCTTTTCAATCCTGCTTAGAACCGGCTAAACCTCAGTATAAAAAATTTCCATAGGAAAATCCTTGTTGTAAGGCTGAAACTGTTGTTTGTTAGGCTTTAGGAAATGAATAAGTTGATTGAATTCTTAACCAACAAGGTTATCATAACACGCTACCAGAGAATCATCAAATAATTGAACACATGACTCTGATTCAGGGTAACAAAGGGCTTAGCGGATTAACTGGGTAGATACTTGTAAAACATTCTCTCCTTGACAATTCATCACAAAACATTTTCCAGGATACATAACGGAAACCAACCAGGATATAAATTGAAGAAAAATATGGGTTCTAGGGATGCATGTAGACAGCCAACTAGAATTAACCATGGCAGCATAAATTGGGGAGGCTTTGTCATTCAAATGAACCTGCTGGTAAAACGGAAGATGAACCAGGGAACAATTTGTATCTTGGATATCCCTCTCAGTATCCATGAGAGGGATATGACTAGCAGAACTTGACAGAGATGAAATTTTATCCATAATTCAAGACTACGATGACAGACGACTTATAAGGTGACTAAATTTTGATAAGGTGACGGAAAACTGAACAGGGCGTAGCACAAATCAATCACAAATACCAACTTAATCCAAACCAGCTTTGGAAAAAATGTGAATTTCACTTAAATTGGTGGCACAGATTTTTAAAATTAAATTCTGACATGACCCGCCAACGAACCGTTGAGTTCACCTGACGTGGAGGAAAACTATGGACAACTCAACTCCTTATGTCACTACGGGGGGTCTCGGGGTACGGATAAATATCTTGGCTTGTGCCCCCACATTCAATCTCCACCACTCATCTGTGTTACTCTTGTGGTCAACCTGGTCAACTGCAGAGGCACATTTAATATTAACTCATGTGCTTGTTGTGCCCATGGGTTGAGTCCTTTGATCGGGCAAGTTTGAAGAAGTCATCACATCCCGCTCGATAAAACAATCGAGCTTTAATCTTTTTGACAGGACCCACTCATATAAAGTTTAAAGTATTTAAAATTTTCGGCTCTAATGCAATGAATCAAAATTTTTTAATGCTAAATTATAGAGACATTAATACTTTAACATGTTTTAACAATTTTCTATTTTTTTTTCTTTTGTATTTTCAAAAATTGAAAATAAAAGGATATTGCAAATGATCCACAACATCTGGCTCCACCTGGGGATAGTGTTTTTTTGCCATGAAACACTAAGAACCTGCATATCAGTGCCTTCACTTTGAGCATGGAGTCACATGATGCTTGATGAAAAATATACAATTAGGAAAATCGAATATGTACAATGATGAACCTGCTATTTTCAATGATGGAAATAATGTTTCAAATACTGCCCATTAACAGGTTGTTCTATTGCTTCCCCATCAATATTTTCTAGCATAAAAGTGTTATTTGATCTAACTTCAGTGATTTTGTAAGGACCATACCATATAGGATCAAACTTACCATGTTTTCCCTTCTCCTCTCTTCTAGTATCCCATATTAGTATCAAATCCCCAGTTTGGAACATAATCTCCTTTGCCTTTCTGTCAAAATGGACTTCATTTTCTCCTGATATGTGATCAAATTGTCTCTGGCTTTATTTCTGCTTTCACTCAATTCTATTACCTTATTCAGCCTTCTTATCAATGCATTAGGTTCCTCTTATGCTTCTTGAAGAAAACAAATTACTAGTTTTTCCAACTGAGTGGGAAAAAAATCTTGAGTACCATATACTAACTCATAAGGCGACTTGCCAGTAGATCTTATAGCAGTCATTCTCACTGCCCAGAGAGAAAATTTTGGCTGAGTCCCAATCCTTCTGGTTCTCATTAATATTTTTCTTCAAGATCTTGACCAATGTCTTGTTAGATGACTCTGCTAATACATTCCCTTGAGGATGATATGTTGTGGAATGAGACAATATCACATTATAAGTTTGAAAAAAGCTTATAAACCTGATTGAGTTGAATACCTACGATTTTCACTGGACATCCAAACCTGCTGAAATTATTCTCCTCGAAAAACTTCATTACTACCAAATCATTTTCTCTTCTAGTAGGAATTGCCTCTACCCATTTTTTAAAATAAGCAGTGGTAGTCAGAATACACCTAAAATTCCCACTTGATGGTGGATTAATTTATCCAATAAAATCTAATCCTCATTGTCTGAAGGGTTCTTCAATAAATACAGGAAGAAGAGGTAAAGGAGCTAACCTTTTCTTTTCTACAAACAATTGGCATTTTTGACAACTTCTAACAACTCTGTATAGATCAGAAAATAGAGGAGGCCAGTAGAAACCTGATTTAAGAATCTTATGAGCAGTTACTTTCCAACTGTAATGACCTCCACACAAACATTCATGATACTCCTTGATCACTTCCATTGATTCTCCTTCTGTCAAACATAGCAACAAGACACCAACAGGATCTTCCCAATATAACTTAGCATCAATTATAACATAAGGTTGAGATTTAAGTTTTAGGGCTCTGTATTTTTCTCTATTGATCAAGGGAGGGCAAGAGAAAATACATAACTAGTGAATAATATCCTTATACCAGACTGAGCAAAGAAATGTGTACTTGATCGCTGACTTTGTTTTAATATGATTGGTCTCCTCAACCACCTCATCTAATGGTGCAAGCAAATTAATTCCTAGAGTTTGGAAATTAGATTTTGTTAGCAATTTAGCTAACCCCTGTCCTTTGACTAACTTAGTAGGCTTAATGTCCAAATCATATTATTGAATTTTGGCAATCCATTTTCCTCTTTTTCCTTCTACATCACTCTGAATCAGCACATCTTTTACAGTAGAATTAGGTACATATGCTACTATTTGAGAATGAAGTACATATGTCTTGAAAGATTTCGATGATTTCACTAAGGCATATACCTTCTTCTCCAAGATGTTATATTTGAGCTCTACATCTATGAGGAATTTACTAAAAAATGCTATTGGTTGCTCCTTTCCTTCTTCATTCTTCTGTAACAACATAGTAGCAATAGTGGAAGGTGCTGAAAATGAAAAAAATTGGAAAGGTTTCAGATAATCTGGACTAATCAAAACTGGAGCTTCTTGAAGAGCCTCTTTAATTATGTCAAAGGATTCTCTCGCTTGTTTATCCCATTTTAATTCAACATTTTTCTTCAACATATATGTTATTTTTCTAACAATATCAGCATAATTTGGAACAAATCTTCTCAAAAATTTGATTTTCCCTCGAAATATTTGAATATCTTTCTTACTTCTAGGTAATGGAATTGTTTGTACAACCTCCACCCTGACTGGATCAATTTTCACACCCTGGTTTGAAAATATATGTCCCAGCAACTTACCTTCCTCTAGAGCGAACAAGGATTTCTTAGGATTCAATGATAACTCAAATTTTCTGCATTTCAAGAAAACCTTCTGCAGGTGCTCTAAATTTTCATCGTCAAACCCTGAAAAAATAGTCACATCATCAAAATAAATGACTACAAATTTTTCACCTACAAAAGCTATATCCATTTCCCTCTGGAAAGTAGCTCCTACATTCATGAGGCCAAATGGAATCCTGGCATACAAAACGTTCCTTGAGGTGTATTGAAGGCTTTTTTCTTCTGATCTCCTTTCTCAACCACTACTTGGTTGTATCCAAAAAAACCATCAACCATGGATAACCTATAAGCTCCAGTCACTTTCTGCAAGACATAGTCCATCTTTGGCAAAGGATAATTATCCTTCAAGGAGGCTTTGTTCAAGTTCCTGAAATCTACACACAATCTTATCTCTCCATTTTTCTTCCTTACTGGAACTAGATTTGAAACCTACTCTAAGTACTTGAGTGGAACTATGATTTTTTCTTGTAAAAGTTTCTTCACCTCTTTCTCAATAGGGGCTAATAAAAATGGATTAATCTATCTGATCTTCTAGCTGTGTGGCTTAACCCCATCCTTTAGTGGTATTTTATGCTGAATAATATCTAAATCATAAGTCTTCAAATCTTCATATGACCATGCAAACACATCTATGAACTTTTTGAAAATATCTACATACCTTTCTTTATAATATTTAGGAACTCATTTGAACAACTTGACTATTTTTGGCTCCTGATGAGTTCCTAAATTAAAATCCTACATATCTCCATCCTGAGATGCCTTCTTCTGATTCACTGCTACATCGTTAGCATCAAAAAATATTTCAAGAGGAACCAGACCTCTGGGCAATATATTATCTTTCAACTGAATTATTTTCTGGTCACCAATTGTCTGCTTCAGGTTTCTAGGCACATCATTTTGATTAGCTTGATCACTTTCTTGATCAATTTTTTTGTCCTCAAAATTTCCAATCATTGTTAAAAATTGATTGATCTGCTCATCATATTCAAAAACCTACTAGTTCTTTACATTATCAGGGATTGAATGCCTATGTCTCATTTCAATTTCATATCTCCGTCTTGGATTAATTGGTGGCTTAAATGTGTTGTCTACAACTGCCAATGAATCTTCCATTCTATTTTCTTCTCTTGGAATAAATTGAAGGTTAAAGGCTTCAAAATATTTTTCAACTAGATCCCACACCTCATTTCTATAAGATCTTAATCTGGGATGCTTAGTCTGAAACTGATTCTTAATGTGTCTTATTATTAATTCAAAATCACCACAGATGGAAATAGATTGTATTCCCATTTGTTTAGCATTTTGCAAGCTCTAAATCAATGCTTCATACTCTTCCACATTATTAGTTGATTCAAATTCCAATTTGAAAGAAAAAGGTAAAATATTACCTTAAGGAGATATAAAGATGAACCCAGCTCCTGTGCCTTCTTTAAAATATGCTCCATCGAAATAACACTTCCAAATTTTATTTGAATGCAGCTCCTTATGTACACTTGCTGAAGAGAGCTTCTTTTGTGAGTCTTCAACAAATTATGTATCTTCATGCAGCATAAAACAAGAGAGATCCTCCTTCTCTTGACCATAAATGGGAGAATTACTTACCTCTTTCTGGTGGTAGTTTTCATGAATATGGTTTCTCTATATAACCTACTTTCTTCCCCATTGAAAACATGGATGATGGCATATGTGAAATCCAACTTTAAGACACCTCTAAGTACCCCCCCCCCCCCCCCCGACCCCCAAGATCTAGAAAACATCATACCAAATCTCGCTGGAATATCTGCAACTACTACATCCATCATGATACTCTTGGATGGGATTTTGGCCAAGGAAACAATGTCTTTGATAAGACCTACACACTTCACCCTTTCTGAATCAAAAGAATAGAGGTCTCTATATGGCTTAGTGATTTGTAGATTTATCTCTTTCATCATAGATAATGGAATAAGATTATGTGATGCACCAGAATCAAGCATACAACTATGAATGATGAAATCATGCAAAAGTACTAATATATAAAAAGGAGGAACAGAAGAGTCTACCTCTTCAACATGAGGCCCGAAAGTAACTACTATTTTTTCTTCTTGTAAATTCATAATATTACCCACTTCATCAGACTGAGATAGATTAATAAACTCTGCAATTTCTTTCTTATAACCAGGTATTTTAGCTAACTCAAGAAGAGGTACTTGAATTTTAACTTTTTCTAACTCTTTAGACAAACTGAAAGTTTGGTTTTGTTTGATCAAATTTTCAGGTTCTTCTTGATTTCTGTTTGGATTTGTGAGTTTCTGAGGAGTAGTAACAATCTTCTCCAAAATATTGGTGTCATTAGACTTTTTTTGGGAAGCTTTAGCTTGTTGCTTCTCTTTTTCTTTGACTGGATTCATGGGCTGCTTCCCCTTGTCTGATTGTTTTATTGAATTTTTCAGTTGTGGAGTCTCCATTGGAGAAGGGACTAACTCTAATCCTTTCCCTTTTCATCCTGAGTTCTCAACCTATTTTTTGATCTCAAGTAATACTTCTTATGCAACTCTACTTACGTAAAATCAGTAAATTGTTGGCAGTAATTATTGAGCCCCAAAGATTTCCTTTCCTTTCACCAAATTTCACTTCATTCCATTTGTCCTTTATCAGTTATAGCCTTAAAAGATCAATAGGAATGATTAAAGTCACTTTAAGAATGCATGCAATGACTGAATTATTATACATTTGTGGTTTTGTTGTCATAGTATTTTTTTATCATACTTAGCTACAGAATGCAGCCATTCTGTAGCTAGTCGCATATTCCGCAGCTATATTTATGTTCACACAGGTTACAGGTGTCATTTGAGGGAAAAATGCATATGTTTGAATTCCAGAACTCTCCTACATCATTCCTTGCCCTCTACGAAGTCTGAGCAAAAATATGCAAGTGGTTATGCACATGGAGGAAGCCAAAACTAAGAAGTAGACTTCGACAACGACAAGGACTCTGCATATGTCTTCAGCAAAGTACGAGTCCTAAATAGGAGTTCTAATTCAATTTTGATTGAAAAATACACCTATTCCTATTTCTACTCAATGACAGTTATGTATTTTTCTTATAAGAATAACTCAGTGAACCAAGAGACAGCTAGCTAGTTGATGTTCTGTTGTTAATTCTCAAAAATTGTGATACTCTATTTTCTGAGCGTTTTTCCTTTAATGAAAGAAGTACAAATTTGATACATGATCTGAAGCAATTTTAATGAGTTGAGTATTTGTGTGCCAATCTGATGGTAGAGGGCCCCTACTGTCTGAAAGGCTTTGTGAATATTTTCTAGATAAGTGATTTTTAACTCTGTTTATTCTTAATTTAGGCAGTTTTATGAGCATCATGTTTTATGTTTACTTACATCAAATATTACAGTCAATCCTGTTCTCATGAATTGTTCCAATATATCACTAACACGTGAATGAGATAGAGCTGTAGTACTTCAGAGGTTAATTTCATTTTAGTTTAGTTCTATTCATTGTATTTCAAGTTTTATTAGTTAATTGCATTCTAGTCCTGTTAATTAGACTTAAAAGACCCTCATTATTTTACAAGCTACTCTTGTTCTTAGTCTCTTCTAACACATCATTATCATATGGACAAGAATTAGTTATATCATTTTGAGTTCTTAACTGTTCTGCAATTTCTCATAATTTTACAAACAACCTTTTTCCAAAGTTATTCCAAGAGATCTCTAACCCTTGAATGAGGTTTAATAGTGACATTTTGAGTTGCAGAATGGGTTAATTCTAGTGTCATAAGTTATTTTAGCATAGGATTCCTTACTATATTGCAGATAATCTTTTCTCAAAATGTTCCAACAAATTTCTAACAATGGATGAGATTTTCTCTGTGATATTTTAAGTTGTTGTTTACTAAAGAGAACTTCATTACATCAAAATTATCCTATTCTCAAGTTGTTCCAACATACCTCTAATGAAATGAATTGGACTGAGTTAATGTTATGAGTTATTTTTCTTGTTAAGATTTACAATCTATGGATTAGCATTTTCTGTTCTTAGGTGCCATACACAGTTTAGAGTAGATTTTGTTCTGTTTTTAGTGTGATCAGTAACTTCTCTTTGCCAACAATTTAATTCTTTTCCTCTTATCACAAAAACACAAAACCAAAAACACTAGAAAAACACTAAACACAATGAAGTAGGAAGAATATACCTAGGCACATATAGTGCACTTCACTTCAACAATTTACTAGCCCTGGTTGACAATTTATGACATCAATTTAGGAACACTAAATTGAGCAAACATTTTGGCGCCATTGCCGGTGAAGTGTAACTAGGTAGCCTTGTTTCTTACCTCCCAAAAACAATGATATGCGTAGAGAAAAAGACTCGAGGGGTAGATTAATAAGAAGCAGAAGCTTGATTCCTAGAACACCACTTGTTCCACCAATACCAAGAGGCAGCACACCTCTAACTCAAACCCACATCCCATAATTTACTGATCATAGAATTCCAGAAGACATAAGACCAGATATTCCATCAGAAAGACCTTCCACTTCATCCATTGAACCTGTCCTAGAAAAAGATTCAAGAACCCCTGCTAGAGACATAAACTTTTCCACTTCGATAGGAGAATCAACCATGGCAGAAGAAGAGGGAGGAGGAGTCTTTAATGGAGAACATACACTATTTGGAGGGGGTAGAGGTAGAGGTAGAGGAGAAGGAGGTAGAGGTGCAGAAGGAGAAGGAGGTAGAGGTGAAGAAGGAGGCAGAGGAAGAGGTAGAAGGGAAATGGGAAGCTCTTTTGGGTTTCCCATAGTAGATGAAGAAACCAATGCAACTATGAAAAACATTTCACCCTCTGTCCTTCCAAAATTTTATGGACTCAAAAGTGAAGATCCTGAAACCTTCATTTTTGAATTTGAAGTCCTATGTAGAACCTATGATTACTTACAAGATGCCAAAAAACTTAAACTATTCCCTTCAACATTGAAAGGAGCAGCATTAAAATGGTTTATGAGTTTGATCAACAGTTCTATTAAGACATGGGAAGACATGAAACATGCATTTCTAGAGAGGTATTTGGATTATTGTATGCCAGTCAACCATAAGGAGGAAGTGTTTAGAATGCTACAAAAAGAGGATGAAAATCTGGAATATTTGTTGGAGAGGTTTAACTATAACATCAAAAGAGAAAAAATGGAAAACTTAGACCAAGATACTTTGAAAGCTCTCTTGTTGAAGACAATTAGGGATGAATGGCTAGATATCATTAATATGATGGGAAAAGGGGATATATCTCAGCTCACATTACCTGAAATGACTGAATTATGTATCAACCTTTCAAGAGGGAAATCTAAAACTGTAAAAGGACCAAGAGACCCTGCTCTTGCAAGGGCAAGTAAGTCTGCTTCTGGGACAGTGAGTAGGGTAGAAATAAGACATATGCTTGATGAATTCAAATATGACATTTTAGGGAGTCTTAGTGAACAAATAGACACCCTTAAATTACAAAAAAAGAAAAAATTTGAATCTGATGCGTTAGCAATCTTTTGTCCCAAATTTAGAAAGAAGCATGCCTTGAGAGAGTTCCCTTTGGATGAAGAAATAGTAGAGACTTGTGTAATTTGTTCAGAAAAACATGAGACCAAGAGTTGTCCTTCACTTCCTGGTCTTAAAGTTGTCTTTCAAGAGGAAACCCCTACAAATTCCACAGAATCTCTCAATTTTGTCTCTAGGAGGCCTTGGCAAGGACCTCAAACACAATGATTCCATGATCAGCTATATAATCAATCCCCACCAAATTGGAATTCTTGGAAGCAACCTTGGCCCCAATTCCAAAATCAATCTCAAACTTGGGCACAAGGAGCACAAAATCCCTATGGAAGATACTCTCAGTACTATCAATATCCACCATCCTATCCACCATATCCACATTTCCCTCCTCAACAAAATCCTCAAAATCCACAACATCAAAATCCACCACTTCCATTACCATTTCATCAGAAAACAAATCAGTTACCTGCCCAACCCATACCAAACCCTAACAATAAAAATCCTCAGAACACATACATGATAGAAGGCCAACAGTTTCTGACCTATTTGATTACTCCTTTAGACCTTAATGATGTTCAACTTAGGTCTAGAAGAATACTTAAAAAGAAGAAACCTTCTGTAATCATACAAGAAAAAAAAAACTCTGAGGAAGATTCTGTACGGGTAAATAAAAGTCTTGAAGAAGACACATCTTTTCAAGACCCAAATATTAAAAAATCAAAACAAAAAGAACCAATAATTTCAACTCCTATATTAGAGCAGCCATCAACATCTACCTCTACACCTCCCTTTCCAGAAAGATTACAAATTGATAGAGGTGTAGAAAAACAAATTATGGTGCCTAATTATGATTTCCTAAATGAGCTAAGGAATGTTTGTATTAAGATCCCATTATTACAATATATCAAGGAAATTCCAATTTTATCAAAAACAATAAATGAGTTGAGCATGAAAAAAACAGGAAAAAGAATCAAAGAGACAAAGAAAATTCAACTGGCAGGAAAAATAGCAGATATCATGATGGGTAAGATTTCCATTCCAAAGTATCTAGACCCAGGAAATCCAGTTGTTAAAATACACATCAATGGAACTGAGATCCAAAACACACTTATTGATTTAGAAGCAGCAATCAATATCATGAGTAGACAAATCATGGATAAACTGAAACTTCCTAATCTTCTTTTTACACCCACATTATTACAATTAGCAGACAGATCTGTGATCAAACCTGATGGGGTAATAGAAGACATTCCAGTGTCCCTATATTCTTGGGAGTATCCTATGGATTTTATGATCCTAACTCCTAAGAATAATCTAGGAGGGAATCCTATCATATTAGGAAGACCTTGGTTAGCTACAGCTGATGCTTTCATTAGCTGTAGATTCGGTGATATGTATATCTCTGATGGTAGTTCAACCAAGAAATTTACCCTGTATCCTCCAGCAAAAAAAATTATAGAATTAGATGATACTCAATGGATTGAGGATGAAGAAGACATACAACCTCTCTTCACAATTTTAGAAATTAGTGAAGATAGCTAGATTCTAAATACCTTAGAAAATTTTGAATCCTCTTCGGAATACAAACATGAAAAATTTCAAGAAGAATCCAACATTGAGTTTTTATCATCAAGACAGATGTCTCTTTACTCCATGGATAAATTTGGTAGCTCTACAATTAAGATATTTCCAGGTAAAAATTTAAACATAAACAAGAACCTAGAGAAATTTTAACAAGAAAAGCTAGTCAAGAGATTACAGAGACATTCTTCTGCATATGCATGGGAGTGCAATGATATGAAAGGGATAAGCCCTAAGACTTGCACTCATCACATCTACGTAGAGAAAAATTTTAAACCAATCAGACAACCTCAGAGATGGACGAATCCAAATCTTAGGGAGATTGTTAAAGAAGAATTGCAAAAATTGTTAAATGTCAACTTTATCTATCCCATTTCAGATAGTCAATGGGTTTCTCCTTTGGTAATTGTGCCAAATAAAAATGGTAAATGGAGGGTATGTATTGACTACCGGGAATTAAACAAAGCTACTCTTAAAGATCATTTTCCCCTACCTTTCATAGATTAGGTGTTAGATACATTAGCTGGCAAAAAGTACTTCTCATTTTTAGATGGGTTTAGTGGTTATAACCAAATTCAAGTAGCACTTGAAGATCAAGACAAAACCACATTTACCTGTCCTTGGGGTACCTATGCTTACTGAGTATTGCCATTTGGACTATGCAATGCACCCGCAACATTTCAAAGGGCAGTACTAGGAATCTTTTTAGATCTAATACATGATTGTGTAGAGGTATATATGGATGATTTCACAGTTTATGGAAACACATTTGAAGAAGCCTTAGCAAACTTGGAAAAAGTTTTAAAGAGATGTAAAGAAGCAAATATTTCACTTAGTCATGAAAAGTGTTTTATGATGTTTACTGAAGGAATTGTTTTAGGACATCACATTTCAGGGGATGGGATTAGAGTTGATGAGTTAAAAGTTGAAGTCATCTCTAACTTATCTATTCCAAGTTGTCAAAAAGATGTTAGGAGTTTTCTTGGATTTACAGGGTATTATCGAAGATTTATAGAAAACTTCACTAAGATAGCATCTCCACTCTTCAAATTACTTACCAAAGACTGTGAATTCAATTGGAATTCTGATTGCCAATTAGCCTTTGAGACCCTGAAAACAAAAATTTCTGAAGCACCTATTTTAAGGGGACCTAACTAGAAGTTACCTTTTCATATTTCAACAGATGCCTCAGATACAGCTCTAGGAGCAGTATTGGGACAAAAAGACCTGATTCCTTATGCCATCTATTATACAAGTAAAAATTTGACTCCTTCAGAGTTAAATTATACTGTAACTGAAAAAGAGTTTTTAGCTGTTGTTCATGCCATAAACAAATTCAGACACTATATAACAGGCTATGAAACTTTTGTTCACACAGATCATTCTGCAATTAGATACTTAATGAACAAATCAATTAATAATGGCAGAGTCATAAGATGGTTATTGCTTTTACAAGAATTCAACATTACCATTCTAGATAGACCTGGAAAACAAAACACAGTAGCTGATTTCCTATCTAGACTCCAAAACATCAAAGACAATACTCCAGTTGAAGATCAATTCCCCGATGAATATCTTTTTGCAATTTCTACTCAAACTCCTTGGTTTGCTGACATTGCTAATTATTTAGTTTCAGGGAAATTTCCTTCAATAATGAATGCAAGAGACAAAATAAAGATCATTTATGACAGTGCAAAATATTCATGGGTTGCTAATGAGTTATACAAAACAGGTCCAGACTTTATCATTAGGAGATGTGTTTGAGAAGATGAGATGCCTGAGATCCTCAAGGCATGTCATGATGAACCTTGTGGTGGACACTTTGATGATAAAAGGACAGCTTATAAGATCCTTCATTTAGGATACTATTGGCCATCCCTTTTTAAAGATGCTAAAGAGTATGTCAAAAGGTGTGACAGCTGCCAAAGGGTAGGGAAACCTTCTCCTTCAGGTGAGATGCCATTGCAGCCTCAGGTACATATTGAACCTTTTGAGAAATGGGTTTTAGATTTTGTAGGACCTATTAGTCCTCCATCAAGACAAAAGAAATATATATTAGTTTGCACTAATTATGTTACCAAATGGGTAGAGGCCAAGCCATTACTTTCTGCTACTGAAGCATCTGTAGTTAATTTTATTTTTGAGGATATTTTTACTCGTTTTGGTGTCCCAAGAGAAATTGTTACAGATCAAGGAGCTCAATTCACATCAAAGCTAGTGGAACAAATGGTGGAGAGGTATAAAATCACACATAAAATCTACTTCCTATCATCCACAAGAAAATGGTCAAGTGGAATCTAGTAATAACGTCATTGAAGGGATCCTAACAAAGACTGTTCATGTACATAGAAGAGATTGGGCAAACAGGCTTCCTGAAGCCTTGTGGGCCTATAGAACTACATGGAGAAGCACAACAGGTCATACTCCTTATGAACTTGTTTATGGAAAACAAGTCTTGTTTCCCATAGAGTTTCAGATTCAAACTTTTAAAATGGCAGTCCAGCTAGGACTTGATCTAACAGAAGCACAAAAGCATAGATTGGAGAATATTAATGAATTGGATGAGATTAGACAAGATGCAGTCCAGAGAAAAAATATAGTCCAACAGAAAAGGATTAGATGGCATGATAAGTACATTAAGGAAAAGAAATTCAAATAAGGTGACTGGGCCCTCTTGTTTGATTCAAAGTTCAAAGATTTTCAAGGTAAATTTCAAACACATTGGCTTGGCCATATGAAATTGTGAAATTTTTTGACAATGGAGCAATAAAAATCAAGACAATAGATGAAGATGAGGTCACTTTTCTTGTAAATGGTCATAGATTGAAACTGTATCATAAGCCACTTTCAAGAGAATAATTTTTCAAGAGATTCCAAGAGAACAATGATGTGAAGTTAATGAAGAAGAATCCTTCTTCTTCATCAACTTAATTGTATTTTCTGAAATCGGATGCATGAAAAAAAAAAGTATAAACATGAAAACTAATCATTGATTAGCATGTTTATACAGAAAAGATAAAGTGAAAATCAGAATCCTTTTGACTCTTTAGCTTTTCAAAATTGTTCTTTTCCTGCAAAGAAACTATCATAAAATCATAAGTGCAGACCCACTTTACATATCACATTCCACTTATGATCCATTTTTCTCCATCATATCTCACTTCATTCATATTTCATTCACTCCATTCATCCATACTTCATTCACTCCATTTCATGGTCCATTTCATTTTCATTTCAGATTTTCAAAATTGATCTCTTTCTGCAATTGAGTATTACAAATCATAAGTTGCAGACCACTTTTCATATTTCATTCCACTTCACATTTATGATCCATTTCATTCCATCATATTTCACTTCACTCATGCTTCATTCCACCGTATTTTATGATCCATTTTATTTCATTTCATACTACATTCCATCCATGTTTCAAATCATTTCATTCCATGTCTCAAGGATTTTACAGGTACATTCTGCAGCCAGATATTCCACAGCCAGACATTCTGCATCCAGACATTCTACAGCCAGATATTCTGCAGCCAACTATCCAGCAACCACTTGTTTAGCAGCAAATTGATCCTACACACCTATGTCAAATCAAAGGGATTATGAAGACTGAAAGATCAATGATTTTCAAAGGAAGACAAAGCATATTAAAACAAAAAAAAAATCAAAAGAAGGGCTAAGGTAAAATTGTGAAATTATTATGATAACAGATTATGAAAGTTATAGTATGGTTAAGTCATATGTATGTTTCATAAAGTTATTTTGATTATTCGTATTGATCAAGCCTATCATAAAATCCTTGGACAAATCCCTTCCACTCCACCATATCAAATCATCATTTATTAAAAATTAACGGTTAGTACTTGAAGTGAACTATTAGGTCACGTCACTAACCCGAAATATTCAATGATGATTTTGAAATCCCCATGGGATTTCTCCACGGTCTTTTACTTCATGACAACTCTCAAACTCATTTATTTGTATGATTTACCCTCATCGTATTTCACTCATTCCATATCCACTTCATGTCATTTTTCGTAGCCAATTCCTATCTGCAGAAACATAGAAGTCATCTTTGGGGTGAAAACAACCTTCTACAGCCATTTTTACCTTGAATAGGAGAGCAGTAATGGAGCAGTAAATTAAATATTGAGAAAAGAAGCCACGGGACTCATTGTAAGGTCCGAACCATTCGGAACCAAATATCTAGAAGGTTACCCACAAATTAGAGAGATGTTACAGCAGGTTGGATGGCTACAGTTTTTGGAGAAGTTCAATGGGTTTCATAAGGAGGTCACCAATTCATTTTCCCAGTCATTCAATGGGTCAGAAGTTGAAATAGGTGATGTCAAGTTCATTATCACATAATCATTTATAGCAGAAGCAACAAAGTTACCAAGGCAAGGTGAACGATGGTTCAAAAACAAGGAATTTCACAATGAAGCATGGAGGCAGATGCTAAAAACACCAGGTATGGATATCTCAGTTTTCAAGAAAGGCATTCCTAGTGCAGCCTTAAAGAATAAATGGCGAAATATGTTGCTAATTCTGTAAAAGTTTATAACTTGTGAGGGAAGGTTTGGCACCCTATATGTTTATCACATTTGACTTATGATGCATTTCCTAGATGAAGAAATCAATTTACCCTTTTTCTTACTCCATAGACTAAAGAGGATGGCTTCTAATGTCCAAAAAAGGGTTCAATTCTTAGAAACCACCTTGTATCACCATGGCCTAGTTAAAATCCTAATTGAGCATCATTTGAAAAAGGTGGGAGACAGTTGGGATGATTTCCTCTTGAGGAATCATTTTGAGGAACCTAAAGAAACTCCATCTGAAGGAAAACTTGTAAGAAGAAGCAGGAGAGGGGAAATTGCCAAATCTGTTGAACATAAAACTGGTAAATCCATACAAGAAGATAGTGAGGAGATTATCTCTGAAAATTTGGCTAAAATCAAGAAACAACTTAAAAAGGAAAAGATAATAAGGAAGTATGCTAAGGAGAGAGGTGAGGGACCATCTAAACTGAGAAGAAACCATAGGCTTAGATGCATATTGAAGAAAACAGGAGTTAAGCAAACAGGAATCATAGATATTAAAGATGAAGAGACACCAACTGACAGATCTCCTGAGTACCAATATGAAGAAGATCTTGAGAGAGGAACTCCGAAGCTAGACCCAGCCCAACAATAAATCTATAATTATGTTGAGTCATTGGAAAAGAGAGCTTCAGAAAACAGAGGAAGAACTCCTAGTCCTCAAGAATCTTCAATTGAAGTGCTAAGAAGAGATAAATATGAATTGGAAGTAGTTAATAGGCATATAAAAAATGAAAATGAAATTTTAAGGGAACAAGTCAAGCTGAAAAGTAACATGAACACAACTCTCTCTCTCTGCAAATGGAAAATTTGTTCAAGGCTAGTGAGAAGTTGAAGAAGAAAAACAAAAAGTTGAGCAGGGCACTTATAAATATGAGGTTCAAATTGGTCATAAGGAAGCTTAGGATGCCATTGAACACCAAGCAAATCAGAAAAAGGAAGTTAGATGTCCTAGCAAAAGTTTCAGAATACATGGATTGATTGCATGAGGACATGCAAAAGCTTTGCAGTGGGGGTATGTTGAGCCCCAAAGATGTCCTTTCCTTTCACCAAATTTCACTTCATTCCATTTGTCCTTTATCACTTATAGGCTTAAAATATCAATAGGAATGATTAAATTCACTTTAAGAATGAATGCAATGACTGACTTATTATACTTTTGTGGTTTTGTTGTCATAGTGATTTTTTATCTGACTTAGCTACAGTATGCAGCCATTTTGTAGCTAGTCGCATATTCCGCAGCTATATTTATGTTCACATAGGTTACAGGTGTCATTTGAGGGAAAAAAGCATATGGTTGAATTCCAGAACTCTCCTACATCATTCCTTTCCCTCTACGAAGTCTGAGCAAAAATCTGCAAGTGGTTATGCACGTGGAGGAAGCCAAAACTAAGAAGTAGACTTCTACAAGGACAAGGAATTTGCAGATGTCTTCAGCAAAGTATGAGTCCTCAACATGAGTTCTAATTTGATTTTGATTGAAAAAGACACCTATGCCTATTTATACTCAATGAAAGTTATGTATTTTTCTTATAAGAATAACTCGGTGAACTGAGAGACAACTAGCTAGTTGATGTTCTATTGTTAATTCTCAAAAACTGTGATACTCTGTTTTTTGAGAATTTTTCCTTTAATGAAAGAAGTACAACTTTGATACATGATCTGAAGAAATTTTAAGGAGTTGAGGATTCGTGTGCCAATCTGATGGTAGAGGGCCCCTACTATCCGAAAGGCTTTGTGCATATTTTCTAGATAAGTGATTTTTAACTCTGTTTATTCTTAATTTAGGCAGTTTTCTGAGCATCATGTTTTATGTTTACTTACATCGAATATTACAGTCAATCTTGTTCTCATGAATTGTTCCAATATATCACTAACACGTGAATGAGCTAGAGCTGTAGTACTTCGGAGGTTAATTTCATTTTAGTTCAATTATGTTTTTTGTATTTCAAGTTTTCTTAGTTAATTGCATTCTAGTCCTGTTAATTAGACTTAAAAGACCCTCATTATTTTACAAGATTCTCTTGTTCTTAGTCTTTTCTAACACATCATTATCATATGGAAAAGAATTAGTTATATCATTTTGAGTTCTTAACTGTTCTGCAATTTGTCATAATTTTACAAACAACCTTTTTCCAAAGTTATTCCAAGAGATCTCTAACCCTTGAATGAGGTTTAATAGTGACATTTTGAGTTGCAGAATGGGTTAATTCTAGTGTCATAAGTTATTTTAGCATAGGATTCCTTACTATATTGCAGATAATATTTTCTCAAAATGTCCCAACAAATTTCTAACAATGGATGAGATTTTCTCTGTGATATTTTAAGTTGTTGTTTACTAAAGAGAACTTCATTACATCAAACTTATCCTATTCTCAAGTTGTTCCAACATACCTCTAATGAAATGAATTGGACTGAGTTAATGTTATGAGTTACTTTTCTTGTCAAGCTTTACAATCTATGGATTAGCATTTTCTGTTCTTAGGTGCCATACACAGTTTAGAGTAGATTTTGTTCTGTTTTTAGTGTGATCAGTAACTTCTCTTTGCCAACAATTTAATTCTTTTCCTCTTAGCACAAAAACACAAAACCAAAAACACTAGAAAAAAACTAAACACAACGAAGTAGGAAGAAGATACCTAGGCACATATAGTGCACTTCACTTCAACAGTTTACTAGCCCTGGTTGAAAATTTATGACATCAATTTAGGAACACTAAGTTGAGTAGACAGTAATCTTCCATCTCTTCCTGATCAAATGAAATATCAGCTTCTTTACATTCCTCTTCACATTATTTTTCACATTCTTCTTCTGCATCACCTTCCATATATATGGCAGAAATGTGTTCTTCATCTTCTTTCTGATCATCATCAGCAGAATGAGAAGGTGTTGCTTCTATATATAAGGGTGCTTGAACTTGATCCTGATCTCTTCTCTCCCTCTGCAAAATATATAGGGGATGCTTTCTGAATTGGGGATTAAAAACCCCTCTGTTTTTCTGTG
Source organism: Pinus albicaulis (assembly GCA_034641835.2). Taxonomy (NCBI): domain Eukaryota; kingdom Viridiplantae; phylum Streptophyta; class Pinopsida; order Pinales; family Pinaceae; genus Pinus; species Pinus albicaulis. The sequence goes on from CM076580.1 coordinate 1,309,608,499, forward strand.
TGGGTTTCTTGTTATCCAATTCCAACTTTACTAATTTATTTGACAAATTTTTAATGACCTTGGTCATGTCATAAATCCTTTGATCTTGAATTTACTCTTCTTTAGATTTACCTTTATCTTGGACTGCCTGCTTTTCTTGAGCTTTTCCAGTAGCAGTCATATTTACTTCAATCTCCAATGCATCCATTTGGATTTGTTCAAGAGAAAGGGACCTTCTTTATCTCAAAGTAAAAATAAAATCTGATACAAATGCCCCATCAAAAACAACTCTTGCTCCAATGGGAGGAGGTTTCATTTCTACAGGCAAACTATTCTACAATTTATTGAATCTTTTGTTAAAATCACTCATATTTTCGTCAGGTTTTTTCTTAATAGCATTAAATTCTGTCAAAGAATAACCATGGTCTCTCTTTTCACCCCATATTTGGATGAATTGGCTTTCTAACTCATCCCAATCATTAATTGAGCCATTTGGTAACCCTTTAAACCATTTTCTTGCCTCTCCATTTAGGGACTGCACATAAAGTCTCATTACTACATCTAGATGTTCAACATTGAAATTTTTGGCAAAAGTGCAAAACAAAGGCACGTGTTGTTCTGCAGTTATTTCATCTTCACTAGTAAACCTAGGAAGCAAGTTAAGATATTCTTGAGGCATTTCATTCATTAGTTGGGGAAGATTTAATGGTGCATATCTGTTCATCAAGAAAGCAAGGGATGCCATGTTTATGCCCTGATTAAATACTCCTTGAGTAGTGGTAATTTCTGAACCAGTTGTAGGTATTGATGAATGAGGTGAAACAACTAATAAAGGAAGAGGCTGATAAAATAAATCAGAGGAGATAGCAACTGCATTAGGTTGAATCTCTATAAATGTAAATGATACAGATTCAAAATATTGCTCTTCTAACCTTGGTTCTTGGAAATGAATGGATGGAGACAAGGGTTCTTGTTCAGAGAAAGTGAGTTTCTGGGAAATATCCTTGGATGAAAGAGTATGAGAATTGCTTCCAGGTGCAGGCAGCATGGCATCAGGAGTAGAAAGTGTTCTTGATTTCTGGCCCTTTTTAGAAACCAATTTTTCTGGATTTGAAAGGGTAGGAAATTTCTACTGAGAGCTATCAGACCTCGTATGTGGCCTCTTATAAGCCAAAATTAGAAAATAAAAAGAGAAATTTTAATATTCCCTCCTCTCTGAATAACCAAAGGAAATATAAAGAATACCCAGGGAAAAAATTTCTCTTCTTCCTCCTCGACAACGACGCCAAAAAATGTTGTACCTTAAGAGATATTTCCTTAGTTATGATAAGGAATCAATGCTTAAGACATTTATATGATTATGTTACAAAATTATTTTTCTATGTTTAATCACCCTAAAGAATTTATCATTAAACCCTCAAATATCAAATATAATGAATTGCTCACAATGTTGTTGTCTGTTGATGTTGAATTAAATAACCACAAGAAAATGAAAGAAAGAAGCCCAAAATGATATGATTTTATACATAATATATCATCTCACAATCCAGAAGCAATTATATGAAAGAAGCAGTTAAAAAAAAGGAGCGCCAATTAAGGGTTTTAACTCTTTCTTACATAAGTAAAGAGAGACTTGTTGCTCATAAATTTATTTTATTCAAGGATAGAAGACAGAGAACGAAAATTTAAACACATATCAACACAAACATATTCCAGAAACTTGTTTCTCATTCATTAATATTTGAAATCTCTAAGTAAAAAATTATAGTCTGAAGGTCCAAAACTCTGAACCTTCCTTCCCCTGAATCATTACATTTAATACAATAAAAAGCAGTTCGAAACTGTTATAACTGATCCTAACAACCTCAACTCCTGACGACTTTGAAAACTATCTATTACATACTCTCAAAATGTCTTATTACATTTACATCATCTTTGAAATATTGTAATAACATAAAAATTGACACCCTAATCTATATGTTGAATGTGAATAGTTGACGATGCTGCTACATTTCCTATATTAGCTTCTGATTGGTATTTCTTCGAAGTTGAAGGATCTTTTGGCAAGTCTATCGTCCAAGCTCTGCACTTATTCCATGTCTCTACTCTTGTTCTGAGTGAATGTATCAGATTGTGATACTCTAACCTGAAATTAGTAATTCGGTTGTAAGATGGTCTTTTTGTAAATAGAGTTTTTACCAGCCACAACAACTGAAAATGTTTCTGAAGAAAGTTGATCATCATTGCCCCCTTGAGTACCTGAGTCTTTTCATGTGTATTATAAACTTTACTTTTTGTTAATACCAGTAAGTTTTCATAAGAATCCCATGACAACATACCTCCTCCTAGTGCCCAACATGAAGGTAAACCTTCTCTTGTTAATTTTTCCAATGATTTATCAAACTGACTTACTGCTTCTTTGATCTCTATCAACTTCTTTTATGTGGCTATTCTGTAATAATTCTTGACAATCATCTTATTAATCTATACTGCATATAATATTCTATCTTTAATCTCATTTCCCTCTAATTATTGATATGTTTTGGAACTAATAAAGTCGATGAATATTTTTGCCCAAATAGCCCTATTGATTTTCTTTTGTCTATCTGCCATTACTTGTTCTTCAAATTCTCTGATAAGACTTTTCTCTTCTGCAACCACCATCAAAAAGTGCCAAATTGACTTTATTTCAGAAATTATATCATTCCAAATGATATATTTTTCCTGCATTAAAGATATGTTCCCTTTCAATTTTTCTTTAAGGATTTTGATCTCAGCATTAGCATTATGACTTTCCATTTTGTATTTATTGGCTTCATTTTTTGCAGCTTAAATAATCTTTGATGCAGTCTCTAGATCTGCTTGAGCCTTTTTCCAATCCCTTTCCGCCATCTATAATTCAGTATTCAGTTGAGAAATATGTGCTTGTGGATCTTCGTTACCTGAAGGAAAAACAAATGTACAAGTATGACTATCAATATGATTTTGCAAAGATATTACAGTTTGTTTTATTTTTGAGATTTCTTCCTCCTTTTGCATAAGCTATTGTAGAATATTTTCCTTCTCATTCTCCACCATTGCAACCTCTGTAGCCATTGAATTCTCTCATGTAGGTAATTTTATCTTTTTCTTCAATGTAGATATCTTTGCTTCATCACTTTGCAGAAGCTTCTGCACAACATTCCTATCATTAGGGTCCACTCCAAGATTTATTGTAATTTTCTTCAGCTCCTCATTTTAAACTATTAAAGCCCCAGAGTTGGATTTTTCTAACTTCAACTTCTTAACTACTTTTCCAAGCATATTCTCTTCTTTCATTGCCATTGCATTAGTCTTCGTCAAGTCATTTACAATCAACTGTCCTGTTTGCATATGTAGGTTCACCTTATCCAACAATGCGATATTTTTCACATCTACGGTCACATTTACAGTATTGAAATTACTAGAGGAACCAATTGACATGTTAGTAGGGTGTGACAGGGAAATTCTGAATTGATCTTTCTCAAGATCCATGGTAGTCAAAAGCCTTGTTTGTTCTGGAGAAATCTGATATTTGGCTTGGGCCTCCATATTGGCTTTCATCTTCTGGTTCCTCTCTGCAATTTTGGAAAACATTTGTTTGATCAACAATACTTGTTCATGAGAGGTCTCATGTCTCTTGGGCGAAGCAAGAACATTTTGTTCTTCTCTTTATTGTAAAGAAAAAACAGGCTGATTATATGCATGCTCTTCATTAAACTTTGTCCTTTTCTCAGCTCCCTACTCATCATCTAAATCAACTATTGTTTCTTTACTTCTTTTATTAGACTTTTCTGATATGTTGGGAGTCCAAATATTTGAACCTGTTGAACTCATTACTCATTTTCTTGCTATCTTTTCTAAATTTGACCTACTTTCATGAATGAAAGCTAAATATCCATTCTCCACTCTTCTATTGGAGATTACACTATGAGGGTCATAAGCCCAGCTTTCCCCTAACAGCAAATGCATTTCACCTAACATTTCAGTAACCTCCTCAAATGCTTGTCTTATATTAACTATGAAAGGACCTACAATCGTGGGTAGTTTGAACATATGTCCCTTCTTTATGGGTACAAAGTGAGCTTGATCAACATTCAGACTTTGTCGAGTAAACTCCAAAGAAAATAGCCTCATGGGAACAAATACTAGAAGTCTATAAGGCTCAACACTTGCTCCATACAACCTAATTTTTGAATAATCCTCAAAAACAAACTAATCTCCAAACTTAAAATTTTCCCCTAAATTCATGAATTCTCGAGCTTTGGGTAAAAAACAGGGGGGAGGAACTCCATTCAAAACTTTATATGCACTTGTCATGAAATAACTGGAAAAATCAAATAGTCTAGTTTCATTTTGTTCCCTCCTCACTATATCTGTCCAGAAAACTACATATTGCCTCTTCTTATTTATATCCATAATATTTAGACCTAAATGCATAAATTCCTCCACATTTTGATATAAGAACAAGTAAATTATTAACGAAGTAAATATAAAAGAACCTGTTAATGATAGGCTCATTACTATGAATTTACTGCTTCCTGCTAATAGGATGGAATATCTAGCACCATTCCTAGCTTCATTATCATGGAAAACATCCCCAACATTGATTTTTCCACCATTCTGTCATCATATTTACCTAGAATCTTTACAATGCTGCTTAGAACCGGCTGAACCTCGGTATCAAAAATTTCCATAGGAAAATCCTTGCTGTCAGGCTGAAATTGTTGTGTGTTAAGCTTTAGAAAATGAATAAGTTGATGAAGTCTTGACCTACAAGGTTATCATAACACGCTACCAGAGAATAATCAGAGAATTGAACACATGAATCTGACTTGGGGTAGCAAAGGGCTTGGTGAATTAACTGGGCAGACACTTATAAAATTTTCTCTCCTTGACAATTCATCACAAAACATTTTCCAGGATACATAACAAAAACCAACCAGGATATAAATTCAGGAAAAATATGGGTTCTAGGGATGCATGCAGACAACAAACCAGAGTTTACCATGGCAACATAAATTGGGGAGGCTTTATCATTCAAGAGAACCTGCTGGTAAAACAGAAGATGAACTAGGGAATAGCTCGTATCTTGGATATTCCTCTCAATATCCATGAGAGGGATATGACTAGTAGAACCTGACAGAGATGAACGTTTAGCCATAATTCAGGAGTACAACGACAAATGACTTACAAGGTGACTAAATTTTGATAAGGTGATGGAAAAATGAATAGGGCGCAGCACAAATCAATCACAAATACCAACTTAATCCAAACTGACTTTGGAAAAAATGTGAATTTCACTTAAATAGGTAGCGTGGCTTTTTAAAATTAAATTTTGACATGACACGCCAACGAACTGTTGAGTTCACCTGACGTGGAGGACAGTTGTGAACAACTCAGTGCCTTACGTCACTGCGGGGGGTCTCGGGGTACGGAGAAATATCTTGGCTTGTGCCCTTGCATTCAATCTCCACCACTCATCTGTGTTACTCTCATGGTCAACCTGGCCAACTGCAGAGGCACACTTAATTTTAACTCATGCACTTGTTGTGCTCGTGGGTTGAGTCCTTTGATTGGGTTTGAAGAAGTCATCACATCCTGCTCGATAAAACAATCGAGCTTTAATCTTTTTGACAGGACCCACTCATATAAATTTTAAAGTATTTAAAATTTTTAGCTCTAATGCGATGAATCAAAATGTTTTAATGCTAAAGTATAGAGACCTTAATACTTTAACATGTTTTAACAACTTTCTATTTTTTTTTTGTATTTTCAAAAATTGAAAATAAAAGGATATTGAAAATGATCCACAACATTGACCACACTGTATATCATTGATTGTCTGCACTTTATGTCATCTATTGTCCGCAATGTATGACATATCTTATCCGCACTATATATTATATATAACCCACACTTTATATTTCAGAGATCACCATTGAACATTGTGTAAATGAGCCGCGGGTATAGGTATTTATATATAGAGACATATCTACTATCTTGAAGCCGACTATACTTACATATTTTAGGCCGACTCATCTAACATATTAAAGGATGAATTGAAGCATAGCACAAGTGTTTGATTTCCAGCGTTGGTGAGGGCTATTACAAGCCATTCTTCCACAAATTCTTGGACGTGTGACAAGGTTAATTACAAGATCTAGAGCATATATTGATGACTAGTTACTTCATATATATACATGACACTTTAATCATATTCTATGCCTAGGAGAATAAAACCTAATAGACATCAAGAAGAAGTCTATCTACTTAATAAATCTCGCTCAACAAAATTACATTTTATTATTTTGACTTCTTCTTTTCATTAGTACATAATTACATAGTCAACATGAAGACTGACCTAGTTACACTTTTCAACACACATGAAACTATTGCTTATCATTTAAGACAATTGAAAATATTTGGGATTTTGAATTGAGGGTTTTGGGTTATAGGAGCCTACTGGATGATTCATTATAAAGTTTGATTTGCATCTTGTAAATTTTTTTGAGAAGATCCTAGATTATTCATAATAAAATTTGACTTGCTTCTTGGAAACAATTTTGAGATTATTGCACATGTAGTTTCTTTTTCATCTATCATTTTTCTACTTTTGAGTGCATTTAAGCACCAATTTGTTATGATAATGATACACGACTATCTACCACAAGCTATAACCAATTTTTTATTCATAAGAGAAGCTTTATAATCTATAGCAGATTATTTTGCCAAAGGTTCCTTGACGATGCACCTTATTGGTTGTACACTTATTTTTTAGTTTCATTTTTCAATGACATGCACTGAAATTTTTTTTACTCACTCCATGAAATTTCTATCAAGGAGCAGGTAAAGTATCTAACCAAAAATTTTGTCTACTCGCTCCATAAAATTGCTATCAAGGAGCAACCAAAATTATCCAATCAAGTTAAAAAAAAAATTATTAACTGATAATAGTCCATGGCTACAATAGATTCAAATTAGATATTCATAGCCAATAGGCTATATAGTTTCTAAGTTAAAATGCCATAGGATAGTTGTTGATGCACTTAAAGAAAGGACAAATTTCTAGGGTTAATTTTTGTTCAGTTGGGCTATGTGGTTGAAAGTTGAAATATGTGGCTTCAATAAAGAAGTGTTGGTCACCTGGATTATGAATGAAATCTGTGGCTACAACAAACAAGAAAAGTGAAATATTATTATTTGATTTGTAAATTAGTGTCCACTTTATCATGTTTTAACAACATTCGTATGTTATTCCTTAGACAAGTTGGTCCAATCAAGTTTTGTGTGCCAAGCTAGTCAATGACGTGTCTTTTTGTCAGTGATATATGAGTTTTGAATTTTTTATGAATGTTGTTGGTGAGTGGATTTAGAGGTAGAAAAACAAGAAACCATATACAAATAGAAATGTATACGTCGTGCAGAGACCTATACCGATAGTTATCTTCCTTCTATCCTAGGATCCAATGAATATCTTCCACCATTGCATGCCATCAAATTTATTGCAGTGTGTCACATGTTTCTCATTACATAGTTTTGTTTGCTTTCTATTCACTTACTTGAATTTATTATTCATTTAAAGAACACAATCAATTCACTTCATTCGTTTAAATGTTGCAATTGGCTCAAGGAATCTGATCTCAACCATCATAAATTTTATTGAAGATTTACCCTCGTTCTTTAGTGCATACCTCAAGGGAAAGTCTATACACAAATTTATTTGTTAGACATAAACATACAATAAATTAAGGGAGACCCATGAGACTAGAAAAATATCAATCCAAAGGAAGAAACTCTTAAAAGGTTGTAAGCAAAGAGTTTTACCACTCGTGGATAGTTATACACCTCATAACTTGTACCCCATCTTCAGAACATTTCAAAAATACTTTACATATCGAATAAGTTTGTATGGATTTTTTTCCCTAATATTATTCTCTCTTCTCGAAGAACCCTCTAATTTGATTTCCTATTTTTTCTTTATTTTTTGGCAATTTCTAGGTGATGGTGTAGTTGTTAGGACAATATTATGGGATAAGAAGCATTTGTGTAAGACTGGAACGATTCACTTGCTATGTACTCTACAATTAGCAAGGAACGACATATGGCAATTTATATTCATAATTTAACGAAGAAAAAAAAACAATATGAACTCTCATCTAGACCATCAAAAGAAATCATACTGTGTTATTCACTAGAGCAATTACGAGTGGGAAAACAACCTCTTACATCTTATTAATACTATTGAGTTGATAATGAGTTACATTAATAGTTTTTTCGGCATATTCTCCTCACATTCACATCACACTCACATCAAGTACATTTGATGCACCGATTGCATCATCCACTTTGGTTAAAATGGTCTACTTTTACTCAATAGTAGTTCCTGGATAGGTATTGATGTGTATTTGGAAATTACAACAAGTATCATTGTAGAGAGGGTACATTAGGATTGCAAGTTGACCACCCTTAATCTTGTTTAAAATGCACATTCTACACGTTGTATTACTTCACTAGTCCTTGGGGGTAGTTAATTGTTATTGTTTTTTTTTTTTAATTAATTTTTGTTGGGTAGTTTTGAGTTGGTCAAATTATAAGGTTAAGAGGCAATTTATATTGGAAAGGTTATAGAATCTATCAATTTGACATAATGTAAGTGATTTCTTATATCTTGAAAGGCATTTTGTTTACTATTTTGCAATTGCTAGTTTAACTTTACAAAATATTTTTTTTTTATAAACTTTTACTAGTCATATATATATATATATATATAGTAATGCACATCAAATGAATTAATCCCGATCTTTGGAAGTGTATGATTTAGAAATTATTGGTAAATTCAGTACTTAATTTTTTTTTTTTAAACACATAAATATCTATAAAGTCTTTATATATTTACCAATATTTACCATTAACTTTAAAAAAATCTTTAATCCTTAATATTTTATGTTGAAAAAGTTAGCAATACGAGTAGAAGAACCTTTTATCCATAAAGTTTTTCTTTGGGACCTCGCACCAAATGGATACTCTCAGTAAATTCATATGGTTTAGATTGCTAGAATGGAGTATCTGAGGATGAATCTCTTTATAGGGGTAGGTTTCTAAATCCCTATTCTACATCTCCTCAAAATCATCTTCCAATTCTTTTCTCTCATACTAAATTGATGGATAAAGGTCACCATTATTTTCAACGATAATTAAACAAGCTCATATTACATATTGAGGTACAACTCTCAAATATTCTCAAATAATGATGTTTCAATTTTTTTGAAAAATATTTATATAAACATAAATTCCTATAGAAGAAACCTTCGAAAAAGCTCCAGATTTGTTAATAATAGACACTGTAGCTAATCTTAGCTCTCTCAAATCTTTTCATAGCACAATATTCGACATTGAAATCTTCAAGAAAGATCCAAGTTTGTTAATAATAGACACTGTAGCTAATCTTAGCTCTCTCAAATCTTTTCATAGCAGAATATTCGAGATTGAGACTTAATCTAAAAATAGGAGAACCTAGAGTCTTTTAAAACTTTCTAAAATAGTGCGAGAGTAATAATATACTACTATTCACTATCTTCAATGTATTTGCATATGTTATTTAATCCCATAATTGTGGCCAGATTCACTTCTATGGCTATCGTGATTTTTTTTGGAAATTAGTCTGCATTCTTTATTCTAAAATTAAAACCAGAATTATACTCTTTATCATCATCAAATCTAATGTACTCGCATCAACCTAAATACGGCTCATATTCCTGTGGACAATTTGACTTATGGGGATACCATGAAAAATTATATCCTAAAAAGGCTACCCTAATGTGCAATCGTTTAAGTCTTTCCAAATACGAACTATTAACCTAGTTATTACTGCCATGTATGACATCACCTTCCACTGTGGAATTCGCTATACATATACATTTAATTTTTAAATTTAATTAAATATCATATAATATTGGTAAGTAATATAATATAACTAACTTGGCATAACGCGTAGGTAGGTTAGTTTTTATATATATATATATAGTGGGAGAGGGTACAACACCTTTATATTTGATCTCAGTTACAATATAAAACTAACCTACCCTATTTATCGTAGTACACTCAGAGTATTTTTATTAACCGGTAAGGCGTTTTATTTGAAAACAACTTTGCTAAGTGTCAGGCTGTACAAGTCTAAAAGATGAAATGTTAGACGATTCAATAGTTTTACACTCTCTGATAAAAAAAACTGTCATCTCAACCGATTCTTGATGTTTAACTGAATGACTGGTTGAATCGATTTATGGGGGCCTTCACCTTCACGACTTCTGTCAAATATGTGAGCCTGCTGGTTTGTTTCTTGACCGCCTTCATGTCACATGTATGGAGAAGGAAGCACGATCGGGGAAGGTGGAGTATGAAGACCCCCCTCCTGCTCTGCTTTTAGACGTAAACGAATTATATCTCTAGTCGTTCTACAGAGCCAACATAGCCGAGTTCATGGCCACACTTTTGTTTTTGTATGTTACAGTTGCCACAGTCATCGGGAATAATAACGATAAGAGTCGGTATGGAGACGTGGGCACCCTGGGTATCGCCTGGTCATAGCTAAAGCTGCAGTAGGCGGCAACCTTGCAGTGGGCTATTACAACTATATTTGTCCTGCGGCGAAACCCATTGTGTTTGGGGTGGTTAAAAGCGCATTCCGTAGCTCTCCTGAGATAGCTGGTAAGCTTATACGGTTGCATTTTCGCAATTTTTTTTTCAAGGTACGTATCTCAATTACTTTTTGTAATGTACTCCTCTGTGTTATGAGTTATAACAGTGAATGAATAATGTTACTCCTGTGTGTTAAATTAGATGCCATTAGTTAATTTATATAGATTTATCAATAATGATATATTAATTAATATAAATTATTATATGTGAAATTTAATTTCAATATAAAGTTGGTTTTTAAATAAAACAACTCAATAAATTATTTATTGAATATAAACTTTGATTTTAATGTAAAACTGGTTTGGAAATACAATTTAATTTATTGAAATTTAAGGTAAAAAAAAATAATGTCTTCTTTCTTATATTTAGTAACATGTTTGGGTAGTAAGCATATTGGTTATGCTAACTCTCTTTATTTATATAAGTAAATGAATTTCTTATTTATATTATTTATGTGTATATAAAAAAAGTAATTTTTAATGTAATAATAGATTTTTTCAATGGTGATGTTGAAATAGTAAAGGTTAAGATGAATTTTTCATGAACATTTGAGTAACTTTATGTAACTTTATGAACTTTTGAGGTCTAACTTTCTCAAACAAAACAAAGAGAGCATACAACAATTTTTGTTTCAAGATAATATTTTTTTTTTTCAAATAATATTATTGAATCTCCAAGATCGTTCAACAATGTTACTTCAATTTTTGTAAAGGTTTTCAATGAATTATTTTAGATCATTTTGGATCTTTGTGTAGATGATTAGATTGTTTAGACTTCAAACATAGTTAAGACATGACTTTATTCAAGAAAACTTCAAAAACATGTTTAAATCATATTATTAAAATATTAATATTAATACATATTATTAAAAATACCAATAATTTAATGAACATATTTAGTATTTTTATTAGAAAAACACATTAAAATATAGTGAGAAAACAATATTAAATAGAAAATTGTAACTGATGACGAAAACCTATCATATACATTAAAAGGATTCGTATCTCATAGCATTATAAAGATTCCTCTTTCATAAAATTATTAGAAACTTGAACTACAACCAGTACCATCTAAAGGAATGGTGAGAAATAAGAAATTATGTTTAACAAATATTATAATTTTCCAAAAAAAACTAAAATTAAAAATGAGTCAAACCTATCATATGCATTAAAAAGATTCCACTTTGATGACATTATGGACCACTTAAAATTATTCCACTGTCATGATATAATGGCACAAAGTTTTTCAAATATAAAAAGTATTATCTAATGCCATAGCACTAAAATTCCATTTTCTTAACCATTTAAATGATACAAATTTCCAAACACTTTGTTTTTAAATAATCATGTTATGAAAATATTAAAATAACTTTTCAAATTGGTACTAAATAATTTTACAATTCACTTTATTTTAAATAATCATGTTATGAAAATATTAAAATAAATTTTTAAAATGATATTAAATAATTACGCTGTAAGGCGTTTTATTTGAAAACAATTTTGCTAAGTGCTAGGGTGTACAAGTCTGCAACATCCGATGAAATGTTAGACGATTCAATAGTTTTACACCGTCTGATCAAAAACTGTTTCATTTCAACCGATTCTTGATGTTTAACTGAATGACGGTTGAATCGATTTACGGGCGCCTTCACAACTTCTGTCAAATATGTGAACCTGCTGGTTAGTTTCTTGACCGTCTCAGCAGCAGCTAGAAAACTTGTCAGAGCTTAAAGCACTGTTTTTATTGACTTGAGAGAAAAAAAGATGGAGACTAAGAGCTGAACTGGTTGGTTTGTGCATGGAGCTTGACATCATTTATTGTTAATCCATGGTGCCACGCTCTTCCTCAAGAAGCTCAAATCCTCCTGCAAATGAATGAAAGCTTCAAGAATGATCCCCACAATGCATTGGACAACTAGATGATAGGCTCTGTCAATGCGCCTTGCAATTGGAATGGAATCACCTGCGACAATTCTACATGTATGGTTACTGAAATCGCACTCGAAGACAAATATCTCAATGACCCTCTTCATTCTGGCCTATGCAATCTGCAGAGCTTGGAAAAGCTTCATTCGGGTTTCAATAAACTTGTATGGGATTCTCCCACCGCCCCTCATGAATTGCAGCAACCTCCAATCCCTCAACCTCAACACAAATTCTCTGTCTGACACTTTGCCAGACCTCTTGGGACTAAATTCCTTGAAGATACTTAACCTCTCGACCAACAGCTTCGCACGGTAAGTCCCTCCTTCTCTGGGAAATTTACCAGAGCTCACCTCCCTCCACCTTGCACAGAATCCCTTTGCTCCTGGCACAATTCCCCAGGAACTCATAAGTTTGAATAAACTCAACACCTTCTACTTGGCCACTTGCAATTTGATATGAGAAATCCCCCTTTTCATTTTTAATTTCATAGAGCTGGGCCTCTTGGATCTCTCCAACAACAGATTGAATCGATCCATTCCCAAGGAAATCTCCAACTTGAAAATTTAACCATGACAAGTTATGTACAAATTTGTTTTAATGAAAATATCACCCCTTGACACAAATGATTCAATTAGGCTTTAGCATTTGGAAAGATGTTGACATATACTTCACCTATCATTTTGAAAATAGGCTAGAAGGAATATAAGCAGAAAATTAACTAGCATGAAGTTGTTTGTATCAAAATAAATGAAAGTTTGATGTTTGTGGTGTTTCTAATGTTGTTTAGTTTCTTGCCTTTACTAAAATTGACCAAAATCATTACAGATATCTTGCTTAGAAACTATTGGATCTCTTTAAGAATCTTACGGCATTTCCTTTGCAACATTTGGTGATGGTGCAATTGCTAGTTATACAACACCATGATGTATTTTTATCATAGTACACTCAGAGTTTAGTAGGACTCTGAAGGATTGCAATAAATAATACAAAAAAAATTATTGCTATAAATTTTGCAGTAATTTATACATTTGCAAAAAAAGCATGCTATATATAGAGGGAGAAAGGATTGAATATGCTCGAACCGATTTTCCCGAAATCAATGATATCATCCAAAATTTAATATTTAAATTTATTTAGATTAACAGCCAATTTCTGGAGTGCTAATACTCTTTCTTTGTTTGGCTGAGGAGCCATGAATCCAATTCCCTCGTGTCATTTCTATTGATTTTGAAAATAGAATGTTAGATGTTGCCTAATTTAAAAATTCACTCTTATGATTCTCCATTGCCAAGATAATCTTTGGAGATGATGAGAAGCTGAAGAAGTTTCTGAGATGGAAGGTCCAAATTCTGGAGAATGGCATCAAGCTCCTTGACTTCAAGCCATGATTCAGATCACATATCTTAAGAATATGCCGAAGGGAGAATCGAAGGGAGAATTGAGAGCCGCATCAAACCAAGGGAATATGCTTGCACTTTTTCAAGATAACTACCAAGAGATGGTAGCAAGAAAGGTCTGTAATAGTGTTAGTACATTCAACTGGGAGCTTTAATGTATAATAAGTATTTTTGTGATCCATAATGTAGATAAATAGAAAATCTTTCGGATTAATCACATTATTAGGATTTGGTCGACGTTTTGAACCATCTAATGTGGTCATGAGGATGAATCACATTAGATGGTTCGAAACATCGACCAAATCCTGATTAATCCGAAATATTTTCTATATATATAATAAGCAATTTATCCCTCTCTATCTACGTATTGAGAGTCAGATGTGTGTTATCAAAAACTGAATTCACTATCTCCGTCACTAATTGATTTTTATCTACCATCCGTGAGTTATACCTATAAACAACCATGGTGAAGCAATAGTTCAACATGGGAAATGCTTATACAACCAAAGCCAATACATGTATATGTTATAGGCTGCTACTGAAATATGTTGTAGATCTAAACAAATTAGCTCCTTGAAATGTTGTTAGCTCCTTGAGAAATTTCTTAAACTCAACCCCAACACCAAATGAGAAGAAAAGGGTTAAAACACTCAGCAAACTACTGAGAAGTTTTAAAAACAATAATCTGAAAAGTTTTAAAACCAATAATTAGATAAACCCAAAAATGTTCAAAACTTGAACAAAGCATTTGTAAAAATAATTACATAGCCAAAAAGAACTCGGTTAATTAAGTGAAAAAAGTTGGCATATTGAAGCATGAACGACTCAATAATAGCATCTGTGAATTAAGCATTAAGAAATGAAAATTTCAAAAAATAAAAAATTCAGACATTGAAAATTTTGAAAATTGAAATACTGACCTGAAGAAATTGACGTGGGTCTAACCCAAGAACCATGGAGGTAACTTTCAAGTTTTCACCAAATCCTTAGAATTCCCAATAAAAATAGTGATTTAGAGATTACATATGGTTTTAGGTATTTCTATCAAAAGATAGCAACCTATCCAAATGTTGATAATGATCTTATTACAGGCCAGCTAAATTCATAATTTCATAGACATGATGATGTTTATGGATAATACTTCTATTCTAAAATAAATATTTAAAAAAAAATTATAAAGTTAAATAAAAAAATCATAAAATTAAATAAAACGGAAATAAAACTAAATAGTAACTAATAAATTAAGAAGTTACTAAAAATCTCATAATAAGACCTTAACCAATCTGTTTAGAAATAAATAATAATAAAAATTGAATTCCTAAAGTTAAACTATAGATAAATGGCAAAACATTTTGGTCAAACACAAACTAATAAAAAGTAAAGGCAAAATTGAAGGCCTATGAGAAGGTATAATAAATTAATAAAATATTTAAAAACTAATTTGGCTTAAAATTTAAAATTTAACTTTTTACAATTTAATATTATCAGTAATTTTTTATAAGGCAATTTAATTAGCAATTGTCCTCTTATGGAGTACAATGTAAAATATGAGATTGAGATTGAAATTTTAGACTCCTATGGGTTAACCTTAAAAACACAATTATTATTGGTAATAATATAATATATGTTATAGAATATAATTTTGTTGCTTATATGATTGTTAGTTTTATTGAGCTAAGAGGGTTAAAAAAAAGCTACAGTACAATTATCTCATGAGTTTAGATAAAAAATTACAATACAATGATCTCATGCATTTATTAAAATAACCATACAGTAAAAAGGCTACAATTTAGATTAAAAAAATACAATACAATTATCCTATGTATTTAATAGTAATAGATCATAAATTTACCTTCAACAAAAACTTTTACCACATTAAAATTCCAAATTAGGTAAAATTTAAACAACTTTACTCTTTACTAAAGTCACTACCATTTTTAAACAAAATAAAAAGGTTAATTCAACACAAAGAATCCAAAATCAAGCTGTAAAATATTTTATTATTTAATTTAATTAATTATTTGTCAAATGAATCTTTAAAAGGAAAATCATATCCTATGGATATATTAAAATCTCTATACACATAAATATTTCCTCGTCAAAGTTGTAATATTGGAAAATATTTATTTGATGTAGTTTTATTATAAATTTTGTTATCATGCCATGTAAGAAACATCATTAAATTTAATATTAATATTGAAAGATTAATATTCATATTAATATTATTATTAAATATAATGTTATTGTTAAATATAACACTAATGTTAATATTATTCAACTTAATAACTTTTAATTAATACAATACTAAATTTAATATAATATTAATTTTTTTATATTATAATGATATATATTAACTCTAGATCTATAAGGGAGGGAAGAACAAGACATAGAGTGATAGAGGTGGAGAGATAGAGGGAGTGAGAGAAAGGAGAAGAGAGGGAGGGATGGAAAGATGGAATGGAAGAAGAGAAAGGGAGGGAAGAAGAAAGTGGAGAAAGAGATGGAGAGAGAATGTTTATGCTTGGGGTGAGATAGAGAGATAAAGAAGGAGAGATGGAGAGAAGGAGAGAGGAAGGTAGATAGTGACAAAGTTCAAGGAAAAAGTGAGAGAGAGAGAGAGAGAGTGGAGGGGGAGAAATAGGGGGAGGTAGGAGAGAAACAAAGGGAAAGGAAGGAAGAGAGTGAGGACGTGAGAGAGAGGAGGAGAGAGGAAGGGAGAGAGAGATGAAGGTAAGAAGAAATACACATAGAGAGAAAGTTGGAGAGACTTAGAGGGAGTGATAATGGATTTGGAGAGACAGGGAGAGAGGAGAGAAGGAAGGAAGAGAGATAGAAAGAGGGAGAGAGGGAGAGAATGAGAAGATTATAACTACTAGATGAATGATGTTATATGGTTTAATGAATGATTTTATTTTATTTTATCACTAATTCATAATTCTACATGCTTTTGTTGACATATATTCATCAAAATATATAAAAATATATATTATATAAAATTCACTCCCAAAATCACTCCTAGCTCCTAATGTATTTTCAATGGAAAGTATGATAAAAAAACATATGGTATGTTATTATGCATCTCTTATTAATATCTTTAGAACACAAGCGTGAGTTTAAAAGTCTTTTGTTCATCGAAGATCATCTTGATTTATTATACATTCTATCTTTGCAGTGAATATTGATCTAGCATCTTCATCTCTACAAAGAAAACGACCAACATAAAAGAATTGATAGCTAAATATTTATGTCTTGGTCGCTTAGATCTGGTTATTAATCCACCCAATCTTCTTTTCATCAATTGTGGTTTGTGTGTTCTCTTGCCATTTGATTTGAACCAAATCCAACCTTCTCATTTAGTTGCTTGAGTGATTTATGATCTCCTAGATTTGGTCATGAAATGACCCAAACAAAAGCTCTCAGAAATCTAAAATATGAACAAAAATCATTCTTTGATGTTGTCTAAACCATGCCATTTATTTACGAATAATCTTAAGAAATCAAATTTGTCTGTGTGGAGGGTAGACTAATTTCATATTCAAGCAGGTGTATATACGATCTGTTTTTTTAGTTATGGTAGTTTGGATTTGATTGTTTCATTGATGTTCTAACCCTAGGGGACAGGTATTGCAACCACCCAAAAATCTTGCACAAACGCAATGGTAGTATATTTGTTTTCTAAAGGTTGCTTGGATAAATTTGTGTAAATTTTGGATAGATAGAATGTTCTATGCTTAATGAAAATTTACTTCAATCTTCTAGGGCCCGATACAATATAGAAATCACATAAACATGAATGTAAAATGTTGATAGAACATACCAATAGATCAACAGAAGAAAATCCAATAAAATAGATCAGATTTACATATCTTCTTGTCCAGCAAAGATGTAGAATAATGTGCATTACGATAGTCAATAGGATGCTTCAACCAGCAAAGACTTTCTCAGGCCAGCCAACCCTCCAAGTGTCACACACACAACCCTCAAGGACATCTCATCAAAATTCAACATAATTCAACAAAAGAATCCCACATTCAGATTTCCGACATCATCCATATTTTCGACATCCCGATTTATGGCATCCATTTCCAGCATCATCCAAATTTACAGCATCCATTTCTGGCATCATCCAGATTTACAACATCTATTTCCCTCATCATCCAGATTTATGGCATCCATTTACGGAATCATCCAGATTTACGGCATCCAGATTTACAACATCATCCAGATTTACAGCATCTATTTCCCGCATCATCCAGATTTATGGCATCCATTTCCGGCATCATCCAGATTTACGACATCTAGATTTACAACATCCATATTTACACATGGGAGAGAGAGAAGCATCTTCTAGGCTATGTTAGTCATCAGTAATCTTTACTATCTGTATATGAATAAATATCAGTTCTAGATTTCTAAAAATAAGATTCCTGAATATTGTGAGTTTTAGAAATCTCACTGCCTTCATTATCCTTATATCAAAATTTTCACTATTCTACTATTTTTCCATTCCACGGTTAACCTACCACTCCTAAGATACCTCTCATGGGCTTGTGCCACTCATGTATATCCTATTTTCCCACCTATAACCCCAGCACTCTGATTTTCCTTTACCTCACCCCTCCACTTTCCATCTAGGGTTACCAAACAGCCTATTCCTTCCCATGTTCACTAGGTTCCTCAGCATTGATGGTCTCAAAACTATCTCTATAGGCTCTTTAGATAAATCAAGTACATTGGATTTTGGATCTTCGATACATCAATTTGTCAAAAAAATTATTTTTACACTTCAAGACACCAAACCAAGTTTCAATCAAAGACTAGGTCAAAGGATCCTCCCACTAGGTCATTAGGGTTTCATAGGTTGAAAGGTCATCCTTGGTGTTTTTAAAGAATTTTTTTTCCTGTGCTAGAAGCTGGCTCAAATGTAAAAGAATATCAGCACATGGTTGTGCAAGAAAGATCAGAAAATATCCTAAAAAGACCACCTTATCAAGTTCAAGTTCTGCAAAGGGTAACTGTGCATTTTGACATTTCTGCGGGTGTGTTAAAATTACTATCAGCAGAAATTTAGGTAAGGTAAGAGGCCTAATCCTCAATAAATACATTTACAACAAAGAAAGAGGACGCAGTTTGTGTTCAAGAAGAATCAGGGTTTCTAAGCCTGATTGGGCCAACAGTGTGCCAAGCAGTGAATCAAATGCAGCAAATAACCATGGAGGTGGTAGACCAAGAAAACCAAACATGAAGAGAAGTGTTTCAGAAATTATAGATAAAAAGGGGAAAAAGGTGAGGTGAACTGGACAAAAATTAATGAAACTGAAAGGGCTATAGAGAAGTTAGAAGATAAGACTAATAATTTTTCTCAAGCATCCCAGAAAACTAGGGTTTTGGTAAGGTGATCAAAGAAGGCGAAAGGGTAAGTTTGGACTCCATAATGAGAGCAAAGGGATTTTGCAGATGTCACTATGTTTGAAGATCCCAAACTTATCAAAGGAGTCTGTCATGCCTAAAAAATGTCAAAGGATAGTTTGAGCTCTATGTTGCAGGTAAGGAAAGATTTAAAAGATGCCACTGTGTGTAACATCCCAGAGTTTTCCAAGGTAAAATGTCTCACTGCCTCCAAAGAACAAGGATGTAAAGGATATCAGAAAAAGCTAAGTCAGTATGTTATGACTCCTGCAAATAAGAAATGGCCAAAAGAGAAGGTAGCAAGCATGATTTTGAATCCATAATGCTTGTCAAAAGGTTAGTTTATCATGCATAAGGATCAGTGAGAAGGGTGAAGATAGGATTTTCGGTCACCTACCAAGCACAAGATAATTTGAACTCCAAGGTAAGAACGAAGGAAGTTTTGAAAATACTGATTTGGGTTTAAGTTCCTAAGGTATCAAGGGTAAAGTTAGCATGCTTCAAAGATCAAATGGAAGAGCCAGTTCAAGGTTCTCATAATCACCTATCAACAAAGCAGTTGAAAGGCATCAATAGGCCAAAGGGAAGTCAACTTCATGACTCAAAGCAAACCTGCAAGAGCAAAAGGTAATGGAAATTAGTGAGAAAGGGAAAATCCATGTTTTCAAGTCACCCACGCTCAAAAATGTCAAAAGGGGTAAAAACATGATTACAACTTCATAATGCAAGAAAAAATGGGTTTTGACAGTGCTTCCATGAGAAAAAACCTCTCAAAGATGTTTTAAGAAGCTTACCACCACTGAATGAGAAAAAGAGACGTGTTAGGTTTCAAAATAGCAGAGAAGGAATTTTTTAGGGTCTATGTTGTGTCAAGATGAGTGAATCAGACCCTCAAGCTAAAAAGAAGATAATTTCATGCTTCCAGCAAGCTACCACCAAAAAGGAAAAAAGAGTCACTTAAAAATTTTCAAGTCACCTGCAACAAAAGCCAAAGAAACAGTAGTAAAAAGGAAATGGACTTAAAACATTAGGATATGGGTTATCATAGTTAAATTTAATTTCCTAGACTATAAAGTATCATTTTTTTCTTCACATAACTCATTGTGCACTTGCAAAGATCATCAGAGTAGTCAAGGAGAAAACCGTGAGTTTTTAAGGAAAAATCAGGCAAGTTTACCTAGCACTACATGTTTAGGAAGGAACTGCATGCCTAGACTCTTGCGCTGCATGACTGGGTATTTTCCCTATGTAAATTTACACGGTGTTGCACGCTTGAAGGTGTGTGCTGCTCATTTGGCCGAATGCAGCGCGTTTGCTCGACAGGTGGGCAAGCCAAGCAAATACATTCAACATTGCACCTTTGCCGACCTGACAACTCGTTCAACCCATCAGTGCTGCGCCTTTGCCAACTCGACAGGCCTAGCAGGCCCATCAAACACATTCAACATTGTGCCTTTACCGACTTGACAGCTCGTCCATCCCGTTCAGTGTTGCACCTTTGCCAACCCGATAGCCCAACAACCCGTTCAAGCACTGTGTGTTTGGCAAAGAGGGCCTCCACACTAGCTCCTTCACTCAAATCAAATCAGAGTTTTCCCAAACTGCCTCCAAAGTTTTTTTAAAGAATCTTTAAAGGGTATGTGTAGGATATCAACTCTCTTTTAAGATTTTTGCTATCATTTGATTAAAATAAGGAAACCCTAAGGTGAAAACCTAAATTTCATGCCTAAGAACATTGATTAAGCCTCCCTCCCTTGCAAACAAGGAAATAACAGTTAAGACAGGGGTAGATTAAGTTGGTTGCAATGGCTTGGAATTAGGCATCCATCAAAGCTTGAAAGCTCTATCCCTTACACTAAAAGCACATTCACATTGCCTTAGCCTTTTCCATTTCAAAATTTGACATAACAGCAAAGTGTGTCCAAGCAAAGTTTTTGTTTGCAACTTAGCAAGGGTAGTCATTGATTTGTCCTCTCACTCATAGCCATACACCCTACCCTCACTCATTCACTCCTCCACTTGTAAAAAACTGCTCTTTTTCATCACCACTCCATTACCTTCTTCCACATCCATTTCATAAGCAGGGTTAGGGTTTCCAAAGGCATCAGTGGTCAAAATGTCAAATGAAGGAGGAAATGGTAGTGTAGAAGAAGGCCAAGTGCCTAGGAGGCATCAACACAGAGGTGGAAGGATTAATAGGTTTGAACCTCAAAACACAATGGAGCTTAAAACCTCTCTTATGACTGTCACATGTTTCCAAAATGTGGGGTGTTTTCATTTTTGTGAAAGAGTACAAGAGGTAGAAATTCATCCTGAGCTGACTAGGCTCTTCATCCTTAACCTACATGAGAAATAAGTAAATCTGGCAGAGGTAAAATTTGAGCTATCATCAGATGCCATTGCTACTACCATTGGGATACCTAGTGTTGGTGAAAAATGGTTCAAACATGCCAATTTAGACATAAGCCACTATGAGCCATTCCTCAAGCCCAGATACAAAGACTACAATAAATCTATATTTCCTTTTTCACATTTTCTTGAGAGGTAGGCACCCATGATGAGGGTCATTATTAAATACTTCACATGTGAGGGAAGGTTTTCTAGGCTTTATTCCTATCACATTAGATTGCTCATGCACTTTACTAGGGTTAAGATGTTGCATTTTCCCTACTATCTCTACAGGAGTATTGACAATATATCTTATATTGTACAAAATAGAGACCCTTCATAGCAAATGCAGAGCCTCTTTCACCACTCTCTCATCAAGATTGTTGTGATGCATCGATTGGAGCAAAAGGGTATTCCATGGGAGGTTTTCATTGCCCATGAAGTGTTCACCAACCCACAACCTCATCCTTAGAAAAACATGCCTTCATCATCCCATCCTCCTTTCCTTACCCCTCCATCATCTCCTGATGAGCATGCTCCACCATCTACACATATTCCTTCACCTTAAGACAACCCTCCCTCATCTCCCTCTCCCAGTGCATCAGGTAATGAGGAAAGTGAAAATGAACAATCAAGTGACCATGAAGGAGAGGGTAATGATAAATCAAGCAATAATGAAGAAGAAGACAGTAAAGAGGAAGAAAATGAAGAGGCAGAGGTCAGTGGTGAGGCAGAAGGCATGGAAACATAAGAAAATGATGATGTTAGCAATAGTGATGCAAGTAGCAGTGAGGAGGAAGGCAGTAAAGAACATGGCAGTGAAAAAAATATCCATGGTGACAGTCATGACAGTGAAAATAGTAAGGCTCCTAGCAGTAATGAGGAGAAAAATGAAAGTGTTGAAAACAGTGAAGAGGCAGAAGAAAATTATGAGGCTCCTAGAAGTAATGAGGAACAAAATGAAAGTGCAGAAGGTAGTGAGGACACAAATGAAGAAAGTGGTCAAGAAGACATGGAGGTAGATGTCAATGAAGATGAGGAAAATGATGAAGAAATCAGCCAAATTAATGATGAAAATGAGGCATAAAATATTAGTGAAGAAGAGGCCACTAAGTCTAAAGGTAGTGAGGCTGATGATAGTAGTAAAGAGCACAATGAGGGTCACAACAATAAAGCACAGAGCATGGAAGAGAATGCAGATATCAGTGGTGATGAAGGCAGTGAAAAAAAAAATAATGAAGCACCTAGCGGTCAAGATAATGAGGGTGAGGCTGATGTAAGTGATGCCAATATCAGTGATGATGACAGCCCACAAGTCATTGAACAAAATGAAGATGCCAAAAGTAGTGAAAAAGAAGAAATCGAGGCTGATATCAGTGAAACAAATATCAGCGAGGCATAAGAGAACAGTGAAGATAATGTCAGTGCATAAATCAGTGATGAAGAAAAGAGCATGGAGAAATATTAAAGTAGCCATGAGAGCAACCATAAAATCCATGAAGTCAGTAAGGATATCACTGATGATGACAGCCAAGATGGAAACCATGGTGCAGACACCAAAATGACTGCAATTGAACCTTTTTCTTTGAATTATCAAAGAGGAAGTGGACATGAGTTTGCTGCCTCTAAAAGGCAAGGGGCCATGCCTTCCACTTCAACAAATAAGCTTGAAAAAGGAAAGGAAAAGGTCACTGTTAGAGATAAGAAATGAAAACATCAAACTAAACCAAAATTTTAATTGATTGACCTAGAGGATGAGAATGAAGAGAGGACCACTCACATTCTGCTCCAGAGAAAAGATGCATAGATTAGGGAGCTACAAAAAAAAAATTCCATGGAAAATTATGTCATTAACTATTATAAAGTTGAAAAAAAGCAGCTAGAGAAGACACAAAGGGACCTTGGCCTTAAGAAAACGATGGCCAAGCACTATGCCTTGAGAAATCAAATTGCAAGGGCCAAGCTCAAAAGAGCCCTTGCCAAAATTCAAGAAATCAAGGAGGAAAAAGACCAATAAAACCTTGAAATCCTAGCTTATGCTTCTATATAGGCATCCCAAACACCATGAGGGAGATATTTGCAAATTTTGGCAAGTTTTTGGAAATTTTGGTTTTTCACTGTTTTTGAGGGCTAAGGGCACAGTGCCCTTGGCACTGTGCCTTTTCTCAAGGCATCAATTGGAGATAAACTCTACATTTTTGGAATCCTTAGGCAAAGGGCATCATGCACACCAAATTTTAGATCATTTGGAGCAGTTTTGGTCCTCCAAAAGGCCCAAAAACATGCAAAATTTCACATATCTGCCATGTTTTTAGGGTTGGCGCTACACCCTTAGCAGCCTTGGGAGTTTTGGATTTTTATCAGGTTAATAATGTCCAATCAGAAAAATAGGGGCATTTTTGGAAAGTAGACTCAACAGGCTTTCCAACGAGCTATCACGGAGCGCATTCTGACATCGGGAAGGGCTTCAAAATTCAGCTGCAAGGTGACCCATTTTTTCAGTACAAGCACCACACCCTTGGACCTCACTTCTGCACCCTTATCTGCAAAAATTCAACAAAAGACACTAATTTATGGAAAATAGATATTTTATGGTTTTTTGGGGGCAAATCACTCCAAAGTTAGGTGTTAGAAGTTATTTTGCATTTATTTCATTAGATGTTTTAT
Organism: Pinus albicaulis; assembly: GCA_034641835.2. Taxonomy (NCBI): domain Eukaryota; kingdom Viridiplantae; phylum Streptophyta; class Pinopsida; order Pinales; family Pinaceae; genus Pinus; species Pinus albicaulis. Next base: position 1,309,632,983 of record CM076580.1, read on the forward strand.
GCCTTGGACCTTGCATGGTCTCTTTGGACATAAATGGTATTTATGATGTATTCATGACTTCTAGAAACCTCTAGGGTTTTCTCACCTCCTCTTTTCTTGTTAAATACGAAAATGAGGCTTCATTGTACCTATAGGTTATTATTCATAGTAGTACATATACTTTGAGATTGGAGAGAAATTTGGTTTTTGTGGATGGCTTGGCTTACTTGACAATGGAGAAGGCTTACTTGCATGATCTCTGAGCATAGTTAATGGTGATGTGTTCCTTATTTATTTCTTGTTTTCTCATGTTATCATTTTGTTCCATCTTTCTATTGTATTAGGACAAAAAATTTATGTTAAGAAATGTTGTTTAGAGGCACCTTAGCTATGTTTGTTCTCTATTGCTTCTATGTTTTCCTCTGCTAGGTCAGTTTAGAGAATTCTTACTTTCTCACTAGACCCAGTTATGCTTGTTTATATTAAAGATGATTTAATGAATCAAATGTCGAAGTATTTTTATGGTTAGGCCTGCTCTTTGATATTACTTAAACATTGTTATTAAGGTCTTTTACTTTGAAGTATTGTTGATTAGGTTTAGCTAAAGAGGTTTATGATTTTCCATGCCCTTTTGTTTATCCTAAATAGTTGCTTTGAAGGTCTTTATTGCTTGATTAATGAATTTAGCAGTTCCCTCTTCTTTTATCTCTGCTATATGTTTATCTTAGATGTTTTCTTAGCTTGAAGGTGAAATCACTAGAAGATTTACAGGTTTCTTGCCTTCTATAGTTCACTGGATTGTTGTCTTAATGCTTACTTGCTAGGGTTTAGTCAAAGAAGTTATTGTTATTCCCTGTCTTTGATTATTTCTTCATGCTTAGTAGCTTTAAAGGTCATTCTTGTTATGGTATTTGTTGAATAATTCTTAACTACCCTTTTGCACCTGCAATGTTCACAATTTGATGTCCGCTCCACTCACATAAGATTTTAGATCCATTTGACCATGTTAGACCTGCCTTATGATACAACCTAGACCTATTGTTAGACTCCTCAAGACCTTTGTAGACTCCATAGCCCAATGGATTGATTCTCTCTTACTCTACATATTCTCCTTGACAACTTATCCAACCAAACAAACAAAAAAACAAACCCTAAACCTAATAAATAGCTTAAAATAAAAGCCTAAAAGCTATCAAGCTATAATTTTCATAGAAACATAGAGAGAGCCCTCTCTAAGTCCAGGAAGGATAGGTCCTAGGACTCCAAAGACTGGTTTGATGTTACCCATGTGCATTTGGTCTTGCCAATCTAACAAATTATGGGGACCTAACATAATGGTGATCATGGTGGGTCACTGAGTAATTAACAACCTTAGACATCCTTAAAGAACTTAGAAAACCTCTGTCAAACTTAAAAATTCAAGTGTTAGCCAAGAGTAGTATCTAATTGATTCACCATACTAGCAAAATGATGACACAATTGTAGGACACTCATTAAAAACCTTAGTGTTGTAAAGAAACTCAGAAATTCCCAAAAACATCTCTAGATTGGTTTTTTCCAATTGTTGTTGGTGGACCACAAGTGCATATCTTCAAAACAGTAATAAACATGCACTTGGTGACTCCATTAGCCTCTAGTAGGCCTACTGACTACACTAGTTCCCATAGACTCCCTTGGGAATGCATTAATCAGTTATAACAATATAAAACCCAGCCGCTCATTGTGTGAGTTTATTACCCTTGCAGATAGGTCTATTTTAAAAACACTCCTAAACTTTTACCCTCTCTGCATTATTGAGTTTGAAGTCTGGCTTCACAAAGTATAAGCACCAGATCTCACCCTAACCCTAACCCTCCTACCATATTTGATGACCCAGAAAAGATTTTGTGGAAAACTTCTAGGAACCAAGATTCAATAACTGTTAGGATCATTCAAAAAGAAAGTTCTATCCTGAAAACCTCACAGCCTTGCAAGATCCCCAATTTGATTTATACCATAGAAAAATCCTTTTTAGAGCTAAGTCTCAGAGTGGGATAGACCAGACAGACCTTGAGCTCATAGATTTGCAGCAGAGTCTAAGTAGAGAAGCCTCTCCTTCCACTCCTCCTGATTTTCAGCTTCTCCAAACTTTGGCTCTTTTTATTCCAAATCTGTTCAATCTCAGTTTTTTGGTCCAAGTACATTTGCCACCCCCATTCACGCATCCATTATGCAAACCACTCCACTTCATCCTCCACCTTCTCTCACAAAACCCCCTCTTACAAACCCTCCTTGTGTTCCTTTACCTCCAATCATGGCAGCATGGTTTTCCCCCTTGGTTTTACCTCAACCTTTACTGCCCATGCCTCAAGACTACCAATCCAAAATCCCCCACTTCACTGGAGCTGAATCTACCACTACCAAAAAACATGTAGATAGGACGAATGATGTCTTTGAATACCAAGAGATAGAAGAAGATACCATAAAAATGAGGATGTTTTCCCGAAGCTTAGGAGGAGAAGCTAAAAAATGGTTCAAAAAATTAACTCCTAACAACATTCATGACCTCCCTTCCCTCTTTCAAACATTCATAAACAAGTGGGAGATTAAGAAAAACCCTCTCCAAATCCTCTTAGAGTATAACAACCTTAAGAGAAACGTCGAGGAAAGTGACCAAGACTAATGCACTAGGTTCAATAGTGTGTACAATGCACTCCCGCCTCATATGAAACCTCCACAAGGCCTAGCCTTAATAAAATTCCCAGAGGGTTTTAATCCAGGCATGGCCTACAAATTGAGAGAAAGAGATCCCCTAACTTTAGAAGACATGAAAAGGGGAGTTGTGAATGTAGAGGCCAATCTAATTGAAAAGAAAGCTATGATGAGGTCAGAAAAGAAGGTCACATACGAATATGAAACCATGGCCTCCACCTTGGATGCCAAAATTGAAAATCTAGTGAGGTTAATGGAAAGAATGATGGAGAGTATCAACTTGAGTGAAAGAGCCCCTCCTAGGGAAAACCAACCAAATCCCCAAAATAGAAATAGAAATCAAAACTTTAGAAGAGACCCTCCCCAAAACATACAGAGAGACAATGACCAACAAATCAGGCCTCCTTTCCAATACAACTATGTAGATGAAGAGGAAAGAGAGACTGAACAGCTAGAAGAAAACCATGTAAACTTGATAGGCTCTGATAATGAGGATGATTTTTTTCTCACAGAAGAAGAACAAGGGTTATTTTCCTGAAACCAAAATGATAAAAAAAACTATGAGGAGTTTGAAGAGAATAAATTAGGATTTGAAAATGCCATAATGGAGGTTCATAGGCAATATGACCTTAGGAGTAATAAAAACCAAGATGCCTCCAAAAAGAACAAATTAGAAATTTTTTTTAGAAATACCCCTAAAAACATCCTTAAGAAAACAACTGTAAAACACAAACATAATGGCTAAGAAATCTGATCAAACCAAAGACAAATCCACCCAATCAAATGGTGACCCTAGTTGCCCTAGTACATCAACTAGTGGAACTGGAAAAACTGCTCTAAATGACAGTGCTAATAAAACTCAGCAAACCAAAATTGCTGAAAAGACTATGTGTGACAAAACTGATGTAAATGTACCAAAAACACTAGCACCTTTCATTTTCGAGGAAGATATTTCCAAGATCAAAATAAGCATGCGTCTTACTGAACTAGTAACTCAATATGTATATAGGACCCAAGTTTTGAAATCTTTGAACATAGGAAATGACATCGACACTCTGAATTTAACTAATGACAAGCCAAAACTATTGTTTGGACCTGAAGTAGAGGGAAAATATCAAGAAGGAGTTGTACCTCCTTTCTATGTTAGCTTAAACATTCATGACAAAATATTTTACAATGCTATGTTAGACTACAGTGCCTCACACAATCTCATGCCCAAGGTGGTAATAGAGAGATTAGGCCTCGAAATAACCAAACCTTACAAAGACTTGCATTCTTTTGACTCAAGAAGAGTCAAATGTTTGGGTCTAATCAAGGATTTGTGTGTCAATCTAGCACAAATACCTGCTAAGAGTCTAGTCATGGACATAGTGGTTGCTGACATTCCCCCAAAGTATGGAATGCTTCTATACAGACCATGGGGATCCAAACTCCAGGGAAACCTTCAAATGGACATGTCCTATGCTACCATCCCGATCTTTAACCAAACAAGGAGATTGTATCGAGAATCACACATGAAATATATGGTTAGTAGCCAAGATAGGCCAAACAACACTCCTCTTTATTCTATCCATTCATATCTTGACTCATTTATATTGTATAATGAAGATGACACTGATGAACAAGTAAATGAAATTGAGAAAGATCTAGGCCTACCGCAACAGTCAATTCAAACACTAAATGAAGAACTTGACAGCCAAAAATCTAGCATCCCTGAACAACAACATAATGGCGAAGTTGAACTCGAAACACTTTGGAACATGAGCTTTGATGGCTCTTGTGGCAAAGCTGGTTCGGGAGCTAGTATCTAGATACATAACACCAATGAGGTAATTCCTACAAACTATAATTTCAATGCACTAAAAATATTGTAGAATATGAGGCCCTTATCCTTGGTTTACATTTCTTAAAAGACATAGGAGCCAAGAAAATTTATGTTCAAGGATATTCTGAACTAATAATTAAACAAATCAAGGGAGAATATTCTGCCAAGAATCCTAGGCTAAGAGAGTATAGGAATGATGCCTTAGACCTCCTGAAAAATTTTGAGAAGTATGAACTTACCTCCATCCCTAGAGCTCAAAATAGCCTTGCAAATGAGCTTTCCTTTGCTACCAGCGCATGCCAAATACCCCATGCCAATGAACAATACACTGTGAAAGTCAAGAATAGTCCTACAGTACCTGACAACATAGATTATTGGAAAGTGTTTAAGGGTGAGAAACAAATTGATGATTTCCTGCAATTTAAGGATGAATTTTCAATACCAAAACTAAGTTTAGAGCATGAACAAGATTGCCCAAATGAAGAAAAAACACCAAAAAACAAAACCATTTCCTTCTACTGATGTAAATCTATTAGAACACTTTCATGAGGCAGAATTTTCTATGGATCTGGATAAAAAATACCTTGAGGTTTTACAATGCAAAGATGACTCAATACCAAGAGGTCTTACCCCCTTAGAAGAGCTGTTTGACCTCAATGATGTGGCTAGGAAGCCAAAAATGGAAACCACTGAAGCTGATGTGGAAGAATGCAACATAGGTAGCATAGAAACACCCAAAATGATCAAGCTGTCCAAAAGTCTCCCTCCTCACATAAAACATAAATATATAGAATTGTTCAGATAGTTTAAAGATTTTTTTGCATGGGGGTATGAGGACTTGAATTCCTATAACACAAGCATTATTCAACATAAAATTCCTCTCAAGGAAAATCAGAAACCATTCAGGAAAAAATTGAGAAGAATAAACCCCGTCTTAGTGCCTTTAGTTGAAAAAGAAATAAAGAAGATGTATGATGTTGGTATCATAGTCTCGCTTAGGTACTCAGAATGGGTTTCTAACCTTTTCTCAGTAAGAAAGAAAAAAGGGGAGATTAGGCTGTGCATATACTTTAGAAAATTGAACAAAGCCTCCCTAAAGGACAAATACCCTTTACCCAAAATGGATCATATACTGCAAAGGGTGGTAGGTTCTAAGAGAATATCATTGCGTGATGGCTTTTCGGGGTACAACCAGGTACTAGTACTACCAAGTGATCAACACAAAACCACTTTCACAACACCTTGGGGCACATTCATGTATGTAAAAATGCCATTTGGGTTGATGAGTGCAGGGGCTACTTTTCAAAGAGCCATGGACATAGCTTTTTCTGAAGAAAAAGGTTACTTCATAGTGATATACCTGGATGACATCATTGTCTATTCTAAAACTCATGAATAACACCTAGTTCATTTGAGAATGGTCTTTGAGAAGTGTAGTAAGTATGGCCTATCTCTGAATCCTAAGAAAACATTGTTTGGTATTCAAGAAGGAAAGCTCTTAGGCCACATAATTTTCAAAGAAGGGATAAAGATAGACCCCAAAAGGATTGAAGGTATAATGCAGATCAACCATCCTAGAAACATTAAAGAGTTGCAATCTTTCATTGGAAATATAAACTTCCTAAGAAGGTTCATACCTAACCTTGTTGAACTCCTAAGAAATATCATAAACATGTTGAAAATAGAAGTAGGAGTCAACTGTACCATGGAAGCCAAACAATCCTTTGAACTCGTAAAACAAACCCTTACCCAAACACGAGTTCTAATTAGCCCCGACTTTACCAAGGATTGCTTCATTTTCTCCTTTACATCAAAACATACTATTGTTGTTGTATTGCTTCAAAATAACATGATGGGACAAGAACATCCCATAGCCTTTTTCAGCAAAGTATTAAGGGATGATCCTCCAAAATATAACATCATGGAGAAACAAGCCTTTGCCTTCATCAAAGCATTGAAAGACTTTAGAGTCTACATTTTGCACTCCCATTTTATTGCTTTCATTCCACATACAGTTGTTAAAGACATCCTAATTCAGGACCCTGATGATAAAAGGGGTAAATGGATTGTTATTATCGGAGAATATGATTTGGAAATCAGACCCACTAAACTGATTAAAGGACAAGGACTCACAAAAATCATGGCTGAATCAAATTTCCAAGCACTAGACATGAATATGATTGATGCATTATAGGAATAGGAAGAGGTCACAGCTCCACCCATTGAATAATTATTTCTGAATTCATCTTGGTATGCTGATATTCTATATGTGCTCTTTTATCTTAATTCTCCTCCTACTTTATCCAAAACAAAAGCTAGATTCTTGAAAGAAAAAGCTTTAAATTTCTTCATTTTAGATGGATTTTTGTATTGGAAAAATTATGTTGGCATCTTTCTTAAATGTTTGCTTGAATATGATGCAGATATAAATATGCATGAGTTCCATGAAGGAGAGTGTGGAGGTCACCTCTATTGGAAAACCACAGCCAACAAAATCCTTAGAGATGGTTACTATTGGCCCACTCTTTTTCCCAATACACACAAGCTAGTTGCAACTTGCCATAAATGTCAAATATTTGATGGCAAGGAAAAGCTACTACCTTTTCCCTTGCATCCTATCAGTGTTGAAACTCCTTTTCAATAGTGGGATTTAGATTTCATTGGTGAAATCCACCTTGCCTCATCTGCCCAACACAAGTGGATTCTCACTGCTACTCATTATTTCACCAAGTGGATGGAAGCCATCCCTTCAAGGAATGCTATCGACTTAGTCATCATAAAATTCCTTGAAACCAACATCCTATCCATATTTGGCAGTCCTAAAAATATCATCACCGATAATGCTGCTACATTTAAGTCCAAAATAATGGTGTAATTTTGCTACAAGTACCACATCACACTAGGGCACGCCACTGCTTATTACCCTCAAGGTAATGGACTGGATGAGTCCTCTAACAAAATTTTGGTGAACATCATCAAGAAGGTGCTAGAAGAGAACAAAAAATCATGGCATAGAAAGATGTTCCATGCACTATGGGCTAATAGGCTAACAACTAATAAATCTATCAATATGTCTCCCTATTAGCTGGTTTATGGAATGGATGTTGTTTTCCAAACATTATTGGGAGTTCCAATTATGAAGCTTCTTCAAGAGGTATAATCAGAATAGAATGACATGCAAAGGAGGCTGAACCAAACCATTCATTTGCAGCAGTCAAGGGAAGAAGTTTACAAAATAACACAAGCATTACAAGAGAACATAAATAAGATCTTTGATAAAAGAATCAAAGCCAATGATATCCAAATTGGAGACAAGGTGCTGAAATGGGATTTAAGGAGAGAGGAAAAAGGCAAGCATGGAAAATTTGAAAATTTGTGGAAAGGTCCTTACATCATTCATTCAGTTAGAGGTAACAATGATTTCTTTTTACAAGAGCTGGATGGAGTAGAGTTATTCGGAGGTCTTGTCAATGGTAGGATGCTCAAACACTATTTTTGTCAAAATTCCTAGTTTGAAGCTTTCATTCGTTGTACATAACATTGCTTGATGAAATATAAGAGAAACAAAAAAAGAAAAATAGAAAAAGAAGTAAAGAGGGAATAAAAACAATAGGTATAGCCCCATACCCAAAAAAAAGAGTACTGTTGAAAGTGTGCAAACCCAAATGCCACTCCTATTGAAGAAAAGAGAGTCTTTTTCATTCATCTAGCCTAATCATGATTTAACATGTTTTAATTTTCTATTGATAGGTTAGTGAAAGAAGACTTGTCAAACCATTTAAGCTTGAATTGTCAGTAGATTAGATTAGGAAAATATTGCTAGTTCCTAAAGCACAAATCTGAACCAAGAGAAAAAGAGGGATGCCTAACAAATTCTAAATCACAACCCTCATGTTTTCTATTTTTTTATTGTACAAAAATGATGTCTGTGTGCAACTTTCCAAATGCCACAGTCCATGGAAAATCAGATTTCTCAATCCTGTTTTGATCATGTTTTCAATTTTTTGTTAGTAGGATAGAGAATAAAGTTTGTCAAACAGCTTAATCTTGACAAATGAGTAGACTAGGCAGAGAATAAGAAGAGTTCATTAGTCTAACCTGAACTCTTGGAAGTAGTAAGGGTACAAATAGATAGTTTTTATGCTTTCAAAAGAAAAGAATGTCAAGGTTTTGCGAGTCCAAGTCCACCCAAAAGAAGAAAAAATAGGCAAAGTAGTGATGCAGGAGCATCAAGACCTTTTTCTCCATTTGTAAATATGGGGTGTGATAATATTAATTTGTAAATATGGGGTGTGATGATTTTTAATATTTTATTAATTAATTTGAATTAAATAGGAGAAGGTGAGGATTTATGTAAATATCTTTTTATTAATAAAAGGATATGAAGAAATTTAATAAATTGAAGGATTTTAGGGATAAAAACCTATCCTTTAGGGATGTTGAGAAATTTAGGGGTTTGTTGAGGATTTTAAGGGATTGAGCATTTAATGTAATGATTTTTAGAAATTGTATAAATAGGAGGGCTTTTTGTGAGAAAAATACATTGAGTGAGTGTTGAGTGAGAGTGGTTGAAGAAGGCTTGAATAGCCAAGGCTGTAAGCCTCTGGCATTTTGTAAGGGCCAATTGTTGAATATCTGGCCATGCACAAAGGGTTTTGAGATTGATTTTCATTTGTTTATACAATGAGGAATTTTGTGTGAGTTTTATATTTGTGGTCGAATTGGTATAATGAGTTAAAGTTTTTAAATTCAGTCATTTGATAAACCAGCTCTGCACATAAGTTAAGAATCGACTTTAACAAGTATTATAGCTCTTATTGAAATGATGAATCTGTATACTTTTATGTCGATTTATAAGGGTGTATTATGAAACTATGTTCATAGATTTGAACGAAAATTACATTGGGAAAAACTATTAAATTGAAATTGGGTTCAATGCAAAATTAACCATACATTGTATGACGCAGAGCGCAAGTTTTCTGCAGAGTTCTGGACATTGGCAATAAAAACAACGATCGATTGAAATGCTGGTGAAGTCGATCTATATTGCAGGTATTTAATAGCTGAACTGCAAATAAATTAAATTGAATCGATGTTCAGAGTGGATACGCGTGGCTGGAAATCGGTGTATAGACAGCGTTGAAGGCGTTAAACACTGGAGGTTCAATGTTAAAGTCTCAATTCAGGAATGCGTTAACCAGTTCTGGAATCGATTAGTAATTGTTCTTCATTTAAGTGTGTTGAAACCACAGGATGGTATTAATCGATTGAGATTCAATTTGCCGTATGAAGGGCGCACAGTAAACAAATTGAAAGACTTTGTTGATTTAATAGTATAACACAAATTTATGGCGTGATAAACTGCTGCAAGGGAAATCGATGTGTATCAAGCCTTCGCTGTAGCGTTCAATTGATGTTTGCTGCATGTAGAATTGAATTTGTGAATTGTGTTCAATGCGTTCAGATGTTTAAATTGCCTGATGGGAATTGAATCACAGGTCAAAAGTGTAGTGGAAAGCAATGAAAAGGTTTTTTCTGGGTGTGAAGAATGTATCGATTCATTGGCAATCGATCATCAGAATTCTGCTTGAGAGCAACAGCGTTTGATAATCCAGATTTGACATGCCAGAAGATGCGATGCAGAGTTGAAGACGCAGTTTGCCAGAGTAAACACGTCGATGTAAGCGATGTGTTCGATTGCTGAAACCTAGAATCTAAAGGCGCAGTCCAAAACGAGTTAGTTGAAATGAAAACTTCAAGCAGTTTGATGTTTGATATAGCAAACATATGAAAATTAAGCACTGGGATTTAAAAGGTAAGGCACACTCTTCAATCGAATCCAGTCATAATGCCAATGACATTTGTAAATAGGAGAAATTGCAGTGAAGTGATTAATTCTTAATTTCAAGAATTCATATACAGAATGAAGATCATTAAGCAAAGAAACTGAACTCTGAATATGAGTAGAACGTTGGTCCGAGTCTTATTTAGACGTAGTGTCATTTGTCCATGAGCTTTTGTTTGGTTGAAATTGGTTCTGACATAAAATTTGTATAAAGCCGTTACAAAGGATCGAGGTGAAATTGGGATAAACAACGTACTGTAGGCGTATCGCCCATAGAAAGTGTGCCATGAGTGGGACTGTTATTGTGTTATTTGGTATTGAATTTCGGTTTATAGAAAAGTAAGGGCGCATTCTTAAATCAAGCCATGAATGAAATTGTGGATATGGTATGAGAGGGATGAATGCATGATTTCATGAAGGAACCTGAATGTTCAGAATTTGTGAAAGGCAAGCTCTTGAAACTTGGGTTTAAGTCCCATTAAAAAGTGATTGTTAAAGAATGAGAAGAGGTATGGAATATGGATTATGGAATAATGATTTGAATAGAGAGTTGATTGATAATTTGATATCTATGGAATGGTTGTGATGAAAGTATGTGAATTGGAATGATAATTATGATGTAAATTTGGGATGGTGTGTAATGGTTTCATAACCATTGTTGTTTGTTCAAAGAAGCTTTCATATAAATGATAATCAGGGTGAAATTGCCATGCCTTGAGGAAAAAGTTGAGGCGCATGCTTTTACATGAATGAGTAGATGAGATCCTGGGTATGGCAAGCTCTAAGCTTGCGTCATTTTTGGTATCAGAGCTTGGCTCTGTATGAAGGTTTTTGAAAAGCATTGAAGATTGAATTTGACTTTATATCAAATCATGTGTGGAGAGATGTGTATGCAGGAAAAGGAGGTCAGATTCTAATCTGACAGTCAAAGCAAACCAGAGTACAGCCGAAGAATTGAACAGGTATTGTGTTTGGTTAAGTTTGATTTGGGTTTTACTGACAAGAGACAGATTAAGGATTGATGGTTACAGCAAAGAAGAAACTGAGAAAAGAAGGAATTGTTGCTAAAGTTTGCCAGATCAAGCCAGAAGATTGGAAGAGAAAATCAGATTTTAAAATCTGATTGACAGTGAATTTTTGCAGAGGAAGCATAAAGATTTGCTAGACAGAATTGCAGGAATGATGAGATTGAAGTACAGGAGAATGGAAGGACAGGATCAGACTGAGATCTTGAAGGTGTGGCAGAACCTTGAGAAAATCCAATAGAGATTGGATAAGGAAGACAGTTGTGAACAGGAAGATGAGTTGAAGCCAGGAAGAGCAAAGAGAAGTGCTCAAAGGAGGTTCCAGAGATAGAACCAATTGCTTGCCAAAAGACTGAGTGAGGAGAGCTTGGTGAGGTAAGTAGCGGCAGGACAGGACTTGCTGCTGAAGAGGCTTTAGTGCAACTCATAGTAAAGTGAGTGAGGAGCTCATAGAGATGGAAAGGATGATGACTAGTGACAGTCATAACAGAGGTTCTGAAATCAACCACAGCAGAGGACAAAAGAAGAAGGATGCCAAGGCAATTGGCATACAGAGACAGTTAAGGAAAAAGGAATATGAGAGGGAGAAGGCTGAGATAGCAGTTCAGCTTGAGGTGTTAATGGAGATGTTGCAAAGAAATGAGGAAGACCAGAAGCATGGTTATGTCATGAGAAAGAAGCTGAAGTGGCAGAGGCTACAAGAGAAGTGGAATCATCAGGTGAATATGCAGTTGATAAAGGAACTAAGGGAACTTGAACAGGTTATAGATGCCAGACAGAGGATAGAGAAGCTCGAAAGAGTTGAGCTACAGCAAAATGAAGATGCTGAAGAAGATGTTGAAGTTTCAATATGTTACCCAGAGAGTGGACCATTACTTTTTGAAAGTGATGAAGAGCTGGAGGAGTTGAATCATATGAATGATTCGAAGCAGCCGGAAGATTTGATGACTGAAGCATTAAACAAGACCGTAAGGTCTTGTGATTTTAAAACTAATAATTTGTGTGTGATTGCAGGTTTGAAAGAAGAAGAAGAACATCTACTGAAGGATGTTAAGGAAGATTTAGCAGAAGAAAGACCATGTGAAGAAATGGAAGATCGTGTAAAATTTCCAAAGTCTACTCCAAGTAAAATCATTGAGTTATATCGAGAATTAGACTTTCAAAGGAAGAAATTGGAAGAACAGAGGATGAATGTCCAGGACAGATTGCTGAAGAAGGATGACAAAGCGGTTGTCATAAATGATAATCAGAAAGAAATTGCAGATGGTGAGCAAAGGAATGTTGCAGAGGGAAAGGAAGATAGGGAGGCCGCAACATTCATATTGACAGCTAGAGCAACAGGTGAGGCGACATTTATAGTAGCAGCAGCAGAAAAGGAGCAATCAAGGGATGGAAACAATCAGCATACAGAGGACATACTGGACAAAGAAATTGAGATGATAAGGAAATTAATGATAAAGACATCCCAGAGGAAGACAACCGAAAGAAAGAAAAGGAGCGACAACAAGAGAGTGACAGCGGAAGATTGCAAGAGCAGAGAAGGTGGAGCACTACAACACAAAATATGGAAACCTGGAAGACAACAGCAGATGACAACAGCAGTGAAGCAATCGACAAGCACGGAAGATTTACAAAATAAAATTTGGGATCCAGGAGGAGATATCCAGACTTATGACCAGGTGGTCATGAATTTTCTTACATGGGGAGTCTGATGCAGGAGCATCAAGACCTTTTTCTCCATTTGCAAATATGGGGTGTGATAATATTAATTTGTAAATATGGGGTGTGATGATTTTTAATATTTTATTAATTAATTTGAATTAAATAGGAGAAGGTGAGGATTTATGTAAATATCTTTTTATTAATAAAAGGATATGAGGAAATTTAATAAATTGAAGGATTCTAGGGATAGAAACCTATCCTTTAGGGATGTTGAGAGATTTAGGGGTTTGTTGAGGATTTTAAGGGATTGAGCATTTAATGTAATGATTTTTAGAAATTGTATAAATAGGAGGGCTTTTTGTGAGGAAAATACATTGAGTGAGTGTGAGTGAGAGTGGTTGAAGAAGGCTTGAACAGCCAAGGCTGTAAGCCTCTGGCATTTTGTAAGGGCCAATTGTTGAATATCTGGCCATGCACAAAGGGTTTTGAGATTGATTTGAATTTGTTTATACAATGAGGAATTTTGTGTGAGTTTTATATTTGTGGTCGAATTGGTATAATGAGTTAAAGTTTTTAAATTCATTCATTTGATAAACCAGCTCTGCACATAAGTTAAGAATCGACTTTAACAAGTATTATAGCTCTTATTGAAATGATGAATCTGTATACTTTTATGTCGATTTATAAGGGTGTATTATGAAACTATGTTCATATATTTGAACGAAAATTACATTGGGAAAAACTGTTAAATTGAAATTGGGTTCAATGCAAAATTAACCATACATTGTATGACGCAGAGCGCAAGTTTTCTGCAGAGTTCTGGACATTGGCAATAAAAACAACGATCGATTGAAATGCTGGTGAAGTCGATCTATATTGCAGGTATTTAATAGCCGAACTGCAAATAAATTAAATTGAATCGATGTTCAGAGTGGATACGCGTGGCTGGAAATCGGTGTATAGACAGCGTTGAAGGCGTTAAACACTGGAGGTTCAATGTTAAAGTCTCAATTGTGAATGCGTTAACGCTGGAATCGATTAGTAATTGTTCTTCATATTTAAGTGTGTTGTCCGTCATGATGGTATTAATTGATTGAGATTCAATTTGTCGTATGAAGGGCGCACAGTAAAGAACAAATTGAAAGACTTTGTTGATTTAATAGCATAAATACAAATTTATGGCGTGATAAACCGCAAGGGAAATCGATGTGTAACAAGCCTTTCGCTGTAGCGTTCAATTGATGTTTGCCGCATGTAGAATTGGAATTTGTGAATACATAGGCATGCGTTCGTACAAGGAATTTTTTGTGAAATTCGAATCACAAAGTCAAAAGTGCAAGGAAAGCAAATGAAAATATTTTCCGGGTGAAGAATGTGACGATTCATCGGGCACCCATCACCGTAATTTCGCTTGAGAGAAACAAAGAAGCTTGATAATCTGCATTTGACATGATGTAAGACGCGGCGGAAGGGGGCGGAAGCATGCAGGCATGCCTAAAAGCGATGTGTTCGATTGATGAAACCTAGAATCTAAAGGCGCAGTCCAAAACGAGTTAGTTGAAATGAAAACTTCAAGCAGTTTGATGTTTGATATAGCAAACATATGAAAATTAAGCACTGGGGTTTAAAAGGTAAGGCACACTCTTCAATCGAATCCAGTCATAATGCCAATGACATTTGTAAATAGGAGAAATTGCAGTGAAGTGAGTTAATTCTTAATTTCAAGAATTCATATACAGAATGAAGATCATTAAGCAAAGAAACTGAACTCTGAATATGAGTAGAACGTTGGTCCGAGTCTTATTTAGACGTAGTGTCATTTGTCCATGAGCTTTTGTTTGGTTGAAATTGGTTCTGACATAAAATTTGTATAAAGCCGTTACAAAGGATCGAGGTGAAATTGGGATAAATGAATGCAGATTGTATGGGCCAGATTGCCCATAGGGAAAGTAAGTAAGCCATATGAGTGACCATATTGTGTTATTTGGTATTGAATTCTGGGTTTATAGAAAAGTAAGGGCGCATTCTTAAATCAAGCCATAAGTGAATGAAATTGTGATAGTGTATGAGAGGGCTGAATGTATGACTTCATGAAGGAACCTGAATGTTCAGAATTTGTGAAATGCAAGCTCTTGAAACTTGGGTTTAAGTCCCATTAAAAGGTGATTGTTAAATTATGAGAAGAGGTATGGAATATGGATTATGGAATTTTGATTTGAATAGAGAGTTGTTTGATAATTTGATATCTATGGAATAGTTGTGATGAGAGTATGTGAATTGGAATGATAATTATGATAAAATTTGGAATGGTGTGTAATGGTTTCACCACCATTGTTGTTTGTTCAAAGAAGCTTTCATATAGATGATGAAATTGTCATGTATTGAGAAAAAGTTGAGGCGCATGCTTTTACATGAATGAGTAGATGAGATCCTGGGTATTGCAAGCTCCAGGCTTGCGTCAAGTAGGATGGGTAGGTAGAACTGAGATTGAAGCAATCATGTTTTTAGATTTTTTAAGATCATAAAGTTCAAGATAACATCAGCAAATGAAGGAAGAAAGGATCTGCCAAGTGCAAGTATGACACTGGTCTTCAAAACTCAGAGATTTTAGCTCTAAGGTCCTGGACACCTCCTGAAAAGGAGTTTCCCTCCCCAAGTGGAGTCACTGTTAGTCATCAACAATATTTACTATCTGTAGATGACTAAATATCAGTTCTGGATTTCTAAAAACAATATTCCTGAATATTGTGAGTTTTAGAAATCTCACCGCCTTCATTATCCTTATACCAAATTTTTCACTATTCTACTATTTTCCATTCCATGGTTAACCTACCACTCCTAAGAGACCCCTCATGGGCTTCTGCCACTCATGTATATCCTATTTTCCCACCTATAACCCCAGCACTCTATTTTTCCTTTACCTCACCCCACTACTTTCCATCTAGGGTTACCAAACAACCTATTCCTTCCCATGTTCACCAGGTTCCTCAACCATTGATGGTCTCAAAACTATCCCTATAGGTTCTTTAGATAAATCAAGTACATTGGATTTTGGATCTTCAATACATCAATTTGTCTAAAACTTTGTTTTTACACTTAAAGACCCCAAACCAAGTTTCAGTGAAAGACTAGGTCAAAGGATCCTCCCACTAGGTCATTAGGGTTTCATAGGTTGAAGGGTCATCCTTGGTGTTTTTAAAGCACTACTTTTCCTGTGCTAGAATCTAGCTCAAATGTAAAAGAATATCAGCACATGGTTGTGCAAGAAAGATCAGAAAATATCCTAAGAAGACCACCTTATCAAGTTCAAGTTCTACAAAGGGTAACTGTGCATTTTGAAATTTCTGCAGGAGTGTTAAAATTCCTGCAGGAGTGTTAAAAGTTAGGTAAGGTAAGAGGCCTACTCCTCAATAAATACATTTACAACAAAGAAAGAAGAATCAGTTTGTGTTCAAGAAGAATCAGGGTTTCTAAGCCTGATTTGGCTAGCAGTGTGCCAAGTAGTGAATCAAATGCAGCAAATAACCATGGAGGTGGTACACCAAGAAAACCAAACATGAAGAGAAGTTCTTCATAAATTATAGATAAAAAGGGGAAAAAGGTGAGGTGAATTGGACAAAAATTAATGAACTTGAAAGGGCTATAGAGAACTTAGAATACAACACTAATAATTGTTCTCAAGCATCCCAGAAGCGTAGGGTTTTGGTAAGGTGATCAAAGAAGGTGAAAGGGTAAGTTTGGACTCGATAATGATAGTAAAGGGATTCTGAAGATGTCACTATGTGTGAAGATCCGAAACTTATCAAAGGAGTTTTTCATGCCTAAAAAATTTCAAAGGATAGTTTGAGATCTATGGTGCAGGTAAGGGAAGATTTAAAAGCTACCACTATGTGTAACATCCCAGAGTTTTCCAAGTTAAAATGTCTCACTGCCTCCAAAGAACAAGGATGTAAAGGATATCATAAAAAGATAAGTCAATATGTTATGACTCCTGCAAATTAGAAATGGCCAAAAGAGAAGGTAGCAAGCATGATTTTTAATTCCATAATGCTTGTCAAAAGGTTAGTTTATCATGCCTAAGGATTAGTGAGAAAGGTGAAGACAGGGTTTTCAGTCACCTGCCAAGCACAAGATAATTTGATCTCCAAGGTAAGAACAATGGAAGTTTTGAAAATACTGATTTGGGTTTAAGTTCCTAAGGTATCAAGGGTAAAGTTAGCATGCTTCAAAGATCAAAGGGAAGAGCCACTTCAAGTTTCTCATAATAACCTATCAACAAAGGAGTTGAAAGGCATCAATAGGCCAAAGGGAAGTCAACTTCATGATTCAAAGCAATCCTATAAGAGCAGAAGGTAATGGAAATGAGTGAGAAAGGGAAAATCCATGTTTTCAAGTCACCCACACTTAGAAATGTCAAAAGGGGTAAAAACATGATTACAACTTCATAATGCAAGAAAAAAGGGGTTTTGATAGTGCTGCTATGAGAAAAAACCCCTCAAATATGTTTTAAGAAGCTTACCATGAATGAATGAGCAAAAGAGATGTGTTAGGTCTCAAAATAGTAAAGAAGGAATTTTTTAGGGTTTCTGTTGTGTCAAGATGAGTGAATCAGACCCTTGGGATAAAAAGAAGATAATTTCATGTTTCCAGCAAGCTGGCACCAAGGAGGAAAAAAGAGTCACTTAAATTTTTTCAAGTCACCTGCACCAAAAGCCAAAGAAACATCAGTAAAAAGGAAATGGACTTAAAACATTGGGAGATGGGTTATCAAAGTTAAATTTAATTTCCTAGACTATAAAGGATCATTTTTTTCTTCACATAACTCATTGTGCACTTGCAAATATCATCAAAGTAGTCAAGGATAAAACTATGATTTTTTAAGGCAAAATTAGGCAAGTTTACCCAGCGCTACGCATTCAGGAAGGCGTTGCACACCTGGGTATTTTTCATGTGAAAATTTACATGGCGCTACACTCCTGGAAGTGTGCACTGCACATTTTGTTGAACGCTATGTGTTTGCCCGACAGGCCTAGCAGGCCCAACAAACACGTTCAGCGTTGCGCCTCTACCAACCTGACAGCTCGTTCATCTCGTTCAGCGTTGTTCCTTTGTCAACCCGACAGGCCAAGTAGGCCCAGCAAACACGTTTAGCATTGCGACTTTTCCGACTCGACAACTCATTCAACCCGTTCAGCGCTACGCCTTTACCAACCCGACAGCCCGACAACCCATTCAAGCACTGCCCATTTGGCCAGGAGGGCCTCCAGGCTAGCTCCTTCACTCAAATCAACTCAGAATTTTCCCAAACTGCCTCCAAGGGTTTTTAAAAGCATCTTTAAAGGGTAAGTGCAAGATATCAACTCCCTTTTAAGATTTTTGCTATCATTTGATTAAAATAAGGAAACCCTAAGGTGAAAACCTAAATTTAATGCCTAAGAACATTGATTAAGCCTCCCTCACATGCAAACAAGGAAATAACAGTTAAGATAGGGGTAGATTAAGTTGGTTGCAAAGGTTTGGAATTAGTCACCCATCAAATCTTGAAAGCTCTATCCCTTACACTAGCAGCATATTAACTTTGCCTTACCCTTTTCCATTTCAAAATTTGACATAAGAGCAAAGTGTGTCCAAGCAGAGTTTTTGTTTACAACTCAGCAAGGGTAGTCATTGATTTTTCCTCTCACTCATAGTCATACACCCTACACTCACTCATTCACTCCTCCACTTGTAAAAAACTGCCATTTTTCATCACCACTCCATTACCTTCTTCCACATCCATTTCATAATCAGGTTTTGGGTTTCCAAAGGCAACAATGGTCAAAATGTCGAATGAAGGAGGAAATGGTAGTGAAGAAAAAGGCTAAGTGCCTAGGAGGCATCAACACAGAGGTTGAAGGATTAATAGGTTTGAACCTCAAAACACAATGAAGCTTAATTCCTCTCCTATGACTGTCACATGTTTCCAAAATGTGGGGTGTTTTCATTTTTGTGAAAGAGTACAACAGGTGAAAAGTCATCTTGAGCTGACTAGGCTCTTCATCCTTAACCTACATGAGAAACAAGTAAATCTTGTAGGGGTAAAATTTGAGCTATCATCAGATTCCATTGCTACTGCCACTAGGACACCTAGTGTTGGTGAAAAGTGGTTCAAACAGACCACTTTAGACATAAGCCACTATGAGCCATTCCTCAAGGCTAGATACAAAGACTACAATAAATCTATATTTCCTTTTTCACATTTGCTTGAGAGGTATGCACCCATGATGAGAGTCATTAGGAAATAATTCACATGTGAGGGAAGGTGTAATATCCCCAAAAGGGAGAATGCAGTAATACTGAAACACAATATAAGAATTGCAGCAAAGTAAACAATAAATCTATATACACATCAGAATGCACAGAAATAACTGAGCCATTTTATTATATTGGAGATGAAAAATCAAGTACAACAATGCTCAAAATATGAGACACTCAAGCCACAAGGATGGCCTAGAATGACCCTACAATGATTTCCCAAGAGGGGTCACTATGTAACTGTTGAACTACTGGAAGGTAAACTACAGTGTCCCTGCTACAACTGTTGGGACTACAACTGCCTAAAAGATAGAAATTTAGATACAGGTAGAATAGGAGCTCCAATGATGCTTAAATTGTATATCTAGGCTCATTGATGGATTCCCAAGATAACCCAGAAAGGGTTTCTCATATCTGTAAGTCTAAGAAAACCACCCTCTTAATGCTTCACATATATGCCACTGGGAATGTAAATCTGAAGCTAGATATGATGATATCATGGCTGCAATGATGCACAATCATATCTATGCAAGAAGGGCTAACACTTTCACTAGATCCTTGGGCTAAAAGCTCAAGATCTAGCTCCTCTAATCTCCTCCACATAAAATAGCTGTTGGATGAACAACAACTTCAGAAAACTACACTATCAGATAGGGAGGCTCAATAGCCTATTGTTGGATGTGTCAATCAGCTCCTGAGTGATGGAAAAAATAGATCCAATGTGAGGAGGTGATCCCTCATAGGATTTCAAGCTGAAATACTGGAAACTTCCTTCCTCCAATAGATCTATAAGACTGGACTGCGCAATCCTTGAAGGGACTGTTGTTGCATGGAGGTAAACCCCAATGGCCAGAATGCCGGGTGTATATCTGCTACTCCTGAACGGATGGATCTGAAGAACAAAGTGGTAGGATGAATCCTCCACTGGTTTCCTATCTGAATTCCAGAAACTACCTTCTGAAGATGGCACCAATGCCTGATAAGGAATGAAGAGCAATCCTCTTTCTAGAGCTACTCAAAGAAAGAGGTGGGATTCCTGCTTAGGAACATCCTGTGCTAAACAACACTGAAAACTCTTCTAAACAACCCAAGCTTGCATATAAATGTTCTAATAAAAATATAGATCTAAACAGATCAAGAAATGAATAATCAAAATCATGCCTTCCATTGTTCCTCCACCTTCATTATATGCATGAGCCTTCCATAGCCTAGGCCCACACCAAAACTACGATGTACATGTGGACATAGTCTCCATGTTTGACTGCATTGTAGCTTCATGTCCTCCATCATGTTCACATGGGGTGATCACCCTCTCCATCACATGCACATTAAATGCACCACTTCCTCCACCATCTTAGCATAAGTTCTTCATGATCATGCACTATGATCTCAGTTGACCTTATCAAAGATCCTCATGATTTTATATTTAAGATCCATGATCTTATTTGACTATTTCATCCTCCATAATATATCTCATAAATGAGACATGATATCCATTAATGGAGCTGCTCCCCTACTCAATGATTTTAGATCTACATCTAGAATATCCACATACACACATTAAAAGTGGATTTTATTCATCTTTGAGGTTTGTGGGTCCCTCCACCCTTTTATTTACTTAATTTATTAATAAAATCAAGAACTATAATATTCCAAATATGATATGAAAATTTGGGAATATTACAGTCCCCCCTGGCAAAATGTTGCTTGTCCTCAAGAAACTCCAAAAGTAGATGCAAAGCCATCTATTCCCCTCCAAATTACATCCACATAAGGAAGTATTCCTCCATTTTCTGCAATGTGTTATGCATGTTTGGTTCCAAAGTTGTTTTTCAAAAATATATAGAATGACTTCTAACTGTATCGTTAGATGTCCTCCTTCCTCCATGAAGTACCAAATGACAACCATATGATGTCCAAAACCATCATTCATACATGAGATACATAAAATAAAGTGGTTGTTTCCACAAAGGAAAAGCTCTATCTCACAATACATCTCTTCATCCCATGCTTTAAGAATTTGATTGAGCATTGACATGCTCTCATCTTTAGCCCTATTGGCCTTGTTGGATCCAATCATCATTCCAAAATTATGAAAAAAGAAGAAAAGGAGACATATGGGTAGACAAAGATGTCAAACAATATTCTCCCAATAGTAGCCCCTTTGCTACCATCCTCCATCTCCTCCATGTAAAATGGACAAGCCAAACTCTTCCAAAAGAAACCAAAGCAACAAGAGATCTTGTTGCTTTCTCTCCTCCTCATGTGCATCATGGAGTAAAAACATACTAGTAGACATGTAGAATGTCACATTAGCCAAATACAAACAAACACCATCAATACACATCATGAGATCATCATGCCAAGTTTTACCCAATACAAAACACATAGACATAGGAGATGTCATCTGGTGGCCAAACTCTCTCAAGGGAAACCAAAATGAACATGCCTTATTTTGCTACATTTTATCATTGATACACAAAGCATGAATTAGAAAAATATGAGCTATTGGGTGGTAACCATACTCACCCAAGAGTAGCCAGCGCAACCATGCCTCCTTCTCCATTTCATAAGTGTTTCTCAAGGTATGGATCAAAGAAATAGGAGCCTTTGGGTAGTGACAAAATTATCCCAATAGCAACCAACGTAACCAATCTTGCTGGCCCATGTCATATATCTGCAACTGGTTATGCAACCCATTTCTTATCATCTTCACCCACTCATCCTAATGTGGATGATGAATGATGTATTGCATATTCATGGTATCCTCCCTTTGTAGAATACCATCCTTCCCAAACTGATGAAGAACTTTGCACTTCATGAGATGTTGAAGTGCACCTCCAATGATATCTCTCAAGGAGATTCTCTTTTTACCAAAGGCCCTCCAAAACTACTAAAGTTTTGGATCTGTTACAATTAGAAGTTTCTCTTTGATCAGTGAGATGCTTATTGAGAAAGTGTCATCTAGAAAGGAGAAAATATTTCTCATCTCAAGATGTCTACCCTTTATCATCTTTACCTCCATTGCTTCATGAGTGAAGATACCTTCAAAATGCTCCAAGAATGATGGGGCCTCTTCATTTTCAAAGCTACTAAGTGATAGCATTGTAGATCTGCATGGTAATACATGTGCTGTCTCAAAGCAAGGCACAATACTGATCTCATAACCAGTTATTGTACATAGGATCATGCACATCCCATTTTCTGAAACTCTACACTTCAACTCAAAGGGTTGAATGTAGCTCAACAATGATGAACTGGTATAGTTATTAATCTCCTCCTTGATTAGATCAAGGGTCCTCTACACTGTGATATGTTGCTTCTTCAAATCAGATCTACTAAAACAATATGTGATGTAAATTCATGCATACCTTGGATCAACTGATATGTGGGAATCTCTTGCCAGAACAAAATATTTCCTCCAACCGGGTCAATAGTGTCTCCAATTGCTGGTAAGAGTGATGGCTGCTCTTCTCCAAGTGTATCAGTGCTAGAATATTCCTCCTCTTCCTCATGCATCTCCTGATCATGCATGGGACTCTATGTGTCAAGAGCTCAAGACTATCTTTCAAAGTTGCAAGTGTCTCTTCTCCGAATGCAAGTACTTCTGCAACTGGTGGTGAATGTAGTGACTTCTTGTCCAGAGTGACAATAATGACCTCCTCCTTTGTTTCCTTAGGAAATGTCTATTTATGATACATCTCTGGTTTTCTCATATCAAACTTCTTCCTCAACTTGTGAAATAAATCTGAATATTTAGTCACCTTTGCATGCTCCATGTGACCAAACCACTAATCATTGGCTTCACCTAAAAGATGAAGTGATGCAATTTGAACAACCTCTCCTTCAGCTACAGGATGTAGCCTGAAAAATGCATCTAACTCTCTGCTCCAAGCCTTAACAGTGCTTGAGGAAGATCCATAAAATGTAGGCAAATAGAATCTATTTTGCCTCTTTCTTCTATTGCTGCTATAGGATCCTATTCCTTCTTTGATTTTGAAGAATTGTTCGAGAGTTAGCTTCTCCTTGAATTCTTTAGATTGTGCTTTGTACTCTTCAAGATATAGACTGAGAGCCTCATGAGTCTCAGGTTTTCTTCTTTCTTCATTGCTATACTCTTCACCTTCTCCAAAGAAAGTAGGAATAGTAGATCTATGAGGAGATCTATAATTCTCCATTTTTCTTATCTGCTGATAGGAAGTGTTTGGACTTTCCTCATCAAATATTCTTCTTGGATCTTCTATATGTACTTCCTTATTCATTTTATTGATCTCCTTGGAGAGATATTGCATGGATCTAAAGAAATGAGGGCAGAATTATCATCCTCCATGATATATCTCATCTATCTGCTTCTTCTTTTCATGCAAAGATGAAGTGTCCACAAGCTAAGCCAAAGATCATGCTATGATACCACTGTAATATCCCCAAAAGGGATAATGCAGTAATACTGAAACATAATATAAGAACTGTAGCAAAGTAAACAATAAATCTATATACACATCATAATGCACATAAATATTTGAGCCATTTTATTATATTGGAGGTGAAAAATCAGGTACAACAGTGCTCAAAATATGAGACACTCAAGCCACAAGGGTGGCCTAGAATTACCCTGCAATGATTTCCTAAGAGGGACTGCGTAATTGTTGAAATACTAGAAGGTAAACTGCACTATCCCTATTGCAAATATTGGGACTACAACTACCTAAAATATAGAAAGTCAAATCTAGGCAGAATGGGAGTTTCGATGACACTGAAATTGTAGATCTGGTCTCAATGATGGATTTCCAAGATAACCCAAAAAGGGTTTCTCAGATCTGTAAGTCTAAGAAAACCACCCTCTTAGGGCTTCACATATATGCTGCTGGGAATGCAGATATGAAGCTAGATCTGATGATATGATGGATGCAATGATGCACAATCAGATATATGCAAGAAGGCTAACCTTTTCACTAGATCCTTGGGCTAAAAGCTCAAGATCTAGCTCCTCCAATCTCCTCCACTGAAAATAGCTGCTGGATGAACAACAACTTCAGAAAACTGCGCTGTCAAAGAGGGAGGCTCAATAGCCTACTACTGGATGTGTCAAATCAGCTCGTGAGTGATGGAAATAATAGATCCAACGCGAGGAGATGATTCCTCACAATTTTTCCAACTGAAATACTGGAAACTTCCTTCCTCCAATATATCTACAGGACTGGACTGCGCAATCATTAAAGGGACTGCTGCTGCATGGAGGTAAAACCCAATGGCCTGAATGTCGGATGTAGATCTGATGCTCCTAAAATGCTAGATGTGAAGAAAAAAGTGGTAGGATGAATCCTCCACTGGTTTCCTAGCTGAATGCTAGAAACAACCTCCTGAAGATGGCACCAATGCCTGATAAGGAATGAAGAACAATCCTCTTTCCAAATCTACTCAAAGAAAGAGGTGGGATTCCTTCTTGGGAACACCCTATGCTAAACAACACTACAAACTCTGCTAAACATCCCAAGCTTTCTTAGAAAATTCCTAAGACAAATCTAGGTCTAAATAGATCAAGAAATGAATAATCCAAATCATGCCTTCCATTGTGCCTCCACCTTCATTATATGCATGAGCCTTCTATAGCCTAGGCCCACTCCAAAACTATGTTGTACATGTGCACATAGTCTCCATGTTTGACTGCGTTGTAGCTTCATGTCCTCCATCATGTTCACATGGGGTGATCACCCTCTCCATCACATGTGCATTAAATGCACCACTTCCTCCACTATCTTATCATAAGTGCTTCATGATCATGCACTATGACCTCAGTTGACCTTATCAAAGATCCTCATGATTTTATATTTAATATCCATGATCTTATTTGACTGTTTCATCCTCCATAATCTATCTCATAAATGAGACATGATCTCCATTAATGGAGTTGCTCCCCTACTCCATGATTTTAGATCTAGATCTAGAATATCCACATACACACATTAAAAGTGAATTTTATTCATCTTTGAGGTTCGTGGGTCCCTCCACCCTTTCATTTACTTAATTTATTAATAAAATAAAAAACTCTAATATTCCAAATATGATGGGAAAATTTGGGAATATTACAGAAGGTTTTCTAGGCTTTATTCCTATCACATCAAATTTCTCATGCACTTTACTAAGGTTAAGCTATTGCATTTGCCCTACTATATCTACAGGAGTATTGATAGGTTTTCTTATATTTGTACAAAAGAGAGACCATTCACAACAAATGTAGAGCCTCTTTCACCACTCTCTCGTCAAGATGGTTGTGATGCATCAATTGGAGCAAAAGGGTATTCCATGGGAGGTTTTCATTGCCCTTGAAGTGTTCACCAACCCACAACCTCATCCTCAGCAAAACATGCCTTCATCATCCCATCCTCGTGTCCTTACCCCTCCATCATCTCTTGATGAGCATGCTCCACCATATACACATATTCCTTCACCTCAAGACAACCCTCCTTCATCACCCTCTCCCACTGCATCAGGAAATGAGGAAAGTGAAAATGAAAAATCAAGTGACCATGAAGGAGAGGGTAATGATCAATCAAGAAATAATGAAGAACAAGATAGTAAAGAGGAAGAAAATGAAGAGGCAGAGGTCATTGATGAGGCAAAAATCATGGAAACAAAAGAAAATGAGGATGTTAGCAATAGTGAGGCAAGCAACAGTGAGGAGGAAGGCAGTAAAGAACATGGTAGTCAAACAAAGAGCCATAGTGAAATTCATGACAGTGAAAATAGTAAGGCTCCTAGTAGTAATGGTGAGCAACATGAAAGTGTAGAAAATAGTGAAGAGGCAGAAGAAAAAGGTGAGGGTCCTAGCAGTAATGAGGAGAAAAATGAAAGTGCAGAAGGCTATGAGAACACAAATGAAGAAAGTGGTCAAGAAGACATGGAGGTAGATGTCAATGAAGATGAGGAAAATGATGAATAAAGAAGCCAAATTAATGATGAAATGAGGCAGAAAATGTTAGTGAAGAATATGCCACTGAGTCTAAGGGTAGTGAGGCTGATGATAGCAGTAAAGAGCACAGTGAGGGTCACAACAATAAAGCACAGAGCATGGAAGAGAATGCAGATATCAGTGGCGATGAAGGCAATGCAGAAACAAATAATGAAGCACCTAGTAGTCAAGAAAATGAAGGTGAGGCTGATATAAATGATGCCAATATCAGTGACGATGACAACCCACAAGTCAGTGAATAAAATGAAGATGCCAAAGGCATTGAAAAAAAAAGAAATCGAGGCCGATATCAGTGAAACAAATATCAGTGAGGCAGAAGAAAACAAGATAATGACAGTGCATAAATCAGTGATGAAGCCAAGAGCATGGAGAGAGATGAAAGCAGCCATGAGAGAAGCCATAAAATCCAAGAAGGTAGTAAGGATATCACTGATGATGACAGTCAAGATGGCAACCATGGTGAAGACATCGAAATGACCACAACTAAACCTTTTTATTTGACTTATCAAAGAGGAAGTGTGAATGAATTTGCTGCCTCTAAAAGGAAAGGGGCCATGCCTTCCAGTTCAGCAAAGAAGCTTGAAAAAGGCAAGGAAAAGGTCACTCTTAGAGATAAGAAAGTAAAACATCAAACTAAACAAAAATTTGAATTGATTGACCTAGAGGATGAGAATGAAGAGAGGACCACTCACATGTTGCTCCAGAGCAAAGATGCACAGATTAGGGAGCTAAAAAAAAATATTTCCATGGAAAAGTATGTCGTTAACTATTATAAGGTTGAAAAAAATAAGCTAGAGAAGACACAAAGGGACCTTGGCCTTCAGAAAAAGATGGCCAAGCACTATGCCTTGAGAAATCAAATTGCAAGGGCCAAGCTCAAAAGAGCCCTTGCCAAAATTCAAGCACTCAAGGAGGAAAAATACCAATCAAACCTTGAAATCATATTTTGTGCTTCTCTACAGGCATCCCAAATACCATGAGCGATATATTTGCAAATTTTGGCAAGTTTTTGGAAATTTATTTTTTTCACTGTTTTTGAGGGCCAAGGGCGTAGCGCCCTTGGCGTTGTGCCTTTTCTTAGGGAATCCATTGGAGATAAACTCTACATTTTTTGAATCCTTATTCCAAGGGCATCATGCACACAAAATTTAAGATCATTTGGAGCAGTTTTGGTCCTCCAAAAGGCCCAAAAAATGCAGAATTTCACCTTTCTACCATTTTTTTCAGGGCTAGCGCTGCGCCCTTAGCAACTTGGGAGTTTTGGATTTTGAGCAAGTGAATGAAGTCCAATGAGAAACCCAAGGGAAATTTTTGAAATTAAACTCAACAGGATTTCTAATGAGCTATCATGGAGCTCATTCTGACATCGATAATGCCTTCAAAATTCAGCTGCAAGGTGACCGATTTTTTCAATACAGGCACTGTGCCGTTGGGCCTCACTGTTGCATCCTTATCTGCAAAAAGTCGAAAAAGACACTAATTTATGGAAAATAGATATTTTATGGTTTTTTTTGGGCAAATCACTCCAAAGTTATGTGCTAGAAGTTATTTTTCATTTATTTCATTAGATATTTTATGCCTTCGGCCTTGCATGGTCTCTTTGGACATAAATGGTATTTATGATGTATTTATGAATTCTAGAAACCTCTAGGGTTTTTTCACCTCCTTTTTGCTTGTTAAATATAGAATTTAGGCTTCATTGTACATGTTGGATATTATTTAGAGTAATACATAGACTTTGAGATAGGAGAGAAATTTGGCTTTGGTTTTTGTGGATGGCTTGGCTTGCTTGACAATGGAGAAGGCTTACTTGTAGGATCTCTGAGCATAGTTAATGGTGATGTGTTCCTTATTTAGTTATTTTTTTCTCATGTTATCATTTTGTTCCATCTTTCTATTGCATTAGGACAAAATTTTTAGGCTAAAAAATGTTGTTTAGAGACACCTTAGCTCTGTTTGTTCTTTATTGCTTCTATGTTTTCCTCTTCTAGGTTAGTTTAGAGAATTCTTAGTTGCTCTCTAGAGCCACTTATGCTTGTTTATATTAAAGATTATTTAATGAAGCAAATGTCAAAGTAGTTTTATGGTTAGCCCTGCTCTTTGATATTACTTAAAAATTGTTTTTAAGGTCTTTTACTTTGAAGTATTGCTGATTAGGTTTAGCTAAAGAGGTTTATGATTTTACATGCCCTTTTGTTTGTCCTAAATAGTTGCTTTGAAGGTATTTATAGCTTGATTAATGAAGTTAGGAGTTCCCTCTTCATTGATCTCTACTATAAGTTTATCTCAGATGTTTTCTTAGCTTGAAGGTGAAATCACTAGAATATTTACAAGTTTCTTGCCCTTTATAGTTCACTAGATTGTTGTCTTAATGCTTACTTTCTAGGGTTTAGTGAAAGAAGTTATTGGTATGCCATGTCTTTGATTACTTCTTCATGCTTATTATCTTTAAAGGCCATTCTTGTTATGGTATTTGTTGAAGGATTCTTAACTTCCCTTTTGCACCTGCTATGTTCACAATTTGATGTCCACACCACTCACATAAGATTTTAGATCCATTTGACCATGTTAGAATTGCCCTATGATACACCCTAGACCTATTTTTAAACTTCTTAAGACCTTTGTAGACTCCATAGCCTGATGGATTGATTCTCTCTTACTCTACCTATTCTCCTTGACAACTTATCCAACCAACCAAATAAACAAACAAATCCTAAACCTAATAACTAGCCTAAAATCACAACATAAAAGCTATCAAGTTACACTTTTCATACAAACATAGAGAGAGCCCTCTCTGAGTCCAGGAATGCTAGGTCCTAGGACTCCAAAGACTGGTTTGATGTTACCCCTGTGCATTTGGTCTTGCCAATCTAACAAATTACGGGGACCTAACAGGCTAAACGAACCAATCAGATCATGAGGAATGTGTGTGATGAGATGATGATGAAATGACCTCCAAGTCTCCATTTTATATCTATCTGTGAGGGTGTGTGACACATCTATTAGGCTCTCAAGCCTAGATTACAATTATGGCCGACCTTGCATATAAGTGGAATAAATTCAAAATAAATGTTATTCTCATCCGATCAATATGATATTTATATCAATATTTCACCTCTCCGAAAGAGAAATCCAATAAAAATATTGGCATAATCATCTGAGTAGTACAACATGGAGTTCGGACCTAGTTGCCCAAAATTAACACTACCTCTCAACTAGGGAGAACTCCATCCACCAGTGCCATCCAAAAATCGTGTGTCATCCTACCCTAACTTACTTTTCTAGATTTTTATTTCAAACAGTAAGTCACAAATACATCACACCTGGGTGACCCGAAGTCAGCTCAGAGGTCTGAAACCTCTATAGGACTAAAAGCAGTCTCTTACTAACTCAAAGTTAGTTTAGTTGAACTAAATTTAGTTGGAGTTTCAAAACCTAACTTTGACTCAAAAGAGTCATATACTAACCCAAATTTAGTTTAACTGACCTGAACCCAGTTGGAGGTCGAAACCTCACTTAGACTCAAAGGAGTCATATACTAACCCGAAGTTAGTTTAACTAACTCGAAGTTAGTTGGAGGTCTGAAACCTCACTAGACTTGATCCTAGGTCAAGTGGTTGTACACGTGCCATCTGAGACATAGAGAGTAAGGAAATCTTTGATGCATCCATTGGTCGTGTTATTGGTCTCTATCCACATTTTCCACCTCATTGGTCAAGATGAGAGGTACTTCCCATGAGTCTGAAACTACATGGGTAGGATGCATGCGGGGAATAGATCAAAGAGAGGTGAACCAACTCAATATCACCACAGTGGGGTGGAAGCACACCAAAAAGGTTCAGCAAGCCTAGCCCTGTGGTTGCAAATAGCTCCAAGAAGCCATCCCCAAACCCTTGGAGCTCCCAGAGCTCATCATCCAACTCAAGAAGGACCCTCAAAATAGGGTTGTTCAATGATTCCAAGATTCTCACACAAGGCTAGGAACTTGACCTTCCCCAAGGGCTTAGTGAGAATATCCATGACCTACTCATCAGTTCCTATGTGATCGAGCCTTATGATGCCTCGCTGTACCATTTCCTTGACAAAGTGGTACCTAATATCAATATACTTAGATCGATCATGGAACACAGGATTCTCTGACAAACAAATCCCACTCTGGTTGTCATAAAGGATAACAATGGGATCTAGAACATGCCCTAACAACTCATTTAAGATATTTCGCAACCAAATAGATTCATAATAGGACATACTCATTGCAATGTATACGGCCTCATCGGTGCTCAAAGCCACCGAATTATTCTTCCCGCTCATCCAAGATATCGAAGAAAAACCAAGTGTGAAGCAGCATCCAGATGTGCTCTTGCGATCCACCACACTACCAGCCCAATCGACATCAATATATCCATGGAGTCTCAAACTCCCGGCAGTGTATCTCAACCCATGGTTTATTGTGCCCCAAAGATATCTTAAGATATTCTTGGCACCAACCCAGTGAATGTGATGAGGATCAACCATGTGTTGACTCAAGGTGTTCACTACAAAACATATGTACGAACGAGAGTTCACTAAGAACATCAATTCCCCTACAAGTTGAAGATACTCGGTAGAATTACCTAGACCAGGTCGAACATCATTTCCACACAACTTCTTGAAGTTGAGTTCCATCGGCGTCGACACGGACTTAGAGTCCACCATACCAAATCTCTCCAATAGCTTCACAATATATTTTCCTTGAGAAAGGAAAATCTCACCAAGTCTCTGCCAGACCCCCAAGCCTAGGAAGTAATGCATCAGTCCTAGGTCTTTCATCTCAAACTCAGAATCTAGCTCCCTCTTATACTAATTAATTAGAGGGTCAACACCTGTCAAGAAGAGATCTTCCACATAGAGAACCAAAATGAGTGGTTTTTATCTACCAGCCTTGAAGTAAAATTTTGGATCAACATTACTTCGAGTGAAGCCCTGCTTCATCAAGTAGCTATCTATCCTCTCATACCAAGCCTTGGGGGCTTGCTTCAACCCATAGAGGCCTTTCTTCAACCTTCATACATGAGATTCTCTATCTTGGACTTTGAACCCCAGAGGTTGTTCCACATACACCTCTTTCTTTATCGAACCATGCAGAAAAACAGTCTTTACATCCATCTGATGGAGACTCCATCCTTGCGTTGCAGCAAGGAAAATAATAGATCGGATGGTGGTATAGTGGGCCACAGGTGAAAATATATCATGATAATATATGCCTTCCTTTTGAGAGAAGCCTCGGGCAACGAATCTTTCCTTGTACTTTTCAGCACTACCATCAGATCCATGCTTGATCTTATAGATCCATTTCGAGGTGACAACATCTTTTTCCTCCAGTCTCGGGACCACATCCAAAACATCATTCTTCATAATGGACTCATACTCTTCATGCATAGCATCATTCCAAAATTGATGCTTTATGTCTTCTTCAAATGATCCAGGCTCTGATTGTACGATAGTACTCATGGCTGCTAGATACCCTTGGTATCTATTTGATTTCTTACTTTCACGGAATGTCCTCCTTGGGGCCATATGTCTCTTGGCATCCTCGAGAGTATCCCTGAGCCATCAGTCCTTCAACATCGGGAAGTATCTCATCCTTCGACTCGTCCTACTTCCATTGTTCTTTCTTCATTGTCTTCCTTGGAGCTAGGAAGATTTTTCAATTTCCCGAGGGAAGCATCTTCATCGAAGGTGACATTGTGGCATATCTCCACTTCTCTTTGACCAGGCACATAGATTCTATATTCCTTCAAAATTTCATTGTAACCCACAAACATTCCCTTCTTTCTAGAAGCATCCAACTTGCTTCTCTTTTATTTCGGCACATGAATGTAGACAGGACAACCAAAAACTCTAAAATAAGAAACATCAAGTTTCTTACCAAAGAAGACTTCTTCAGGAGTTTTGGAGTCTAGAGCAGAATGTGCGCATCTATTTTGTATGTACACAACAGTGTTCACAACTTCTCCCCATAGAACCTTAGGAATACCTTGGTCACATAACATGGCACAGGAAGCTTCCATAATGGTGCTATTCTTTCTTTTAGAAAATCCATCTTTCTCAGGAGTATACATGGTTGTGGTCTCCCTCTTAATTCTAGCTCCTCTGCAAAACTCATTGAACTCATTTGACTCATATCCAATGCCATTATTGGTCCTCAAAATATTGATCTTATTTCCTATTTGATTTTCCACCAAGGCCTTGAAGGTACAAAACCATTTGAATGCCTCATCCTTATTCTTCAAGAAATATATCCAGGTCTTGTGAGAGAAGTCAACTATAAAATTCATGTAATAAGAACATCCTCCCAAGGATTTCATGGGAATCATACCAGATAAATCAGAATGTATCAATTGCAAGATATCAAATGTCTTTGTGACACTTGAGGGGAAAGGTCCCCTTGTATTCTTTCCTCCGGTACAACCCTGACATATGCCTTCATGATCATTCTTGATTTTGGGCATCCCAGAAACCACCTTCCTTGCTTTGGGAAGGGCTTTGTAATGAAGGTGTCCAAACCTATGGTGCCATAACTTAGTTTGATGAGTTGTATCACTTGACATAGCCCCTAGTGGACTTCCTCCAACCTGTTAGAGTGTATCAACTCTAAAACCAATAGTGAGAGCTTCCTTGAAGTTATTCTTCCAGTCTTAGGGAATTCCTCCAAGAGCAATGACGACGAGCTCTCGATCAACTACTTCTTCTCCTATCGCAAGGATATCATTCCTAATTTCTGTGAGCCTCATAAAATATGACGGAGGCTCATCAATCTTCCCCTGCACATAGTCCATGACATATTGATCTTCTAATGCCAAATCCAAGGAAATCTTCCATGCATGATAATCGGAATTTTTAGTCAAATTATCATTAGACCATTGGTCCTTGACAGGGCTTCTTCTTCAGTGATTTCTTTTCACACTATCTTGGGCTTTGTCTTCACCTCAGTTCTGATACCATGTAAATTTTGGATAGAAAGAATTTTCTATGCTTAATGCAAATTTACTTCAATCTTCTAGGGCCCAATACAATATAGCAATCACATAAACATGAAAGTAAAATGCTGATAGAACATACCAAAATATCAACAGAAGACAAGCCAATAAAATAGATCATATTTACATATCTTCTTGTCCAAAAAAGATGTAGAATAGTGTGCGTTACAACACTCAACAGGATGCTTCAACCAATAAATTCTTTCTCATGCCAGCTAACCCTCCAAGTGTCATGTTGTCCTGTGACCTCACATAACATGGAAAAGTGGTCCTTATAAGGAAAACATAGGGCAGAGTCCTGAATGAGATTGGGCCGAGTCGTGAATGCTAAAGCAGGTCAAGTCGTGAACGTGGGGCAAGTTTTCCACGAAAAAATAAGAAATATGGTTTCCAGTTTTCAAATACAACAAGATATTTTGGTAAAGCACGCGATTATGGTTTATTCAGTCCCTCTAAGAGCTCCCCACTAAATAATTTAGCATGCACATCACAACCGACTATTCCGCAATGGGAAGTTGAAATCATGAGAGTTAGGGCGTGGAGAATGTTGAATAGCAGATGGAATTACATGATGAAGTCCGGACCGTTCACCCGTTCTTAGCCACTTCTCACCACTCCTCTGAAGATTCTGGAATTTGGCCTCCCTGGATAACTTCTTTGTTTCTTTTTACTATTTAGATAGTGATGTTTTGCTGGTAAGATCTCAATTTTACCCAATTCTGTTATGATTTTTCTGTTGTTGGAGTGCTTGCTTGATGCACGCTCTAATAGTTTGTTAGGATATTTTGGTTTCACCCATGTGGGTCGATCATGACAGAATATTCGATCGTAAACCCCCAAAGATAACTCTATATGTATTGATTTCTAAGATGAAATAAAGGTTCTAGAATTTTGAAGAAATTTGTTGTGGTTTTGTATGGTTGTGCTCCCTGTGCTCTGAGACACATATTTGGGAGAGATGTTTAAACCTAATATGATACAAAGTTGTTATTTGAATTCCATATGGAGAAATGAGTAGTATGTATATGTTTCTTTCTATTATTAGCAATCTCCTTTTTTATGTGTAATCATCTCTCATGCTATATTGATTTGAAGATTTTTTGTAATGTAGCTACCGGTGATCTGCAATTTTATTCATGAATCCGTGTCTGTATAACACTCAGGTGTTAATGCTCATGTATTAATATTGCTGCACTCCATTAATCCATAATCCACGAACCGTTGTTGTTGTCCATACCTCATTCATATATGTTTCCTATGAGTTCATAGTGGACAGATTCTTAAATCTCTTAAGCTTGTCTCTCGTGGGTTCCTTCTCTGCTCCCTCTCAACACCTCTACATATTTTTAATATTTTTTCTCATTGTTTTATACTCGTCCCATTTAAAATCCATCTAGCCATGCAGCCTCTTGAGCCCTCTCATAGTTTGGGGAATTCACATGAATCGACTCCAAGATCTTCTCCATCTATGAACCACCAAAACCATTCAATCTCTTATTCCATATTTTGTCAAAGGAATTTTATACAATTGTCCATATTTAACCTTTTATTTTAAGATGTCCAAGGCACTGGTCTTCTACAAATCAAGGCTGTCTCTAGGAGCGACAACATATTTTTGGCTTTGTTTTCGGGGTCTGAATTAGAAAACCTTTCCCTGAGATATGACATTGTCTTCATCCTTCAATCAGGTGAGCACGAAGGGTTGAGAGTTGCATAGCCCTCACCTTGGAGGCTCCATTATTATCAAAGTTCCAATCAAGTGTAATCCTAGCTTACACTAGGCTCCATACCCAATCAGATACTTCTCAGCAGAGAACCCCTTCTATATCTGATCCTGGAAAGATTATATTTACGAGAATCTAGAGGGAGAATCAACCCATCCAGGTTGACCTACCCTCATTTTCTCTACAATATTTGCCTCCATCTTCTCATAAAGCTGATATCTATGGTCTTGGCTCCACAACCTGTGTACTTGAATATCCTCCAGAAACCTCTACTTTAGCCAGTTGAGACATAAAATACGAAGCCGAATACGCTGATACTTCTTTACCTCCCTTGCATCCTACTCCAGAGGCTGAAGAATTCAAAGAAGTCACAACACTTCAAATCTCATTACAGATAAATATCCTAAGCTTTTCTCAGCATATACCTATTGTACTACAACCACAACATCCTCAGAACTTACGACCACCGCCCCTCATGGTTGTACTTGGCTTTCTCCTCAACAAATATGCTCCATTGGCTTTACCTCAAGTATTGCATGACATGCCTCAAGATTACCTAAAGCTCTTTCCTCGGTTCACTGGTGAAGATAACACTTCTGCACAAAAACATATTGAAGAATTTTGTGCCTTCACTGAGTGTAGGTTTTAACCCTGAATGGAAATTATCTACATACGAATCTTATAATATAAAATAAACAATAGCGAGAGCATAAAACACAAAACAGGTAAACACAGAGATTTTCCCCTGGATCCCAAATCGGGACGACCAACTTGATATATCATTATATTCCTTTTAGTGTTACAACACATATATACATGTTGAAGCATACATAAACCCCAATCCATTAACCCTGGATTAGAACATAACCGTAGTTCCCTCGATCGGATCTACAAAAATACCAAGGGACGAAAAACCAGCATACCCAAAAACCATGTGCAAAAACATGCACAAAACCATGGGCGTGGACCGCCCATCGAAAATTAAGGACAAAACATTTTGGTCGAGGCACTGCCCCGGACCTAGACAGAGGGGGGCTACCGCCCCCCTTGTGACCCTCCCGTTGTGCCCAGCGCAAAGGGGGGGCTATCGCCCCCCCTCTTACCCCCCCGCGCATGATTAGTCATGGAAAGAATATAACACATACCCAACATTCTCCCACTTGTTTTTTTCTTTCCGCAGGGGGCCACAGGAGAGCTTAGCCATTGGCCCAATTCTTCAACACCCATTGTTTCTCTAATCCAAGAGAACTTCTGAGTGCTCACAGACTTCGTTGATGCATCTGCAACATTCTTCAAAGTGTCCACCTTTACCAACAACACCCTTTTAGCCTCAACCATATCTATAATAAAATGATATTGAACATCAATGTGCTTTGTCTTTGAATGATAAGCAGGGTTCTTAGCCAAGAAAATTGCACTTTGGCTATCACAGTCTATCCTTATAGCTTGTTGTACCAACCCCACGCTTAAACACAATCTTTGCAACCATACTGCTTCCTTGCTTGCATGAGTGGCTGCTGTTAGCTCCCCGTAATTAGTAAGATTGGAAAAGTCCAACTACAGGGAGAACACTATTTCAACCACTTTGGGATTCTAGGATCTATCCCTCCTGAATCCGGAGAGGGATCTCTCCAATAAGTGCAAAGATGGAGTTATCTTTAAAGCTTTTGGGTAATGATATTAGGCTAGTTTTGAAGGCTGAGGGGTTTTGTTTGTTTTGGATGGTTGAGCATGATTATTACTTGAGTGGAAAGTTCTAAATGGAAAGAGTTTCAAAGGTGTGAAGTTGCAAGTAATCAGAACAAGCTTTGGCTCGAAGATAGATATAACGTTGGTTTTTAGTCCATTGAGCTATGGAGTCATAATAGGATTTAATTGAAACAAAAAGGATCAAGAGTGGTCCATGGGGCAAGTCATCTATGTCTAAGGATCTCTTTAAAGTTGATTTTATGGAATGAAATGTTACAACAAGAAGGGGAAATAAACAAATGAAGAAAAAAGGGCAGCCTAAGATCAAGTAAGTACTTTGAAACTATCCTGCTTTTGGCATACACTTATGAAAGACATAAAAGTAATCTAAGATTTGGTAAGTACTTTGAAACTAGCCAGCTTTTGATGCACTTTCAATAGAAAAACATTTCAAACATAAAGGAAAATACATATGATAACGAAGAATAGTCTAAGATCAGGTAAGGACTTTGAACCTAGTCTGCTTTCAACACATTCTTAGGGAAATTTTTCAGATAGTTTTTGGGGATAAAACTAAAGGACAGGGCTCACCATTACTTCTTCAGCTCATCTCTACTTAACATAAATTGAAAATAGCATTCAAGAACAATATTTAGCTTAGAAAGGAGGACGAGGAAACACTAGCATTCCTAACTACTTAAACTGAATTAAATCATTCCTAAACAACACAATTTGGAAGAAAACATATAGATATAGCTTATCAGTCAGAGAAGGGTACTGATATACAATAAATTTTAACTCTATTATTGTTGTTCTTTATCATAGAATATGAACAAAGTGAAAACAGAAATAAAATAATGATTTACAATAAGAAGAACATCACCGTTGACATAGACTTGGATCCGATAAATCAACTTGTATTGATGCTTCAAACCAGTTACAGCTTTAAGTCCAATGTTTCAGTTCAGAAATCATCTTCACTTCTCAGCCTAACTATTCTATCATAAGTAGAGCTTCAAGAGCCTTTGAACACTATTTACAATTAGAATTTTCAAGCACAAGTATATTTCAAAGTTCTGCAACCAACATTTTCTCATCTTCTATAGGAGTATTTATAGAAGAAATGAGGAGGTGGGATCTGATAAAAGATCTCCTGGGTCAATTAATACATACTTTAATACTTCTTGGCCTTTGATGGGCTTGATGGAGAAGTTTACAAATATTTGTCTGTATTAATTCTTTTACATTTAAGAGTTATGCTCGGTGGGAGCTTTTGTTGACTTTAAGGTTCTGATTCATGTTGTAATAACTCTGCTGCGTTGAGGAAAATATATTCTTTTTTTATCACAATTCGGCCTCTGTAGAATGCTTTGAGGCTACAGGTGGAAATTTAGTAGCTGAGAGGAATCAGTTAGCTTCTGATGTGGCAGTGGAGGCATCCTCTGTCTGATAAATGTTTATGATTTTCTTTAATTGTGTTTTAATCTAGTGGATTAGGCTTTTGATTTTCGATCTTAGCCATAATCCACTGTAAATGTGAAAACAATCTTGAATCTTCAGTTCTACTGTGACAGGTCTTCAACACTGATACTCTTTTGTTTAAATTTAATTATGTGTGTCTTGTGGATGTGTAGGTTTATAAAAGGTCCATATGGCATGAATGACCATGAAGCATTGACGAAACATGAAGTTTGGAACCTGTGGAATGATCTTTCTTTATGCACAAAGGAGTGGGGTATTGTCATCCCCAACCTTTGGTTTTCCTTTGATATAATGGAAAAACCATCAGAACCTACTAAATAAAAAAATATTATAAAATCCTGCATTTATGTGGTAAAAATGCTTAGGAGGCTGCGGTTTAGGAGCATGGTCGTTGGATGATAGCATCCAACAGCGGAGATTCACTTGTAGGGGTAAAAGGAGGCGGTTGATGAAATGGTAAGGAATTTTAAAGTCAGAGCCACTTGATCGTGCAGATATCAATGGTCGGGAGCGATCTGAGACGTATAATGGAGAAAGGCCACTCAACAAAGAAATGGGAGAAAATGCGAAGGAAATAGGTTAAAAACCTTTGGCGGAGGAAAAATGAATTAAAAATCAAATGGGTTTTGGGAGGAACATGAGCCTTCGGACGATATTGGCTCATAAGGATCAACGGCTGAGGAGGCGCGCGATGAAACACAATGGAAAAGAGGGAAAGTGGTTTCGGGTGGAGAAACCAATAGTATCGCGCAAGCAAAAAGCAGATAGGTAGTTTTCACTTTTGGAACGCGATATGTGCCAGAGGATGACACGTGGCTTTCCAAAATAGCTTATATCGTGTAAATTTTGTGGATTAACATTCGTGCTTGAAGTTACGCTATATGGAACGTTGACCGTTAGATCTGGGGCCTCGGATCTAACGATGGGAAGCGAGCGCGATATTGGATAGATGCACGGGAAGAAGCGGGAAGGGCGGTTTCGTTCTGAGCCATTGATCAAATATTGGATGGCTAAGATTATATTTGGAGGGAGGCAAGACCCACAGGGGTCGGGCCTATTGAGGTTAATATGAACCGTTAGATGTAAAGGATTTAACGGTCAGGATTAAATCTGGGTTTAAACGAAATAATATACAGGCGGAGAAAGGGTGAAAAAGGACCGTTGATCTGTAGAGATCAATGGTCGGGATTTTTCCTAAAACATTATGAAGCGGGTATATGATTTTTAAACCAAATTCAAGAAATGCAATCTGGACTTTCTGATTTGGACATGTGGACGGTCTAGATGCAATCGGAGGCATGCGATCAGAGGGGGAAGAACTTTGAATGGTGCCGATGCGATTAACTGTGGGTTGTTGATCTGTAGATCAAATCGATGGTGGAGAACCCACCAAGGGTTGACGAATCTGGGGTGACATAATATTAACACGCCCAATGAAGAAATGCCGATGCGATTTTGCATAGGCCATCAGATTGGCACAATGATAAACGGCGGTGAAAAGCTCCGACCAATGAACGAGCGGGCCCCTTTATAATATATGAAAACCAAAAATTTAATAAATACAAAGGTTTTGGTGGCTCGGGTGGGTTATATATAAGGATTGGTGCCCGGTTGCAGGACCTGTGGTTTATATGGAAAAAAAAAGGCCTGGGGCTTATACATAGAAAGGGCCAATCGAGATCGGGCCTTCAGGGTTTTTAATCTACCCATTTAAACTTCTCCGAAGTGATTAGCACTTTGGGACTTTAACTCTTGGTCCTAGGTGTAGGTTTATATGGATAGAAGCAGAGGGCGGGGGTTTATTCAACGGGGCTCAATCGCATCGGAACAATTATGCGGGACTTTTCAATCTACCCATTTTCATTACAAAACATTGCTTTGGCAGGTTTAGACCAAAACTTAGGAAAAGTGGGTTTATGAACTTACAAAGGGAAATATGCATCAAAAATGGGTTTTAAACAATGCTTAGTGCTCGATTGTGGCCCAAGGGTTACATGAAGTGGTAATAAGATCAGGGGTTATAAAACAAAGGGCTAATCACATCGGAGGCTTCACCATAAGAAATAGACTTGCGCGCTCCGATTTCCCCTATTCGATACGCGCCAAATGGGCTTAGCGCTTGGTTCCAGAACTAAGGCATACGGTGGGGAAGTGGTTAGGACTTAGCCCAAAGGGGCTTAAGCCTATAGTCAAAACACTTATTTTTTATGAAATTTTCAATGTTTTTTGATGGATTTGGGGGTTTCGGTAAAGTTTAAAAATGGGTTTTAAACTTTGTAAAGAGGATTTTATGAAGGGGAAATGGAAAAAATGGAAAATAGAGGAATTTTATGAGGAAAAGAGAAGGTAAAATGAAGGTTAGTTTTGAGGTGGAAAGAAAGGAAAAATGGTGTTTTGCAACAGTCTTTTCTTTATGAAACCAGCAGAATTTCTGAGTTAGAAAGGGAAACAGCAGTGAAAATTAAACAAAGGGCATGATGTCTCCATGAGTCTTCAAGAGATAAAACTTTAGCAATAAAACCTATTTCTTGAAGGCTCCAAAAATGATTTAGCCACCTTTTGATATAACAAATTTTATAGGTGGCTAACAGTGGCTCCACTTGAGGATGGTGCCTTCTTGAAGGCATCAAGAACTTCATACTTTCATTCTCTTGAGGCTGATTAGTGCCTCATCCATTGGGCTGATTTTCTTTACTTTGATGTTCTTCTTTTGCTTCTGAAACACGTTAGCAGCCATGAAAGACAATGGATCTTCCTCAACAAGCTTTCTACCTACCCAATCCTGCTGATCTAACATTTCTTCTTCTTTAGAGTGCACTTGGATTGGCAAACTCTCTTACAAAATTTTAATCTTTTGAAAGAAGAACATATAATCTATTTCTACTCCTTATTTCTCCATGAACTCAGATTAAAAAATTGAGTTCATAGGCTTCTCTACCTAATCTACTAATCTGTTAGGATTAAACAGTCTAACAGATTTTTATTCTCCTATTTTTAAAATAGAAATTTAAAAGCATACAAGTCAAGATTGAACAATCTAACTTGATGCTGATCTATGGCATAAAAAAAAAACTTCACATAGACATTATTTTGTAGAAAATTAAATCAAAATGGAAGGCTTTAAAATATGAAAGTTCAAGCACGGCCTTCATCCTTTCTACAACCCTGTTATCTCCTTATCTGGCTCAGATTTTGAGCTGATTAGAACCAGATTACCTCTATTTTTTACTTATGAAATAAAAACATATAGGGGGCATTCTTTATTTGAAAACTTAGGTTCAGATTTTGAGCATGTTTGAACCTTTAATTTCTAGCCTAATCTACCTACTGATAAGCCAAGATTAAATTGTTTGGAAAATCAAATTCACTATCCTATTAGCAGTAAATTTAAAACTAATTAGTCAATATTAGGCTGTTTGACTAATTAGAAGTGTGTTTTTAGGAGTGGCATTTGAGTTTGCACACTTTCAGATTTTCTTCTCTTTTTTGGTACGAGGTTGTACCTTTATTATTTTTACAATCTGCCCTCTTTTCTTTCTTTTGTTGTTTTTGTATTTTTGTTTTTTCTAACTTTGAATGCAATGATGGGTGAAATATTTATAATGAGAAAAAATATAAAAAGGCTTTCAGAACATGGCATGGATTAAGAGAAGTAATGCTTAAGCATCTTGCCATTGACAGGACCCCCAAACAATTCTGCTCTATTCAACTCTTGTAAGAGAAAGGCATTATTACCAGTAGTTGAATGAATGAAGTAAGGGCCCAGCCATAAGCTGTCAAATTTTCCATGCTTGCCCTTTTCTTCTCTCCTTGAGTCCCACTTTAAAACTTTGTCCCCAACATTAAAATTGTTGGCCTTTGTTCTTCTGTCAAAAAGCTTTTTGATGTTGTCTTTTTTTTGCAATGCTTTGTTATAAAATTTCTCTCTGGTTTGCTGAAGGTGAATAGTCTGATCTATCCTTCTGATCATGTCATTTTCTTCAGACTGAACCTCTTGAATCAATATCATAACCCAGCTGGCTATCGGTAGGAAAAATTGCACTGTGCTACATACACAAGCCTAGGTGATCGTTACGACCATTTTTTAACATTCAACCTAATAACATTAGATGGACCCAAGTACACCATGTAAGACCAATTTTACCCTAAGTAAAATTGCTTTCACTATGAAAAATAACTTAATAAAACACATTTATTAGGTTGTTTATGGTCTAAACAGGAAACCCCAAAAGGAAATATTAAACAAGCCTATATTTGTTTGATTTTCCTCAAGGAATAATTAATTAAACAATAATTTAATTATTATTCCTGGTCATGTTTAACCCAAAACAAAGAAATTAATTAGATAAATCCTTATTTATCTTATTATTTTCTAGGAATAATTGTTTAAATCTTATTTAAACAATATTCCTTGTTAAATATGACTAAATCACCCATAAATAATTAAATAAATCATTATTTATTTGATTATCCTTCAACCACTTCCTTAAAATGATAAATAAATCATTTATTT
Source organism: Pinus albicaulis (assembly GCA_034641835.2). Taxonomy (NCBI): domain Eukaryota; kingdom Viridiplantae; phylum Streptophyta; class Pinopsida; order Pinales; family Pinaceae; genus Pinus; species Pinus albicaulis. The sequence goes on from CM076580.1 coordinate 1,309,675,701, forward strand.
ATTTATTATTCACAAACAAAGGGATTTGACCCAAGTCAAATACTTTTTCCCTCCAACAAATATAATAAAATATTCCATAAAAGGTGGATCTAGATTTGGTTAATGTTATTTTAATCATGCACCAAGACCTAGAATGACCCAATATTTTGTTATAAATAGGAGGGTTTCTCCTACCATTCTTCACCTTTTGTTGCCTATTAGATCACTCTGGATCTAAACTCTTGGTTTGAATTTGAGCCATTATCATTGTCATATTTTCATTGTTTGTTGTGTGAGATCCCTTTGAGTTCTATCTTTGTCTGGGTTTTCTACACCAACAAGAGAGAGAAATGCTAGATCTGAAGTGCTGAGCACTTCCAAGAACCCATCCCATTGAGGAGAATTGGAAACACCTTCTTGTTTTCCTCCCAGCACTTGTCTTGATCAACTAACTACAGATCTGAAGATATTGGCAGCCATATTTGATGTTAGGGCTATAAGTTATGCGTAGCTAAAGTGGTCTTTTTTCGTACACTTCGACAAAAGATTCATACTAACAACTCGCGACTCCACATGGGTTTTCAATTACGACCGCTATCGTTTTTCATATTCCTGCATATCCAGCTACTTCAGACCCTAGGGTTTCTTTTCAGCTTTTTGTTTTTCCTATTTTCATGTTTTTTTTCACCTATAAAACCCTAAAACATTCAAATTTCTAACTTCCGCATGTTTCTGGCCCTATTACGCAGGTGACAGACATCAGCCGCAACTAAGACGGCAACTTTTCTGGAAATCTGCCGCCGGGACACCCGGAGCTTCAGGTCACACTTTTCAGCCCAGAAACTATTACCTGGACCTCGAGGTCGCACTTTTCAGCCCATTATCTCCGACCTGCACAGAAAACAGGTCAGAACCTGCAACCTGCCAATTTTTCTGCTATTTTTCTGCAATTTTTCTGGGTTTTCCAACCTCTATCTCAACCCGTTTCGACCTGTTTCTGATATTTTTTTCTCATCTAAGTGGGAACATAGCCCCCTAGGGCTTCAGTACCCTCCACTTTTGGTGGAAGAGTTTTTATCTGTTTCAGGTATCAGTTTTTTCAGAGTTTCAGCTCCCCCTTTTCCAGATCTGATACCTCCTTTTCAGATCTCTTTTAATCAGCTCTTCTCCCTTTCAAATCACCTCCTGATGATTTGTTTGGATCTACCTTTAGGGCCTCCTCCTTGCCCCATCTACCTTTTGCTAATTTCCTCCTTTTTTCCAGCCACCTTGCCTCTGCCTCTTGGCTATGTTCTGCCCCTCTTTTCAGCAGATTTCTCCTTTAGATCCCTATCCCTTTCGACCATAGAGCTATTGGCCTCTTTTTAGTGTGTTTTGACTAGATTTTTTCCCTTTGTCAGACTAGTTTTGAGAGCCCCACCTTTTTGGGTTAGATCGATGCATTGATTAGCTGTTAATTTTATGTTATTTCAGCATTATATACTGTTCTCTGCAACATTATTTTCAGTTATGCAACACACTTTTTCTCTTGCTCTCAAAACGAAAAGGGTTTAAAAATTAAAATTAACACATGCCACACACTCACCCTAAGCGAAAAAGAGCCTGGTTTACACCGTCGGGCAAAGAATTTAAAATCAATTGACACTGCACCTATCTGCCCTTGTCTCGACATTGTAATCACTTGATTCTGCACCTCCCTGCCTTTGTTGGTCGTTCTTCTTCCCCTTGTGCCATGTTTGTGTTGTCACCATTGCGCCCCCAAGGTGCACATCCCGGAGACTTCTTGGCCTTCACCCTCAGTTTCCGGTCGGTCGACCTACTCCTTCCCGCCATCGTCGAGTTAGTCCTCCTCCGAGTCCGCACTCCGACTCCTCTTCTAATTCATTGGGTTCTCCTTTTACTTCTGGTTCTCCCCCTGTCACCTTCACTATGTCTGGTCCAGGGCCTAACACTAGCGGTAATCCCGGCCCTAATGTCGGGACTACTACTAGTGGAACCGCCACAGGAACTACCTCAGCTGCACCTTTGCTCCCTTATATGGCAGGCCTCAGCCTCCCCGATCTCAATCAGTTAACCAATGACCCTATCCGCCACGATGTTGGTTGGCCTGCTATGCCAACCAAGCTTCCCTCTGACATCCCTAAGTTCAAAGGCCTTATTGGAGAAGATCCAACCAACCATGTCTGATCTTTCCACATGTGGTGTTCCTCCATTTCCATTACCAATGATTCCATCCGTCTTCAGTTATTCCAACGCACGCTTACAGGCGAAGCTTCTAAATGGTATGTTGACCAGGCCACCTCTTCCCATAGCACCTTTGTGACCATTTCCCAAGCCTTTTTATCTTATTTCCAACTCCCTCTCCGATACGACACTGGTACAGAGCTTTTGACTTCTTTCCGTCAAACATCTTCGACCCGCCTTTCCACTCATGTCCAGGAATGGCGGAGAAGAAGGAGCTTATGTTGAGCTCCCACCTTCGAGGATCGGGTTTATATGGACTGGTTCCTTCACATTCTCTTACCTCCCGTTGGCAAATATGTCGCCTCCCATTTCCCTCAAACCGAAGAATTCGCCCTCCAAATAGCCTTGAAATATGACCTGATCTACACTTAGTCTGGTTATGTTTATACCGTCCTTCCTAACCTCCCCAGGCCCGGTGGCGCTAACGCCCGGGGGGCATCTCATTCCACCGACGGTATCGTTGGAGCCCTTTCTCATCCGTATGCTCAACCTCCTATGGGCTATGGTCTCCCTCCGGGAGGGGCCAACACCTCTAGCACTTTTCCCCCTCCAAGTAGCATGTATCCAGGATACGGCATGCCTCATCCTTTTGCCCAACCCCCTGCTTACCTCAATGTTTCCCAACCTAACCATTATCCTTATCCGCAGCCTGGTGCTCCAGCCCCTCCAGCATATGCACTTCCACCTCCCTTACCTTCTCAACCCCAGCAAGAACACCTACAGCCCCCTCGAGGGAAAGTATTTGCACAGCAGGGCGCGACTAATCCCCCTTCCTCTCAAAGAAGGTGGAGAGGCAATCAAAATCAATCTACCCCTGGTACTCATGGCCCCAATCCCCAAGGTACTGACCCTAACACTGCTAACCAGCAACAGGGCACTTAGCTCAAGCCGGACAGGCCTATTCGCACAAATAAGCCTTATTCGTGTTGCAGTGTTTACGGTCATTACACTCACGATTGTCCCCTTCTACCACAGATGCGGAAGATGTGGGAGTCTCAAGCCACATTGCGAGGACAACATGCCTCCCCTCATGCTCCCCCTAATGTGGCCACTACTCAACCGGCTGTGTTTATCGATCCTTTCCCCCAGCAAGGATTCGTGGCTGCCCAACCAAATGATGGATAGGTCGCCACTCAACCTTCCCCTTCTGGTTCCTCCAATTACCGCATCTCATGATGAACCTAACCCATCCTCAACTCGTCAACCCTAACCTTCAAACTTGTCCGTCGTTACCGCTTTAATTGTTTTAACAATTCAAGCTCCACATAAATTGTCAACCCGAGAAATTATGTTTATTCCAAAGACAACCACGCACTGGATATGCTCAATTCCAAAAGCAAATAATGTTGTAGTAAAAGTCACACAATTATTAATCATACAAATCTAATTATTCACACCCTGTTTTAACAAAGCTGAAGTCTACTTATGTTATAGTAGAAGTAATTCCTCTATTGCAGTCTTTCAAGAATCCTAATGAAAGGAAATCACTCTGCAGGAAAGGAAACCAATCAACCATAACAGGGAATAGGACCCTATTCCTTCAAATAGGAACTTCAGCACCTGCTGCCTGACACTAATTACACTGTAAAAAAGATAAATTCAAGAAAACAGGACCCTATTCCCATGAGCAGGAACCTTCAGCACCTGTCTCCTGTTTCTAATCACACTGCAGGGAAAAGGAAAGTCAATCAATGGAAACAGGACCCTATTCCCTTGCATAGGAATCTTCAGCACCTGTTTCCCAACATCAATCATACATTCAAATAGATAACAGAAAAATATATCTCAGCTTCTTTTAAGAATGAATGTACCAAACTCATGCAACGTTGAAAGGAAACGAAATGCTTAATGAACTATAGAACTATGCAACTGATGTTTCAGCAAACAGAATTAAATTAAGGTGTGAATATCATAAAGAAACTCAACAAACTACAAGAACAGTCGCGTGAATCTTGTGATGAAGGTGGGCCCTTTCCTTCTCACAAGATTCCCCAGGGAAAGAGTTAAATTGAAGTGCTCAAAAGGAACCTTTATTCATCTGTCAAAAAGGAATGATACATTACAATGGAGTCTAGCTCCTTTCTGCTCAAAACAATGTTCTCCTGTAGTTTCTAACTCCTCTTCTAATGATGATGTCTCCTCTTTTTAAAGAGGAGACATCTATTATAGTTACATCAAAGCAAATCCATGTTTATCCAAATCAGTTCTTCTTTCTTAAAATAGGGCCCTTCTATTCTTCCATAGAAAGATATTGTTACAACAGATGTAGAAAAAGTACTGGCTTCATAATAATTCATGTAACCACTCCTCGCTTGTCTTCATCTTCTTGCCATTGTCCCCAAAATACTCTTCCAGAATCGCAAATCACGAGTAGTGACGGAATTTGCGTGCCCTCTTGACTATTTCAGCAACGGAGTCGACTATTTCAGCAACGGCCGATCGTTTCAGCACAGCACGTTCCTTATCATAAATTATCTGTGATATTTTAGACTTATGTTAGCAAAAATCTACCTTTGATTAATGATGAAATATAAGAGTAATATGAAATTATATGTAAACAGATTAAATATATAGTAAAGAGGAGGATTTCATATACCTTTGGATAAAGTGAATGAAAATTATGATGGAACCCTTTTTAAATATAGTTATAAAGGGTAAGGTGGTGTCAATATGTATGGTAAAAATGGTACATTGTGAGGTCTCAACACTGCCGCACCCCCAAGTTTCGCTCGGGCCTCCGCTCTCGGAACTCTCTTCAAAGTTCTACCAAGACTCTTTCGACATCCAATTGTCTCCTTACAGTGTTATCCCTCAACCCAAATTCTGAGTGTCTGCGCTCAAGATCTGGCGATCGTCACGTCGAAATGTCGCTCCGGCCGAGTCGTCATTCGTAAAGCATAAGAGACGCATCGGTCACCTCCGGGCCGGCGGCCATTTCCACATTGGAACTCCTCCAATCGTGCCCTTCCCAAAAGAAGGCTCTGCTATCTGCCATGGGCGCTGTAGATCCTGCCGATGACCAAATGATTGTTTTCGACGCCCATCAATCAGAACATCCTCCTCTTCCTGCTTCCGTAGCCTTCCAAATCCCAGTCAAAATCTGGAACGCTAACATTTCTCGGTGTATAATTGATGAGGGGGCATCCACCTGTGTGATGTCCACTTCGGTTTGGAAGCAACTCGGATCTCTTGAGTTGGCCCCTTCCACGATCACCCTTCGAGCGTGGGATGGCCACACCTCCCAGCCCATTGGCCTCTTCCGTAATTGTCCTATCACTCTTGTGGGCAAGACTGTTTGTGTTGACGTCGAAGTCGTCGATGCCCCTATAGATTACAACATTCTATTGGGGAGAAGCTACACCTATGCCATGTTTTTTGTCCCATCCGTGGTTTTTCGCAAGATGTCTTTTCCTCACAATGGAAAGATAGTCACCATCGACCAGTTGACTTTTCATGAGCCAAAGTCTCAGACCTCCCCTGAGACGACCATCTCTTCTGTAGCCAATAAGAAAACCGTCGATTCCTTGACCAGTGTCTCTCCCGGCGTCTACAAAGACTCCTCTTTGCTTGGAACTTTCCCTAGTCTCCCTCCTCCTCCTATCTCTGATCCCAGCTTATCAAATGTTTGCATGATGCAATCGTCTCGAGCTGCCCTTAAGCGACCCACTTCGGCTAGTCAGCAACCTCAGACTCAACCTCACCCACTGCAACCCACTCCTAGCCATTCATCTCAGCCAGCCGGACCTCCTCCTTCTGGCCCTTATCCTACAACTGGTATCCCTGAACCCCTCTATCCTCCTGGGTCAGTTCCCCCAGGCCTCAACCATCTCGGAGCCATCCCTCCTGGTCATTATCCCTCTAGTCAGATACCTTTCCTGGCTCCCCCTCTCGGAGTCTATACGGTCCCCATCATGGCCACCCTCTCTCTCCCTAACCTGACCCTGGGCATACCCGTCTGGTACCTTGACCCTCCAGCCGCTACCCCACCTGGTCACCCCAAACCCTATCTTGCTTTGACACCGGTTCAATCGGTCCCCCTCGCTTCCTCCGTTGCCACCATGCCCTCCACACCTCCCTAGGACCCTGCCCCTATGGTGACAGCTCCAGGAAAGAAAGGCAAAGCTCGCAAGGGGGTAGCCAAAGACAAGGCCACCCCGACTGACCTGGCTCCTCCTCCGCCCACAAAGCCTTACGCCTTGTGTGATGTCGTCGGTCACGCCACCCATACTTGTCCTGAATTGCCCCGTATTCAACCTGTTGTAACTCCTAGAGATAGCCTAGAGTTGCCATAGACCAGTGCCTAGGACATCTTATATAGCAGAGAGACACAATTACGTAATGGGAAGGATCTCAGCAAGACCGAGCTCTTGGACTATTTCTTTTCAAATGAGAAAACTAGAATTTCAGTGGTATCCAATATTTCAGAAGCTTAAAAGCTGAAGAGACAATTCTGAATAAGCAAGATGTTAGGCCCCAACATAAATGCACAAGACAATTCCAAGACCGTTAGCTGTAGCAAGGGTTGGATTCTCGAATAGTTCACAGAGAAGGATGATATAAAGGTATTTACTGAGAATGTAGAAGAAAGGAGATATTAATTTCTATAAAGACAGTATTCAGAAACATACGTTAACATGTGGTGGGCTTAAACAGTAAGAATCCAAACATGATAACCACATTCGTAAATAATACTTCATAACATTCAATATAGCAGAAATGTGAATGGGGTGAGAATGGAACAACATATTACACCTGAGCCATATTTAAAGTGCAGAGAAGCTAATGAAATAAGTATCCACAGGGATAAATTCATAACAGAAAGCAGCCAGCAACTCGCATTCCAGAATGTAATACCAGATATATGGATATAAGCAAAATGAATAACAACACAACAACACACTAGAGAGAATAACACACTGCGAATAATCAAAGCTAGAATCCTTATCCGAAACAAAACTCCTTTTCATTGAGGCCCTACGGGCTCTTTGCATTCATATTGGGATGTTCACAAAATAACCAAACAAGAAGGTCTTACACCGTTACTTCTTCTCAAAATTTTGGAACCTTTCTTTCTCCTTTGATTTACCTTATATAGGCTTCCTTCCATTTCAGCGAGAAGATATTTTGGGAAAATATCTTCTTCGCATGAGAAAAATTTGTTAGATGTCACTTTCATAACAACAAAATTTCATGATGGGGAATCAAGCCTCCCATCATGTGTAAACAGGCCCTCGGCCATTTTCAAAAACAAAAATTTAAACAACTGTTTGATGTAAAAAGTAAAATGCAAGAGTGGGGGAAAACAACCCACTCGGAACTCTAAAAGAAATAAACTAAGTAAAAGTGAAATAGGCCGTTAAGACCATATCATGAGTTGACAGAAAAATCATAGGCGAGGCTGAGTGGAAGCAGTTGTTGATTCAGGCGGAGGCATGTTAGCGGACGAACTGGTATGCTGACTCATAAATTGTGTCAGTCTCTGCTAACTCTCCACCATTGGCTCGGGCATCGCTGAGAGCCCCTCCACCTCGATGAAGGCTTCACCGAGAGTGTGAAAACCTGCCTCGGTAGGAAGCTGGTGCCTGATCATGTAAAGGAGATTAAACTCCTTTTGGAGGACCGTAACAATTGTGCCAGCTTTGAGTTGAGTCGCTTTTCCCATCTGGAGGTCAGTCCGATATTTTTCCGTTTGCAAGCGTGCTGTATATTGGTCCAGTGGCCAGAGCACTGCAGGGGCGGCCGGGTCCTAGCAAGAAGGGAGTCCAGCTATGATGATTTCATTCCATACCTTGTCGAACTGTTTGACGCTGTCGACCACTTGTTGAAGGGCTCTTGAGGCTGCTACTCGGGCATTCTCTTTATTGATGATCTTACGACATTCGATGACTTCTGTGAATCGGCTGGAGATACCGTGTTTCTCCAAGTCATTTGACCTCAGCTTGTAAAGAAATGAAATGTACTCCCTAGCATGTTGAGCTCTGTCAGGCAGATCAACCCCTGCCTCCTATAACCTCCTACTGAGATAGGGAATGGTAGACTTGTGTTCCCCTATCGTTGTCAAAAACTCCCATTGCTCGGTTACCGCCGTGATTATATCCGACCAGATTATGCTTCTGGCCTCGAGAAGGGTGAGATTCCCCTTTGCTCGACTTCTCATGTCAGCAATGATTTTCTGCTGCTCTGCTGTGACCTTCTTTTCTTGCTCAACTTCCTTCTGTAACCCCTCGACTGTTCTGGAATTTTCGGCTAGAGAGTTCTCCAATTGTGCGATCTTTTGTCTGGCCGTGGATGCTTGCTTTTCCAGTACTTCAATGTCAGCTCTGGCGGCGGACAGTTGTGCTGGAAATGAGCTGACTCCACTTGACGCTTCAGCTGGCTAGCAGCTATGTGAATCCCACCTGGCCTGTAGCTCTGTTGCTTTGTTCTGTAACTCGCTGATCTTATCGGCCATCTTTTCATTCTCTTCCCTCTCCTTGGATAACCTGGCAGACAGCTCTTCTTTCTCCTCCTCCGCCAGTACCAATTCAGTTGTTTGAACATGATGCGAGGCCGGTATACGAGCCTGTATTTTTGCGGATGCAACTTCCTTCTGCAACTGCTTTATGAGTGTCGCTTGTGCACCTTTTCCTCCATCATCTAGGTTCTAGATCTGGTCCTCGAGAACACGCACCTGCTGTGCTTTGGCATGGCCGGAAACTTGTTCAGCTACTAAGGATGCCCTCAGCTGGTCCTGTTTCTGTTCTAACTTTTTTAGTGCGAGGGTGAGCTGCATTAGTTTATCCTTCATCATGTCGCAAACCGTTTGGAATAGGTCGCACATGTCATTTGCTAGTACCTTCTGCATGTCAATGGCCAATTCGAGCACTTTATAGCTAGGAACATCAGAATTAGGGTCCAGGATGGCCTTTTCCATAGACAATACGAGGCTTTCAGTGTCTACATTGATAGAGGCGGAGAGCCTGGTATGTTATTTTTCCACATACCCCCCTAATTCAGCCTTGTACCTGTCTCGGATTGATTTATTTGTCTGCTCCCTTTCGCTTGCATTGGACGAAGTGTGCTCAATGATGGCTTGCATAACCTCTGTGTCTCAACACTGTTATCCCTACCTTGCCTTTATCAAATTCACCAAACTTCGTGAAGGGTTCTAGTAATTTCCCTTCTCCTATGACTTCTGCTTCACTGGTGGCTGTCCTTTGCCTCTTGGGCGGTGGCGCTGCTCCGGAGGTACCTGATTCTTCTTCACCGGCGCCCATGTTTACTTCTTCCTCTTCCCCTGTAGCAGATGCATCTGTCTCCATCTGTGAAAACAAGGGCCAAATTTCGAGGTTAGCCCTCCATTCCATAAATGGCCTCGGCTCATGTATGTAGGATGTAGACCTGTTCCCTTTCCTTTTGTTTGAAATGATTTCTCACGGGTCATAAGCCCAGCTTTTCCCCAGCTTCAGGTCCATATTTTGCAGCATTTTTTCGGCGATTGGGAGGGCATGTCTTGAATTTACCACGAAGGGGCCGATCTGGATAGGAAGCTTTAGGATGTGGCCTTTCTTAGTGGGGACAAAATGGAGCTGGTCGGCTTTGAGGGCTTGCCGGATGTATTCGGGGGCGTAAACTCGTCGGACGAGGAAAACTGGCAACCTGTATGGGGTGACTTCCGCTCCATAGAACCGAATTTTAGTGCAGTCTTCAGAAAGAAACCAATCTCTGGTACACTGGTATTTCCCGGCTTGCAGCCAACGTTTCATTTCTGGGAAAACCCTAGGGGAAGGCGAGTCGTGAATGATGGTATAGGAGATGGACATGAAAGTGTTCACAAAGTTCACATAGCCCTCTCCCTTAGGTAGTTGACGGACGGAGAAATTCCAGTCGAAGACTGGTCTGGGTTGGGAATTCTCAGAATAGACCTTGTCTAACCCCAAATGGTCGAACCTATCTGCATGCTAGAACAAGAAGAGGTAAAACACGATTGAGCAGAAGCGGAACTGGTGGGCTTGTGAGAGCTCCTGGAATTGGGTTAGGATGGTCGAGGAGAGGAAACCAGGAATGTCTAAGACTACCCCATTCTATGATATGAGCCATAAGAAGCGAACGCATACCATAGAAATGTCTTCCGGGCTCTCTATCCCCAAAAGGCCAGCGATGAGAGAGAGAACAGGTCGAACCTCTTCGATGAACAAACTTAGTGAAAACGGCTCTAATGTAGGTAGGGAAGTTGCATGGTCGACGGTTATGGAAGATATAAAGGCACGACGGGCTTCCCTCGGCTGTTTGTTGAACTGGGTTACCAAGGTTTCATCTTTGAAGCTGATATATGTGTCGCTGGCAGGGAAAAGGAGGGCCTGTCTGATAACATCGAGAGAAAGGTAAAAGACTCTATTCCCTTGAGGGGAGATGAAAGCGCCCCGATGTACATCAAAGATATCTCTGATCCAGGTGATGAAATCAGTACAAGAATGGACCTGAGGGGTGATTTGGTGGTATAAGCCCGACACGACAACCCGGAAATGGTCTGAGTTCTTGCAATGGTGGCCAAAAAGCAGGGGTTTGATACTGCGTATGTCAAAAGGGTATTTTGGGTCGTAGATACCAGACTGCAAGTCATAGAGGGGTTCGAAACCAGGGGGATTCCTAGACTCACGGGCCTGGGGAGTTTCTAGTTCGTTCTTCTTGGGTGTTCCCCTCCCCATGGCTGACATTTTAAGAATTCAAAAAAGAGAAAGTAAACAGAGGGAAAATAGATAATGGAATACCTGAATAGAGGGTGACACTGCTTGGGAAAGCGACGCGGGGAACCCTGACAATGATTGGGGTAGACTAGGCGCTCTTTCCTACTTGATATTTTCCGTAGATAGTAACCTGTGTCTTTTACCGGAGTGAAATACGAGATTTGTTATTTACTGAAGCAGATTGTTCGGGCTAAAAAGGCAGGTGAGTAGGATGACTGAAGGCGAGTGTCGTAAGGACACTGACAATGAGACACGTGGCGCACGGGGATTGGGGGTAGCAGGGTGTAGGTGGGCGCCTCGTGTCAGGTTTAATGCTGGTACGGGTCTCAGTACCGGCTGACCTAATGGACTTTTACCTTACCTTTTAGCTGCATGCGCTATCCAACTCCTGCAATATATGAGTTCTTGCGCCAAATAAATATATGACTTACCCACCGTAAGGGTCCACCTTTTGATCCGCCGTGTCGCCGCCACGCGGCAACCTCATGTCGCCTCCTTCCAATGTTGAGTCTACCGTGCTACATGTCACCCTTCCGCCGGGGTATGGCTCTCGTCCTTCCCCCGCTGCTCGACCCCCTCGGAATTTCCCCACGTGAGTTCTCACATGGCAGCAACTTCTTCTATTTTGTCGGTCTTGTGTTTACTGCTGCGCTCCCTTTCCTTTCATATCTTTTGTTTGCTTTATGACTTTACACTCCATCCTTTACGTTATTTCCCCATTGGTTTTAATACATTTGGCTTCCATTACCTTTTCCCCCTTTTTGAGCCACTTTTGAACTATTCCTCCCTTTGATATAAAGTTCAATTCGTGGCTTTGTTGACCTTCTAATACATCTGTGATCAATGTTAAAGATTGAACAACATTGGCTCCACCTGGGGATGGCACGTTTGTCCCCGAACGTGTCGAGAACCACGCAGACCACTTGTCTATCTTCTTTGAACAACACCTTTCCAGCCCTTGTGACTTCTCCCTGGACAGATCATCATGACTCATGTATTATTTAATAAAGAACGAAAATAGCAGCTAATGTACAACATGATACAATCAGGCTTTTTCAGCCTGCTTCAGAACTGAAAATATGGTTTGAGGAACTGCCCATTCACAGGGGCGTCCAACAGATCTCCCTACAAATTCTCCAACTTAAAGGTATTATTTCCTCCCTGTTCTGTAATCTTGAAGGGGCCGAACCAAAGGGGATCAAATTTACCATGCTTACCTTTATCGGCCCTTCGTACATCCCACCTGAGAACTAGGTCTCCCACCTGTAGCTTTCTATCCTTAATATGCTGATCAAACAACTCTTTCATCTTCTCCTGGTATTCCATAAGCCGCTGGTTTACCTGACCATGCGTTTCTTCGAGTTCCACCAGTTGGTTGATTCTTCTGGTCATACCATCAGGTTCTTCCCGAGCCTCTTGCATGAAACGAGCAACAGGTAAAGCTAATTGTATGGGGAACACAGCTGCTCGCCCATATACTAACTCGTAGGGAGATTTCCTAGTTTCCCTTTTACTGGTTATCCTGTTTTCCCACAGAGCAAACTTCAGTTGGGAATCCTAGTTCCTCTGGTTTTCATTTATTGTCTTCTTTAGAGCTCTGACCAGTGTTTTGTTTGATGATTCCGCCAAACCATTTCCCTGTGGGTAGTAAGCTGTAGAGTGGCCCAGAGTGATGTTATATTGCTGACAAAAATTCACAAATTTAGTAGATTTGAAAGCTTGGGCATTGTCAGTTACTATTCTAGCAGGACATCCGAACCTGGAGATAATGTTCTCTTCCATGAATTTGATGATCACCGTGTCTGTAGCGTTTCGAGTGGGTATGGCCTCCACCCACTTCCTGAAGTAATCTGTGGCAGTCAAGATCCATTTGTGCTGCCCACTTGAGGGTGGGTGAATCTCACCTATGAAGTCAATTCCCCATTGTTTGAAAGGTTCCTCGACATGCACAGGAATCAGGGGTAGAGCTGCTAACTTCTGCTTTTCGGCAAACTTCTGGCATTTGTCACATGCTCTGACCCAAGCAAAGACGTCTCCAAACAATTTAGGCCAGTAAAAACCAGCCTTCAGAATTTTCTGAGCTGTGCTCCTCCAGTTATAATGCCCTCCACAGATTCCCTCATGGAATTCGGTTATTATGTTCTTCACTTCACCTTCTATGAGGCATAATAGCAGTATGCCTGAAACATCTCTCCAATATAACTGACCATTGGCAACTACATACTTCTACGATTTCAGCCTCAATGCTTTGTATTTGGATTTATCACAGCTAGGTGGGCAGCTGAGTGTCAGGAGGTACTCGACTATTTCTTTGTACCAAGGACTAGTAAGATACTTCATCTATATTTTCTAAGTGGCCATTTCCACCTCTTGCCCCCTTGTCAGCTCCTCAAAATCTTCATTTGCAACCATGGATAAGTGGATGCCCAAAGCTTGATGATTTGATTCTGACAAAATCTTTGCTAGCCCCTGTCCTTTAATTAACTTGGTGGGTCTGATGTCCAGATCATATTCCTGTATTTTTGCAATCCACCTGCCCCTTTTCCCTTCACTGTTGCCCTGAACGAGGATATCCTTAACTACCGCGGTGGGTACAAAAGCAGTAACTTGGGACTGCAGAATGTACATGCGAAATGCCTTAAGCGACTTTACCAGGGTGTAAGCCTGCTTCTCCAGTATGTTGTACTTCAGCTCTGCATCATGAAGCACTTGACTAAAGAAAGCAATGGGTTGTTCATACCCATCCTCGTTTTTCTATAAGAGAACTCCGGCTACCGTGTGAGGTGATGCAAAAGAGAAAATCATAAAAGGTTTAATGAAATCTGGCTTTGCCAGCACGTGAACCTCAGCAAATGCACTCTTTATCCTAGCAAAGGCCTGCCTTAATTTTGGTGCCCATTTCACTTCATTATCTTTCTTTAACATATCTGTTATGTGTCTAAATATTTCATCATAATTAGGAGTAAATATTCTGAGAAAATTGATACATCCTAAGAACACCTGGACCTCTTTCTTATTCCTAGGGAGGGAGATACCATTTATAGCTTCCACCCTTTTAGGATCGATTTTGACCCCATCTTTAGTTACTATGTGTCCTAGGAGCTTACCCTCTTCTAATGCAAAGACATATTTTTGGGGATTTAGGGAAATTCCATACCTTCTGCATTTCTCAAAAGTCCTCTGCAAATGCTGAATGTGCTTGGCATCATCTTTCGAAAAGACTGTTATATCATCCAGGTACACCACCAGAAACTTGTCTTGTTCTCCAACAAAGGTAATGTCCATAGCCCTCTGAAATGTGGCTCCTATGTTAATTAGCCCAAAAGGCATCCTAGCGTACATAAATGGTCCCCAAGGCATGGTGAAAGCAGTCTTTTTCTGGTCCTCCGGGAGTGCAGCCACCTGATTATAACCCGAAAAACCATCCATCATAGACATCCTAGAGGCCCCCACTACTTTCTGCAGAATGTGGTCCATCTTCGGTAATGGGTAATTATCCTTTAGAGACGCCCTGTTCAGGTTTCTGAAATCCACACATAACTTGATTTCGCCATTCTTCTTTCGCACTGGGACTAAATTGGCCACCCACTCAGAATATCTTAGTGGCACTATAATTTTAGCCTTCAGCAGTTTCTTTATTTCTTGCTCAATTGAGGGCAGCAACAGGGGGTTAATCTGTCTGAGTTTTTGCTTATGGGGTTTTGCATCTCCCTTCAACGGAATCTTATGCTGCATAACACTGACATCAAATGTTTTCAGGTCTTGATATGACCAGGCAAACACATCTCTATAGGCCTGGAATAACTTTTGGTACAGTTGTTTATATTCATCCGGGACCTTCTTGGACAGCTTCACAATTTTTGGATCCTCTTTAGTGCCCAGATTGAGGTCTTCGACTTGGTCCTCCGCCACCACTTTATTTGGCTATAAAGTAACATCATTTTTGTTGAACAACCTTTCCAAAGGTACCAACCCTCGAGGAATGACATTCCATTTCAACTGCAGAAATTTGTGACCGACTATTCTCTCTTCCAGCTTATCTTCTGGAATGTCCCCAATCTCCTCCTCACAACTGTCAATCTCTAGGTTGGAAAACTCCCCAACAGTCTCTAGGAACCTCTTCACCTGCTCCTCATCTTCAAAGACCTTCCAGTGCTTGACATTATCAGGGATTGAAGGCCGGTACCTTACTTCGATTTCATATCTCAGAAGAGGGTTCTGAGGTGGGCGGAAGGTACTAGCAGCCACGGCCAAGGAGTCTGCCATTCTGTTCTGTTCTCGAGGCATGAATTGAATGTTAAATGCCAAGAAAGAGTTCTCTACAAGATCCCAGACTTCATTACTATAGGCCTTTAGCCTAGGATGTTTGGCTTGACACTGATTTTTCACTTGTCTAACCACCAACTCAGAGTCTCCCAACACCTTTAGATTCTGTATTTTCATACTCCTTGCTGTCTGCAGCCCCAATATGAGTGCTTCGTATTTAGCCACATTGTTTGTGGCCTCATATTCTAATTTTAAAGACAAGGGGACCCATTGACCCATAGGTGAAATTAGCAACACTCTAGCCCCATTTCCCTCCCTGGAATTTGCACCATCAAAGTGGAGAGTCCAGATTTCAGATCCAGAATCCTGCACTGATGATTCAGCCTTTATCTGATAGAATGAGGGCTCATGGGCATATTCCTGATCTTCTTCTAACATCAGACAGGAGAAATCCCCATCTCAGCTGTAGACTGGAGAATTAACCGAATCACCTGCCTTGGTGACTGTTTTAACAAATCTGGTCTCTCGGTACAATCTCCTCTCTTGGCCACCAAAGACAGGGATAGTGGCATAGGATAGGTCCAGCTTAATTGATCCTTCGATTCTGGTCCCCCAAGACCTTGACAGCATCATACCGAAGCGGGCTGGGATGTCAGCCACTACGATATCCATCACCACACTTTTGGTAGGGATCTGGGCCAGAGTAACGACTAGATCTTTAATCATGCCCAAACATTTTACTCTTTTGGAATCAAAAGAATAGAGGTCTTTATATGGGCGAGTGATTTGGAGTCCCAATTGCTCCATGACAGATAGGGGCATGAGGTTGTGAGACGCTCCTGAGTCTAACATACAATTATGCAACAATAGATCATGGATCACTAAAGATACATAAAATGGAGGGGTGGAGGGATCTAACTCTTCAACGTGTGGGCCGAACACTACCATATGTCTTTCTTCTTGCACGTTAAGACTGTCTGGAATGTGTGATACATCAGGAGGGGAGATGAAGGAAGAGACCTATGACTGATAGGCAGGCTGTTTCAATAACTCAGACAGAGGGACTTGTATTTTTACTTTTTCAAGTTCTTTTTGTAAACAGAAGACAGATGAAGGCTTATCTATTGACACTTCTTTTTCTTTTGACTCTTTACTCTGCAGAGGAGGCTTAACTTCTTTTACTGTAGGTTTATTATCAGGGGATACAGCTACTTTTGAAGATGAAGGCATTTGAATATCAGATTGCAGAGATTGGTTAAGGGGCCTCTTACCTTTTTCTGGGGGTTCTTGAGTATTGGCCTCTTTCTATGCAGATACTGACTTTTGGGGTGTGTCCTCCTCTTCATCTTGAGTGTGGGTTATTTTTCTAGATGACCTGAGGTCATATTTTCTATTAAACTCGGCTTGCATGAAGTCAACGAACTGTTTACAGTAGTCATCGATCTCGGGCTCTTCAGTATCCTCGTTGTTCCTCATTTCTGGGTGAGCTTGTAGCTCCCCTCCCTCACTTTCTTGTATAGGGCATTCTATGTCATCACTGTCTGAGAAGACGGGGCATGCCTCATCTTGTTCATAGGAAGAATCTTCAGGAGAAGCCTCCACTTGTCCCTCCAAGTATAAAGGATGCAGCACCTGATCTTGTTGCTCCTTCTGTCCCCTCTGCAGAATCTGCAAGGGTGGTTTCCTGTATTGAGGATTGAATCCCCTGTTTGGAGCATTCTGGAAATTCTTTGGGGGAGAATTCTTAGCCTCCATCTCCAGCTTGACCAGCTTATTTGAGAGATTCTTGATCATTCTATTCATCTCTTCAATCTTGTCATTTGTCGAATCTCTATCTTGACTTGAAGTGGATACTTATTCTTTGCCCCTTCTTCTAGTATCATGTTCTTGTTTCCCTTTGGACTTGCCAGTTGAGACAAAATTTTCTTCTATCTCCAACGCGTCTGTCTGTGCGTAATCCAGAGTGGCTGGCTTTCTCTCTCTCAATGAGAAACCAAACTCAGAATAAAATGCTGCCACAAAAACGACCTTGGCAGCGGTCTGATGAGGCTTCATCTCAGTTGGGAGGCTCAGGTCCAATTTGTTAAATCTTCTGATAAACTCTGATACCCCTTCATTGCGCTTCTTTTTCAGAGTGTTAAACTCGGTAAGCACATCCCCATGATCCTTCCTTTCCCCCCACTTTTTGATGAAAGCATCCTCCATAGCCTCCCAACTGTTGATGGAATTAGCTCCAAGGATTTTAAACCATTTTCTGGCTTCCCCATCGAAGGATTGCACGAACAACCTTAGAACTACGTCCAAATGCTCAACATTAAAATTCTCTGCGAAAGAGCAGAAAATTTCGACATGCTTATGTGCTTCAATTTCATTCTCACCACTAAATCTGGGCAGAATCTTTAAATAATCCTGTGGCATGTCATTTAGTACTGCAGGTAGCTGTAAAGGAGCATATCTGTTTTGCAAGAAGCCAGGGACATTCGCCATTGGGGGAGGCGGAGGTAGAATGAGAGTCTGAGCTGTGAGTGGTGGAGGAGAGGGTGGAAGTGAAGTATGAATAATGATAGGGATGTAGTGAAAAGCAGCTCGAGGGGTTGATGAGAATGTCGAGCTGTGAACAGCAGATATTTCAGTAACTTCCTTAACCTCCTCAACTTCAGGGGTAGGGTGGAAAGAGTAATGCGGAGTATAACTAGACTCGGCTTCGTCTTTGATATGGGTACCCCCCTGAGGTGGGCTCTCTAAATAGTAACCAGTATCTCTTATAATAGGGTTAGAGCCTTGTATTTGGGTGACTTGAGAGGAAGAGGACGGAAGATATGGAAAGTTTTCTAGGGAGAGTTCAGGAATCTCGATATGAACTGAATGCCTTTCCCTCCAGCCTCTTCTATGTAGGATTCTCTCTGGGTCAAACACAGAGGGTGTCCTTGACTGAGAAGTATCTGACCTTAGGTGTGGCTTACGGGGAGCCAGGACTGCAAATAGGTTTAACTGTAATATGAATG
This sequence comes from Pinus albicaulis, assembly GCA_034641835.2. Classification (NCBI taxonomy): domain Eukaryota; kingdom Viridiplantae; phylum Streptophyta; class Pinopsida; order Pinales; family Pinaceae; genus Pinus; species Pinus albicaulis. Next base: position 1,309,693,921 of record CM076580.1, read on the forward strand.
TGGATTCGCCAAGGTGAGGGGTGCACAACTCCCAACTCTTCATGCTCACCTAACTGAAGAGTGGATGGGTTTTGTCGAGGCCCGGGGATTTAAATTTCTTCAACTTCGATTCTCCGGCAACGGCGCCAAAAAGATGTTGTAACTCCTAGAGACAGCCTAGAGTTGCCATAGACCAGTGCCTAGGACATCTTATATAGCAGAGAGACACGATTACGTAATGGGAAGGATCTCAGCAAGACCGAGCACTTAGACTATTTCTTTTCAAATGAGAAAAATAGAATTTCAGTGGTATCCAATATTTCAGAAGCTTAAAAGCTGAAGAGACAATTCTGAATAAGCAAGATGTTAGGCCCCAACATAAATGCACAAGACAATTCCAAGACCGTTAACTGTAGCAAGGGCTGGATTCTCGAATAGTTCACAGAGAAGGATGATATAAAGGTATTTACTGAGAATGTAGAAGAAAGGAGATATTTATTGCTATAAAGACAGTATTCAGAAACATACGTTAACATGTGGTGGGCTTAAACATTAAGAATCAAAACATGATAACCACATTCGTAAATAATACTTCATAACATTCAATATAGCAGAAATGTGAATGGGGTGAGAATGGAACAACATATTACACCTGAGCCATATTTAAAGTGCCGAGAAGCTAATGAAATAAGTATCCACAGGGATAAATTCATAACAGAAAGCAGCCAGCAACTCGCATTCCAGAATGTAATACCAGATATATGGATATAAGCAAAATGAATAACAACACAACAACACACCAGAGAGAATAACACAATGCGAATAATCGAAGCCAGAATCCTTATCCGAAACAAAACTCCTTTTCATTGAGGCCCTACGGGCTCTTTGCATTCATATTGGGATGTTCACAAAATAACTAAACAAGAAGGTCTTACACCGTTACTTCTTCTCAAAATTTTGGAACCTTTCTTTCTCCTTTGATTTACCTTATATAGGCTTCCTTCCATTTCAGCGAGAAGATATTTTGGGAAAATATCTTCTTCGCATGAGAAAAGTTTTTTAGATGTCACTTTCATAACAACAAAATTTCATGATGGGGAATCAAGCCTCCCATCATGTGTAAACAGGCCCTCGGCCATTTTCAAAAACAAAAATTTAAACAATTGTTTGGTGTAAAAAGTAAAATGCAAGAGTGGGGGAAAACAACCCACTCGGAACTCTAAAAGAAATAAACTAAGTAAAAGTGAAATAGGCCGTTAAGACCATATCATGAGTTGACAGAAAAATCACAGGCGAGGCTGAGTGGAAGCAGTTGCTGATTCAGGCGGAGGCATGTTAGCGGACGAACTGGTATGCTGACTCATAAATTGTGTCAGTCTCTGCTGACTCTCCACCGTTGGCTCGGGCATCGCTGAGAGCCCCTTCACCTCGATGAAGGCTTCGCCGAGAGCGTGAAAGCCTGCCTCGGTAGGAAGCTGGTGCCTGATCATGTAAAGGAGATTAAACTCCTTTTGGAGGACCGTAACAATTGTGCCAACTTTGAGTTGAGTCGCTTTTCCCATCTGGAGGTCAGTCCGATCTTTTTCCGTTTGCAAGCGTGCTGTATATTGGTCCAGTGGCAAGAGCACTGCAGGGGCGGCTGGGTCCCAGCAGGAAGGGAGTCCAGCTGTGATGATTTCATTCCATACCTCATCGAACCGTTTGACGCTGTCGACCACTTGTTGAAGGGCTCTTGAGGCTGCTACTTGGGCGTTCTCTTTATTGAAGATCTTACGACATTCGATGACTTCTGTGAATCGGCTAGAGATACCGTGTTTCTCCAAGTCGTTTGACCTCAGCTCGCAAAGAAACGAAATGTACTCCCTAGCATGTTGAGCTCTGTCAGGCATATCAACCCCTGCCTCCTGTAACCTCCTACTGAGATAGGGAATGGTAGACTTGTGTTCCCCTATCGTTGTCAAAAACTCTCATTGCTCGGTTACCGCCGTGATTATATCCGACCAGATTATGCTTCTGGCCTCTGCTGTGACCTTCTTTTCTTGCTCAACTTCCTTCTGTAACCCCTCGATTGTTCTGGAATTTTTGGCCAGAGAGTTCTCCAATTGTGCGATCTTTTTTCTGGTCGTCGATGCTTGCTTTTCCAGTACTTCAATGTCAGCTCTGGCGGCGGACAGTTGTGCTGGCAATGAGCTGACTCCACTTGACGCTTCAGCTGGCTGGCAGCTATGTGAATCCCACCTGGCCTGTAGCTCTGTTGCTTTGTTTTGTAACTCGTTGATCTTATCGGCCATCTTTTCATTCTCTTCCCTCTCCTTGGATAACCTGGCATACAGCTTTGCTTTCTCCTCCTCCGCCAGTACCAATTCAGCTGTTTGAACATGATGCGAGGCCGGTATACGAGCCTGTCTTTTTGCAGATGCAACTTCCTTCTACAACTGCTTTATGAGTGCCGCCTGTGCACCTTTTCCTCCATCATCTAGGTTCTGGATCTGGTCCTCGAGAACACGCACCTAGTGTGCTTTGGCATGGCCGAAAACTTGTTCAACTACTAAGGATGCCCTCAGCTGGTCCTGTTTCTGTTCTAACTTTTTTAGTGCGAGGGTGAGCTGCATTAGTTTATCCTTCATCATGTCACAAACCGTTTGGAACAGGTCGCACATGTCATTTTCCGGTACCTTCTGCATGTCAATGGCCAATTCGAGCACTTTATAGCTGGGAACATCAGAATTAGGGTCCAGGATGGTCTCTGCCATAGACAATACCAGGCTTTCAGTGTCCGCATTGATAGAGGCAGAGAGCCTGGTATGGTATTTTTCCACATACCCCCCTAATTCAGCCTTGTACCTATCTCGAATTGCTTTATTTGTCTGCTCCCTTTCGCTTGCCTTGGACGAAGTGTGCTCAATGATGGCTTGCGTAACCTCTGTGTAATCGGAGGAAGCAGCGCTGTCTCTCAACACTGTTATCCCTGCCTTGCCTTTATCAAATTCACCAAACTTCGTGAAGGGTTCTAGTAATTTCCCTTCTCCTATGACTTCCGCTTCACTGGTGGCTATCCTTTGCCTCTTGGGCGGTGGCGCTGCTCCGGAGGTACCTGCTTCTTCTTCACCGGCACCCCTGTTTACTTCTTCCTCCTCCCCTGTAGCAGATGAATCTGTCTCCATCTGCGAAAACAAGGGCCAAATTTCGAGGTTAGCCCTCCATTCCATAAATGGCCTCGGCTCATGTATGTAGCGTGTAGACCTGTTCCTTTTCCTTTTGTTTGAAATGATTTCTCGCGCGTCATAAGCCCAGCTTTTCCCCAGCCTCAGGTCCATATTTTGCAGCATTTTTTCGGCGATTGGGAGGGCATGTCTTGAATTTACCACGAAGGGGCCGATCTGGATAGGAAGCTTTAGGATGTAGCCTTTCTTAGCAGGGAAAAAATGGAGCTGGTCGGCTTTGAGGGCTTGCCGGATGTATTCGAGGGCGTAAACTCGTCGGACGGGGAAAACTGGCAACCTGTATGGGGTGACTTCCGCTCCATAGACCCGAATTTTAGTGCAGTCTTCAGAAAGAAACCAATCTCCGGTACACTGGTATTTCCCAGCTTGCAGCCAGTGTTTCATTTCTAGGAAAACCTTAGGGGAAGGCGAGTCATGAATCATGGTATAGGCGATGGACATGAAAGTGTTCACAAAGTTCGCATAGCCCTCTCCCTTAGGTAGTTGACGAACGGAGAAATTCCAGTTGAAGACTGGTCTGGGTTGGGAATTCTTAGAATAGACCTTGTCTAACCCCAAATGGTCGAACTTATCTGCATGCTGGAACAAGAAGAGGTAAAACACCATTGATCAGAGGCAGAACTGGCGGGCTTGTGAGAGCTCCTCGAATTGGGTTAGGATGGTCGAGGAGAGGAAACCAGGAATGTCTAAGACTACCCCATTCTGTGACATGAGCTATAAGAAGCGAACGCATACCATAGAAATGTCTTCCGGGCTCCCTATCCCCAAAAGGCCAGCGATGAGAGAGAGAACAGGTCGAACCTCTTCGATGAACAAACTTAGTGAAAACGGCTCTAATGTAGGCAGGGAAGTTGCATGGTCGACGTTTATGGAAGATATAAAGGCACGACGGGCTTCCCTCGGCTGTTTGTTGAACTGGGTTACCAAGGTTTCATCTTTGAAGCTGATATATGTGTCGCTGGCAGGGAAACGGAGGGCCTGTCTGATAACATCGGGAGAAAGGTAAAAGACTCTATTCCCTTGAGGGTAGATGAAAGCGCCCCAATGTACATCAAAGATATCTTTGAGCCAGGTGATAAAATCAGTACAAGAATTGACCTGAGGGGTGATTTGGTGGTATAAGCCCGACACGACAACCCGGAAACGGTCTGAGTTCTTGCAATGGCGGCCAAAAAGCAGGGGTTTGACACTGCGTATACCAAAAGGGTATTTTGGGTCGCAGATACCAGACTGCAAGTCATAGAGGGGTTCAAAACCAGGGGGGTTCCTAGTCTCACGGGCCTGGGGAGTTTCTGGTTCGTTCTTCTTGGGTGTTCCCCTCCCCATGGCTGACATTTTAAGAATTCGAAAAAGAGAAAGTAAACAGAGGGAAAATAGATAATGGAATACCTGAACAGAGGGTGACACTGCTTGGGAAAGTGACGCGGGGAACCCTGACGATGATTGGGGTAGACCAGGCGCTCTTTCCTACTTGATATTTTCCGTAGATAGTAACCTGTGTCTTTTACCGGAGTGAAATATGAGAGTTGCTATTTACTGAAGCAGACTGTTCGGGCTAAAAAGGCGGGTGAGTAGGATGACTGAAGGCGAGTGTCGTAAGGACACTGACAATGAGACACGTGGCGCACGGGGATTGGGGGTAGCAGGGTGTAGGTGGCCGCCTCGTGTCGGGTTTAATGCTGGTACGGGTCTCAGTACCGGCTGACCTAATGGACTTTTACCTTACCTTTTAGCTACATGCGCTGTCCAACTCCTGCAATATATGAGTTGTTGCGCCAAATAAATATATGACTTACCCACCATAAGGGTCCACCTTTTGATCCGCCGTGTTGCCACCACGCGGCAACCTCGTGTTGCCTCCTTCCAACGTTGAGTCTGCCGTGCTACGTGTCAACCTTCCGTGGGGGTATGGCTCTCGTCCTTCCCCCGCTGCTCGACCCCCTCGGAATTTCCCCACGCGAGTTCTCACATGGCAGCAACTTCTTCTATTTCGTCAGTCTTGCGTTTAGTGCTGCGCTCCCTTTCCTTTCATATCTGTTGTTTGCTTTATGACTTTACACTCCATCCTTTACGTTATTTCCCCATTGGTTTTAATACATTTGGCTTCCATTACCTTTTCCCCCTTTTTGAGCCACTTTTGAACTATTCCTCCCTTTGATATAAAGTTTAATTCATGGCTTTGTTGACCTTCTAATACATCCGTGATCAATGTTAAAGATTGAACAACACAACCCATGGTTAAAGTCGCGTTCCCTGAGTCTACAGTGCCTGACCCCTCTATTCCGTCCCCGTCTGTACCCAAGAACCCAAAGATTATTCGCACCAACAAACCCTGTGCTTTGTGCAGTATCCATGGCCATTACTTCCACCATTGTCCTCACCTGACGCATTACCGCGCCTCTTTAGACGTCGTTCGAGAGTATGAGGTTGAACAAAATCAGTCCGCCTCTCCCATACTTGCGCAGTATTCTTCAGTACAGCTTGAGGATCCCCCCGCTCCCATTGACATCCCTCCCCCTGATGTCCAGATGACGGAGTCTACTACCACCATTCTCTACCTATCATCCTCTGTGAGACCCTTGGAGAAAATTACCTTTGAATCCTCCCCTATTGTTTCGCTTGATCCCCCTTCAGGGACCACACTGGGCTTAACATCTTTTGACCATCAGTTTATCTGTTCCTCTATCATCCCCCATGACGATCTGTATGTTAGCCTTTCTTCCTTTACAGATGATCTAGGTAGCTTTGCCGCGTCATGTGGTTTCCCTCCCTCTTGTTATCCCCTCTTTTCCCGTCAGGATGTCCTCTTGGAAACCTTGTCCACCCACAACGTCATCCTTTCCACCCATAATCAGGATAACACCACCCCTATCTATGTTGACCTCCATAGCCCGAGTCCCAGCCATACCTCCTATAGCCCTCATATACCACCATCTAGTTCGTTTATGAGTCATAGCCATCCTACCCATTGCACTCCCTCCCGCATTTGCCACTCGATGTCTACTATACACTCATGCTGCCGTCATTACTCCTCATCCTCCCATTGTTTGTCTTGTAACACCATTCCGCAGGACCTCCTGTCCACACCCTATATCAGTTACGCCAATGGTGCAAGTCGTTACTCCCAGAATCTAGCCTCGGCAGGTTGGGCCATTTTCACCAATAATCAGGCCGAATATGATGCAGTGCGTGGTCTTTTAGTCGATGCCCTCTCTCATCACATCCTCCATCTGCATGTTCGTTTAGATTCCCTACTTCTTGTCATGCAACTAAATGGTGTCTATCGTGTGCATAATCCTGTGCTGTTTAGACGATATTTACGAGTGAAACTCTTGATCCGTGAATTTGAAACCATAACTTTCAACCATGTACCTCGAGAACAGAATCACTATGTAGATAGCATTACAAACCATGTTCTAGATTGGAATTTGTCACACGCATTTCATACAAGACAATAACATTCATAATAATTAAAAAGATGCATATCCATAATATGTGTCGCAAAACATGTGTTTAGAGTCCATCTACTCTGATACATATGACATGCCCATAGCATGTTACAAAAAAAACTCAAAACTAGGGACACCATCTGTCCCTACATACACACTAGGGGGCACCACCTGTCCCACACCTAATCACTATCTGGCGGATCCCGAGCCAATGGCTCTGCTCCTGCAGCCTATAGATCACGTATCCCCTGACCGGCCATCGCCATGCGCCGCATGACACCTCGCCATTCCGAGGGTAGACAAATACATGGCTCTATGTACTAGTCGTCTAAGTCTTGCCACCCGCGCTCTGACACCCCGATCAGCAACCTCTCGCATCTACGGCAGATGTCCTCCAGAAGGGTGGCCGCATCCTCATTATGCGCTGCTCTCGAACCACTCGGACCTGCAGCTCCAGATGTTGCCGGTCGTACCATATATCCAGCCGGTTTTACCGGAGCTATATCTGCATACCAAAAGTACATGAATCAGTACCCTATCTACGATTCACTAACTTTAACATGCCCAAAAAAGAGTAGTTACTTGTCACTTACCATCGGGTCCCCATACTCGACCAAGCAACAATCCCCATATTCTCTCTGAAGTAGAAAAACTTGGTCTTCTGAAAGCCTTCATGCGAATGTCTACCACTTGTTCTCCTGTTGGAGTGTACTGCAACTGTACAAATCCTCATTGGACACAATTTCTGATGAAGTGACACCTGATGTTAATGTGCTTCGATCGATCATGAAACACAGGATTTTCAGAGAGCTTGATCCAACTCTTATTATCACATAGAATATTGGTCACTTCCATTTTCTCCTTCAGTAGGTTCACAAGAAGTCTCTGAAGCCATATGGCCTCACATGAAGCTATGCTAGCTTCCATGTATTCAACCTCTACTGAGCTCAGTGCCATAGATTTTTATTTCTTGTTGCACCAAGAAGTCACCCCTGATCCAAGACTGAAACTATACCCACTTGTACTCTTCTGATCTACTGGAATCCATTCCCAGTTTGTTTCAGTGAACCCACTTAACCTGATGTCATTGCCACAGGTGTACTTTGGTCTAAGCTTGATTGTTCCTTGAAGATACCAAAGAACATTCTTGGACGTTGCCCAGTGATCCCTCTTAGGTTCCAGCATGAACTCAGTGAGTGTATTTACAACATAATAGATGTCTGGCCTAGTGTTTACCAGATACATCAAATATCCTATGAGCTGCCTATAAAGAGTAGGATCAATCTCATCATCTTCGGACGCATCAATTTTCTTCCAGTTGGTGATAATTGGAGTCGGAATGAGTCTATAGTCCTCCATCTGAAATCTCTTCAGAATTTCTATAGTATATATTCCTTGACCAAGAAAGATCTACCCCTTCTACTGCCAAACTTCCAACCCCAGAAAATAGTGTATTAGCCCTAGATCCTTCATGTCGAATTCTGTAGCCAAATTCTCCTTGCAGTCATTGATGAGCCTCGATGACCCAGTCAGAAATAGATCATATACATATAGAACCACTATGAGGGGCTCACTCCCTACCCTTAGATAGTATAGATTGAGAATTGTGTCACTCTTGATGAATCACATCTTCTACAAGTAGTTGTCAATTCGACCATACCAAGCTCTAGGGGCTTGCTTTAGTCTATAAAATGATTTATTAAGCTTGCACACACGATTCTTTTGTTCATACATCTCGAAGCCCTCTAGATGTTCCATGTACACCTCCTCTTCTATCACCCCATTTAGGAACGTAATCTTGATGTCCATCTGGTGAATCTCCCATCGTATTTGCGGAGCAAGGGATATCATAGATCTAATGGAAGTATATCTCACTAATGGGGTGAATGTTTCTTCATAATCTATCCCTTCCTTCTGATCATACCCCTTAGCCACAAGCCTAGCTCTAAATTTCTCAATTCTGCCATCTGCAGCATACTTGATCTTGTAGATCCACCTTGAACCTACAACAGATCTATCCTGAGGTTTGGGGACCACCTCCCATAAATCATTTGTCATGATGGAACTATACTCTTCCACCATCACATCTACCCATACCTGGTGCTGAGCTACTTTCCGAAAGCTATAATTTTCCCCAACCTATGCAGCCAAGGTTTGGTACCTCTCAAGCTACCTGCACTGTCTCTTCACATATCTAGGGGATCATACAAAGTCTTTTGTGTCCCTCATAGTTTGCTGCAGTTCCTTGCTTGTTCTCCCACTGTTAGTGGGTGGATATACCTACTCTCCCTCCTACAAGTCCTCAGGAGAAGTGTCCCTTGGATCCCCATGCCTTAGAGAGGTAGCTGAATTATATACCACAGGTTGTTGTGGTTGAACCAGTGGATCCTCCTCAGACTACGTAGCAGAAGGAAACTTTCAGGATCTTCTAAAGACCCTCTCCTCCATGAATTTCACATCCCTCTGCACTACAACTTTCATTATTTCTGGAATGTAAATGTGGTAATACTTTTCATTCTCGTTGTATCCTACCAGATACCCCTTTTATGCAGTCATGTCCAACTTCTTCCTCTTTTCACTCGGCACATGACAATATGTCGTACTAGCAAAGATCCTAAAGTGACTCACTTCAGGCTTACTGCTAGTGGAGATGATTTCTGGTGTGATCTTTCCCAATGCGTTGTGAGGAATCTTGTTCTAGACATAGACAACTATATTACAAGATTTAACCCACATAAATTTTGGCATGTCTTGATCATACAAAATTTCCCTTGAAGCCTTGACAATAATCCTATTTTTCCTTTCTTCCACACCATTTTTCTCCAGATTATATGGAGCGGTCCATTCTCTTCTAATACCTTCCCTTGTGCATAACCCTGTGAATTCCTTATCATTATATTCTCCACCATTTTCTGAACGCAACACCTTGATCCACTTTCCTGTCAAATTTTCTACCAGAGCTTTGAACTCTTTAAAATGACTTTGTCCTTGGTCTTTAGAAATTAGATCCATATCTTCCTAGAATGGTCATCAATAAAGGTGACAAAATATTCGGCACCACTAAGAGCTCTAGTGGACATTGATCCACAAATATCCGAGTGCATCATTCCTGATACACTCTTAGCCCTATTTCTTCTCCTCTGATATGTTGCCTTGGCATACTTTCCCAACATGCACCCTCTGTAGACATCATCTCTCTTAGTGCTCAGTTCTGGAACTCTTGTGACAGTTTTCTTTATAATATTTAATGCCCCCTGATGAAAAAGTACCATTATTTCGTGCCATAGTTCATTCAAGTCCTTTTGATCCATTCTTCCTATCAGTGCCATTATATATTTGAGCTATAACTTATAAAGTTTTTTGCTCCTTACTCTGATCTGTGCTTTCTTCTTCCAACTAGGGTGTTTGACGTAAAATCTATTTCCAATGAAGTAAACATCATAACCTTTGTTTTGAGGGTTAGACATTGAGATTAAGTTCATCCCCAACCTAGACACATTCAGTACATTAGTGGCCCAAATATTATTCACATGCTCAGTTTGAAATACTACGGTACCTCTTCCAATAGGGGTACACTTTTCTTTATTACCCATGGAAATTTTAAAGCTCATTTGATCTTCTCGGTAGTTGGAGAAACATTCCCGCACTCCCGTCATATGAGAAGAAGCCCCACTGTCAATGTACCACAATTCAGGAGACGAAGTGCTTGACACATGCAAAATCTTCATCTAGTATGGATGCCAAAACATAAATCACATGATCCATCTATTCTTCCATGCTTCTCTTTCTCTCTGGAGAATTGTGCGAACCCTTCCGAGCTTCTAGAACAAAGTCAAGTTTTTGGTCACTTGTCGGTTCTCCATTCTTGTTACTCATCTTTGGCTTTGATACGGATGTGACATTTTCAATCTAGAAAATATGTAGTTTCAGTGATATATTTATTTCTCCTACTTATTACTCTGATAACTTATTTACATAAATCTATCAATAAATTTCGAAATAAATACTACTGCAACATTCACAATTACATATGCAGAGAAAAAAATACTAAGGAACATAAGCATAAGAACCAATCACATGTACACACTTATTTTTGGACAATTTTCCTTGGAAAAACCCAATGTGGGAAAACCGGTGTAGCAGATGAGGGTTTTATTATTATTCTTCAGCAAATGAATCTTTACAAGTAATACATTGGTAGATATATTCAGAAAACGCATGAGACAAAATTTCCCGGACCCTCCGAAGATTTTCTGAAACCAAGAAGAGCCTCTGACTCCCTTTGCATATATCTACGTGTTTATCTACAGAGTCCCTGCGCTAGACTACGTCACTCTGTGTGGGCTCTGCATGGGTTCACTACGCTATAGCTATGTACTACCTTCTATGGCCCTCTGCGTCCCTTTGTCATCGTGTTCGATCATTGTTGACTCCCTATTCTCCTTTTTCCTCTGCAACTCCGCCCTGCAACTCTCCCTCTAAAATTGAATTATATTCCTTTAGAATTGAACTCCTTCGGGTACTACGTGTATGCCCAACTTAATTTTCAAATGACCCTCAAGCCGTCTTTTAAAATCTTCTTGTTGATGAATCAACAACCCATATTGGAAGTCTAATCAATGGCTAAGATTAAAACTTGACTTGATGTTCGTTCTCTAGAAGATTCACACTCTGTCTTATTAATACCCTTTAATTATTTAATTTCCCTAAATTTAGACTTATGGTCTCCATTAAAATAATTAATTATTTCAATAAGACATGAACCAAGTGGAATTTCCACAAACAGTTTTTGGGTTCTTTGGAATATTGACGTCCAAGCCTCCTTACAAAGTTTGAGACTTAGAAAAATTTCCGATGCTACAAAAATCAACACCTACTAATTTCAAAAATACATCATCAAATTTGATATTCGAAATCATAAATCTTGGATCTAAGGAGAAGCCTCAAAATGTCAATTTAGGTTTAGGACTTTTCCCTGATGAAAGGTTGACTTTAATTCATCTGCTCAAAAGATACAAAAAATTTTTGGCATGAAATTACAATGATCTTAAAACTTATGAGACATCAATAATTCAACATATTATACCTGTGTTACCAAATGAGAATCCCATTTACAAAAACTCAGAAAAACCCATCCCAATCTTGAGCTACAAATAAAAGCTGAATTGAATAAATTATTACGAGCCTAGATAATTTTTCTTGTTAGGCATTCAAAATGGGTATTGAATCTTGTTCCTGTTCATAGAATATATTAGACACCTGTAATTTTTTAGATTGGCGAGACCAAATTGAACAAGGGTAACATCAAACCAACTTTTGAGCCCTAGGACCTAGCCTTCCTAGACTCAGAGAAGGCTCTCTCTATATTTGTGTAAAATATGTAACTTGATTGATTTTAGGGTTTTGATTTTAGTCCAGTTATAATGATAGGGTTTGTTTGTTTGTTTTGTTTGGTTGGGTTGCTTGTCAAGCAGTACAAATAGAGTGAGAGAGATTCATACCATTGGGCTCTGGAGACTGCAAAAGGTCTTCAAAATTATTACAATAGGTCAAGGGTGTTTCATAGGGCAAGTTTAACAAAGCCAAATGGATCTTAATAGGTTAGGTGAGTGAAATGAACATTAAATGATGAATTTAATAGGTTTAAAGGGCAGTTAAGAATCATTTAACATATAATATAAAAAGAAAATTCTTTAAGAGCACTATGCATAAGAAAGAATCAAAGGACAGGGCCCGCCATAAACTTCTTTGACCTAGCTTTATCAAGTAAACTTTAAAAACAACAATCCAGCAAACCTAGAGAGCAGGGAACTCCTAAATTTTCTAGTCATTCACCTTCAGAGAAAGAAAACATTTAAGACAACGCATAAGTAATGATAAAAGAGCAGGGAACTCCTAATTTCCTTAATCAAACTATAAAGATCTTCAAAGTAACCATTTCAAGATAGATGAAAGGACAAGGCATACCATAAACTTCTTTAGCCTAAACCCTAATTAGTACACTTCAAAGAAAGCTTTCAGAACAACATTGCAAGAAAAACCAAAGGACAGGGAAAACCATAAACTTCTTTGGCCATAATCTACTAATTTAATGTCAAGGAAACAAACTAGATGGACATGAAGAAACAGGGAACTCCTAATTTCTTCAAGAAAACCTAGTAGTAGAAAACATTTGAACAATAGAAAGTAGACAGAGTTAAGGTGCCTCTAAACAACATGTTTTAACCTAAACTTTTTGTTCCACTTCAAGAGAAAAGATGGAAAATATGTAAAACATAAGGAAAAAATTACAATATTATAACCACATCACCATTCAAAAAAGTTCGTGAATCCTATGAAAGTGCTTGCTCCATGGCATTCAATCCAAAACATTCACAAAGCTCCAAAGCCAGTTTCTTCAAAACTCCAAGTCTATGTATTCATCTCCATAAAACAACCAACAAAAATAACGAAGCTTACATGCAGTATTTAACTTGCAAAGGAGGAGAAAAATCATATCTAGGGTTCCAAAATGTCATTAATTACACATTTTTGTCATTTTTGTCCTATGAGACAATGCAAGGCCCAAGGCACAAATATCCAAAACTCATAAATGAAAAAATAACTTCTAAGCTAACCTATGAGCTAATTTGGGAATAATTTGACCTTTAAGGCCTCTGAATAAATTTAAAAATATTTCCAAGGGTCCTTTTTTGACTTTCTGGCAAGAGCGCAGCGCCAGGCCAAGGGCGTAATGCCAAAAATATAAAAATAGCTTGAGTTGCAGCTGAGTTTTTGAGGCCTTAACTATGTCCAAATGAGCTCCATGATAGCTCATTGGAATGCCTATTCTGTATAATCTCCAAATAGTCCTCGGGGTTTCAGATTAGTGCCCATTTTCTTAGTCAAAAATCCATTCTCCCAAGACTGCTCAGGGTGCAACACCAATGCTGAAAAGAGGGCAGAAACATAATTTTTTGCTTGTTTTTGGCCCTTTTGAGGGACCAGTTCTGCTCCAAATGACTTGAGACTTTGTGAGGGTGATTTCCTTGGCATGATGAACACGAATATACAAAACTTTCCTCAATTTGGTGCCCAAAAAAGAATGCAGCGCCAGTGGTGCTGCGCGCTTGGCCCTTTTTTCTGTTAGCTAACTGTCAAAATTTCAAAAAGTACAAAAATCTGTCAAAATTGGATTTTAACTTGTTGATCATGGGGAAGCTTAAAGGAATACATCAGCAAGGATATCTAGCTTATCTTTCTCCTTTGCCTCTTTTAGGACTTGAATCTTTGCAAGGGCTCTTTTGAGCTTAGCCCTTGCAATTCTGTTCCTCATGGCATAGTGCTTTGCCATCTTCCTTTGCATGTCAAGGTCTCTCTTGGCCTTTTCCTGTTGATCCTATAGGTGTAAATTGGCTCTCTTTATCCAAGATTATCTATCATAGCTGATCTCCATGGAAAGAAGCTCACTTGGAGTGAGATGCTCTACTATAATATCCCCAAAATGGAACAACAACAATATTAAACTATACTGCTCAGGAAATACGCAGTTCAGCAAAGTAAAAGCAGGAGGCCAATATGGAGGCTCAATAATCACTTATACATCATAAAATAAGGTTTAAAATGAGGCCCATACAATGTATAATAGGAAAATGGAATACTTTTATGAACAAAACCCTCAAAAAGAGGTGTTGCAACAATGTATTAGACTGCAAAAAGGCTTGACATCGTTATTTTAAAGAGCTAGAGAAGCTTTATATTACACTTCAAATATAGATCAGATCTGTGTACATAAGAGCTCCTCTACAAATTCCCCTTGGTGTTTTGAGCAAAACATGAAATACAAAGAGTAGATCTGAGATCTAAAGTTGTAGATCTGCAGTAATATTCAAACATTTCTGAATTAAAATACAATAATAGGCAGATCAGATCTAAACAATACATGGATTAGATCTTTAATCCATGGATCACCACAGTGAAGGGAAAACCCCAACACTAGAGATCTCTCCTCCAAAAGTATTCCAAAACACCCTGCAACTGTATACTTGCAAATAATGTAGTCCTGGAAGGAAAACTATGTTGTAGGCTCTAGTACTAGTTTGGCCTGATGCCAAGATCTGAAAATGCAGCTCCAAAGGTCTAATACTCTCTTTTGAGGGGGATAGAAAACTCTGCCACTAATAAAAGGCACTATAATGGCCTAGATCTGAGCAGATCTAGCCTCCACTTGCTGCAGCTTACAAGGAAAACCCAACCCTCAATAGGATCAGCACTATAGGTGTAAGGTGAAGCTTGGCTGAATGCCTGATAGTGGACAAGATCAGCAAGACTCCTCCAAGATCTCCTCAAAGGAAGAGTTGGGATTCCCGATTAGGAACACCCTAGTGCTAAACATCACTATTCTCAGCTAAACAGCAAGATAATGATATATAAGATAAAAGTCTTGCAAAACTCGAAACCATCTCAATGATTTAGCTTCTTTCACATGTGTAGCCTCCATCTAAAACTGCGCTATGCATCTAGGAGGTTCATTGCATCTAGATAGTGTTGTTGATTTGGTCCTAGTTGACTTGGTCAAATGATCCAGCCTCTTTCACACCTAAGTGTGCTTATGTAAATAGCCTAGATTTAGCCTTTTTCACATGTGGCATTGATTTATTTTTCTTTTTAGGAGTTTTATTGATCCTCCTTTACAATTTTATTCTTGAAATAGAAAAATGAAACAAAATTGTACATTCCCATTAGCATGGGCTAATTGGGAATATTACAGTCCTCCCCTCCAAAATGTTGCTTTTCCTCAAGCAACTGATAGGGTGAGTGCTACAACACTTCTCCTCCTCCATTGGTGACACCATCAAGAATAAATCTTTCTTCATGACCTAAGTTTTCACCAATCCAACCCTCCATGAATTGTTCCTCCAAAGTCATTATGAGATGTACATAGTCCATCCCACAAGGAGTCAAGAACTAAAATGAAACAAACATGGCTGAAACAATACTCTCTCTGAAACATGTAGCATAAGGTACATAGAGAGTCTCCATCCCATGAGATACATACATGCTCCCCATCCTCCCTCCATACAAGCCCATAAACAGTACAAGTATATCATCAATGTATGGAAGTAAAACTACATACAAGAAAATAGAAATTTGAGCATGAGGAGGTGGTACCAGCGCAGTGCATCTCCTGGCTACATCAGATGAAGGTGTGGTAATTGGTTTCCCCACCACTTACTTGTTTCACATGTCATATCACTATGGCTGAAAGTGTGAGATATGTTTGGTGCTTTTGGGAAGCACCCATCATGAAAGTAAATCTCCCTTTGCACATCAAGGGAGTGGCCAAGTTCAGAAATTTTAGTGGCCCAAGAGTTTCCATGAGATTTGCATGATAAATTACTCCTTTTAGGAGTCATGGCCTGCATAAATATGGTAAAATAACATGTACAATCAGAAAATAAAACTTTCTTTACATGAACACAACTTTTACCAACAATGTCTCTCATACACATGGATTTGTGCATGGATCTTTCTCCTCTTTCAAATAAAGGAACAGATGGATGAAATGATTCTTGCATAGAGTCCCATGGCTACCCCAACTCCACATTACTCATGCATTCTTGAAAATTCTGATGTAGCTCTCCTCCAAATCCTTCCCATTCAAAGCATCTCATGATAGTGTTGTAGATCTTCATAGAATAGGTAGGGCTGAAACAGAACTCTTTGTAGGCACTTTGTAGCATCCTCTCCTTGAGCTTGGAGGTTCTAGGAAAGAATACCCTATCATGATGATAGCTGAATCCCTCATGGAATAGATATCCCTCTTCATGCAGCTGGTCATCAAGCATCATAAAAGTGTGAATATATTTGGAATAATCCACCAATAGTTGGGATTTCCAGTATAGATCTACACTCCCCAACAATGACAGTGCTGATGATGCATCAACAAGAATGTATTTCATGTTTCTGATCTCCTCTTTGACATATCTTATGCTAAAGATATATGTTGGAAGGAAATACCTTCTCTTTTTCTCCTCCAACAGCGCAGAATCAGAAAAGAAGGTGGGTGATGATGATGAGAGAATAACATATCCCTCCTTCTTGTGCTTTCCCATGCCTCCCAGTGCTGTAGCTGTGTCTTATAATGCTCCCATCCCTCCTGGATCTTCTCTTGAAGCATCATGTAGTGAGATATCTCCCAACAAAATTGAATCAGGTGGCCTCCAAGTGGTTTGCCACTAGATAAGAGTGTCCCATGTAGAAACATCATGAGATTAATAGATGGGATTGTGAGGTCCTTTCTTCCACTGTGAAAATCCATATATGTTTTCTGTGTGGAAGTGTTATGTGAGGGGTAATTATGCATGCCTTTTATCATTTGAGGTTTACCAATCTTCTCTTCCACCCATTCCATTTTCAAAGCCTCCCAATCAGTGGTGATTTTCCCCAATGTAATCAACCATTGAACACCCAACATAACATTGGTGTCTGGTATGTCAACTACAAAGAAGTGATCCACCAAAGTGTGGGATCCCATGGTGACTGAAAGTGATGGGACATAATGCATGCATTGCATTATTCTATCCCCTAGGACCAAAATAGAGAATCCCTTAAAATTATCAGTGGGTATTTCCCTCCTTTGCACAAGATGGGCATTAATGAAATTGTGGGTAGACCCACTGTCAATCAGTAAAGAAACCATCTGATTCATGATTGAACCTTGAACTCTTAAGGTCAAGTACTTAGGTACTCCTCTTAAATATGCAAGAGTTCCTCCAATTGGAGCAAAGGCTCCCTTTCCATCTCCTGATGGTGTTGGATCTCCTTCAACGTTATCAGCACTGTGACCCCTTCTTGATTCATCATATTCATCTTCTTCAAGATCTAAGAAGACCTCTATATAATGTGCTTTACCAATAGCACATCTATGTCTCGGTACCCATGGTTCTTGGAAAGTGAATCATAGCTTCTTTCTCCTTAGATCTCTCCAGACTTCATCATCAAAAAGCTTCTTGTATGAGCACTCCTTTGAAGGAGCATCTTTCTCTTCCTTTCCTTTAGAAGGAAAAGAGGGCTTTTTCTAAAAGTTTTCCTTTGTTTTTAGCAAGGCATCTTGAAGGTCTCTAGCCCTTTCAATGGCATCATGCAAGGTAGTGGGCTTGGTAGATTTCACCAACCCATGAAGAGGTTCATCTAAACCATCAATGAACATGTACACCCTTCTTGTTGCAGACAAATCAAGAACCATAAGAGATAATCTCAAAAATTTAGAAATGTAAGACTCTATATTACCTGATTTCTTCAACTTTGCAAGGCTCGTGAAAGGTGCTTCCGGATCCTTTCTGTCAAACCTCTCCAACAGTCTTCTAGTGAACTCAGAATAAGTAGTCACATTGACATGACCAATGTAGACAAGCCATGGAACCACCAGTTGTGTGCTTCACCTTCAAAGTGCAGCGCTGCAATCTTGATAGCTTCCATCTTAGGGACCTTGTTCAACTGAAAGTAGATGTCAATATTTTCTACCCATGCTTTGGCAGAAAAAGTGGATGACCCATCAAACTTGGGTAGAAATAATCTACCCATAGAGTGATGTTGATCATGATTCTGAGTGAATCCACCATCTCTATGCTAATTCCTTGGTCTTCTTTTGTCCTTGAGGTGAAAAAGCTCTTGAAAACTCAACTGATCCTTGAATCTCTAATTCTGAGACTCATATTCTTCAAATTATTCTTCAAGGGATAATTTCTCTTGAGGCCCTTAATTTTCCACAGCCAAAAAAGTAGGCATGGTAGAGCATTGTGGAGCTTGTGGCTGGTTCACTGGTTGATCATTCTAGTGATGAGACATGCCAAAGATTTCTCCAAGATGAAATATATTAGGATATTCCTTGATTCTGTCCATTCTCATCTCTTTGATCTCTCTACCAAGATCTTGCATGTCTTTCAAAAGGATCTTTGCAAAGTCCTTTCCTTCTACATCACTTCCAGATTCAGGGGCTTTACCCTTGTCTTGATCATCATTGGTGTAATCAAATTTCTTTTGTCTTCTCTTTAGATACCTCTTCTCTCTGTCAGTAAGAGGTTCATCTTCTTCTGAAGACATATTGGCTTCTTAAGAAAGCAAAGCACAAGTTGTGCCAAGATGATTGCTCTGATACCATTGTAATATCCCCAAAAGGGAACAACAACAATATTAAACAATACTGCTCAGAAAATAATGCAGTTCAGAAAAGTAAAAGTGGGAGACCAATATGGAGGCTCAATAAACACTTATACATCAGCAAATCATACTTACAATGAGGCCCGTACAATTTATAACCGGAAAATGGAAGACTTTTATGAAGAAAACCCTAAAAAAGAGATGTTGCAACAATGTATTAGACTGCAAAAAGGCTTGACAAAGTTATTTTAAAGAGCTGCAGTAGCTGTATATTATACTTTATATCTGGAGTAGATCTGTGTACAAAATATTAGATCTATATCATATTTGTACACTAGAAGAGCTCCTCTACAAATTCCCCTTGGGGTTTTGAGCAAAACATGAAATATAAAGAGTAGATTTGAGATCTAAAGTTGCAGATCTGCAATAATATTTACAAATTTCTGAAGTAAAATACAATAATAGGCAGATCAGATCTGAACAAGACATGGATTATATTTGTAATCTATTAGCCAGCCATAAAATTTGTTATACCAAATGCTAGCTAAGAACATTTTTGAGCCATCAAGGAACAAATTTCATTGCTAAAACTTGTTGGCTCTTGAAGACTCTTGAAGGCCTCATACCTTTCCTCTGTCCGAACTTCACTGTTGTTCCCATCTTTCACTTAGAAATCCTGCTAATTTCCAAGCCAGAGTACTGCTGCAAGCACCATTTCCATTTTTCCCAAAACTAACCTTCATTTGCTTCCCTATTTCTCCATAAAATTCCTCTTTTTCATGAGTTATTTTCTCCCATTCATTAAAATCCACTTTTATAAGGTTTAAAACCCACTTTTAAGCCTTATCAGAACCCTCATTTCCATTGGAAAACCATAAAAACCCACATTTTTTACATATATGGGTCTTAGCCCCTTCCCGCATAAATACCTCGTTGTATGACCCTTCATATGACCATCGGCCCCGTAGTCGGGCGCCAAGCCTTTAAATATTTTTCCACCCAAAGTATTAAAACCTTTGGTTATTTTAATTCTTTGGTTTTTAATTAAATTATAAACTTTCTTGCCGGTTCGATTTTCAGTTTAATCCCCACCGTCGATTTGATCTGCAGATCGGACGGTGCGGAGTGCGTCTCCCCGGTGGTCCCCGCCATCCACTAGACGATTTCCGAAACCACGCGGTTTTCATTGCACCATCTTTGGGCAAAGGCGGTTTTTCCCCGATCGCGTGACACACGTCCCTTGTACTTTTTCAAAACTGCTTGCTCATCGCGCGTTATCGTTCGTACGCGGACGCCCAGCAATATTGCTGTGCGCTATCCGAACTGGGGCGGGCCTTCCAACGGCTATCACTCGCCGAAGATGCTCGATAGTTAATTGGGCTACGACGTGCCATCTAGTTAATCTCCATCATCGATCTGATCTGTAAATCGACGGTCCATATTCCATCACCCTGATTTTGTCGCCCAGTCAACGATTCTCCGTTTTTTACTTTCCCCTTTAATCCCGACCGTCGATCTCTACGTGATCGACGGCTCTGATTTAATCATTTTTTCTACCTGCCCTTTGATTCCTCCGATAAATCTCAACTGTTGGATGATGCCATCCAATGGCCATGCTTCCTCCACATGCCTCTGCAACAATAAACCTATATATGCAGGATTTTCTAAATAGTTTTTGCATTGTGCAGGGTTTCTATGGCTTTTTGCCAGAACCAACTAAAATTCAGAAGCAGAGGGTGACGATCCTCCCGCCTCTGATCCATCAAAGAAAATAATTTGCAGGTTTCAAATTCATGTTTTATCAGCATTTCTTCAGGCATTGATGCCATACTGTCCCTGCGTAGACCTACACACTCACAAACACAGCAAGTCAATCACAAATCACAGAGTATCAGTGAAGAGGATCAAAATGAACCAGAACAGAGGATGGAAGACATAATTGCGAGGATCACGGCTAAGAATGATTATCAAAATCCTAATCCCCAAATTAAAACATAGTTTAAAAAAAATTTGAAGTTTTTTATCAACAGGAAACCCTCCACCGCCACAATTGAGGCAAATTGATTCCTCCCAGCTACTAAAATGACACCTATGCCTCAAAGTATTCAATCAAAGGCCAAATTTATTGATCAGGATCGGATATCTGCCTCACAACGCAGCCAAAGGATAAACTCTGCAGGAAAAATTAATGACAAACATCTACAGAGTTACTTCAACACCACACAGAACCTCAAAGGTCAACAAAAGCTCCCACAGAGTTTAATCTTTATGTAAAAACATTTAATAACGAGGATATGTATGTAAGTTTCTTCATTGAGCCCCTCAAAGGCCCAGAAACCATTAAGTCTGTATTAATTGTAATTGAGATATTTTATCATATCTCACCTCCTCATCCTTCTATATATACTTCTTCAGAAGATGAGTGAGGGGTTGGTTGCAGAACTTTGAAATACAATTGAGCTTAAAATTCTAGGTGTAAATAGTGTTCACTGGCCCTTGGAGCTCTGCTTGTGATAGATTAGTTAGGATAAATAGTGAAGATGATTGTTGAACTGAAACACTGGACCTGAGTAGTGTAACTGGTTTGACATCAATTAACAAGTTGTTTCTTTGGATCTTGGTCTATATCACTGGTGAAGTGCCTCTTTCTTTGTTATTGTTTCCTTTCTATGTATGTCATATTGTTCACTATTCTCTGATAAAGAATAGCATCTATAGAGTTAGGACCTACTGTATATTAGTAACCTTCTCTAAATGAAAATCTTTATCTCAATGTTTCCTCCAATTTGTTTATTTAAGAATGATTTAATACAGTTTAAACAGTTAGGAATGTTGGAGTTCCCCCGTCCTACTGTTTACTTTAAATATTGTTCTTGAAAGTTATTTTCCTTATTTTCTTATTAAATATGACTATGGAAGATATGGTGTGCCCTGGTCCTAGTTTTTCTCCAAAAGCAGATTCTGAAAGTTTCCCTTGGTGTTGACTGAAAGCATAATAGGTTTAAAGTACTTTATCTGATCTTAAGTTTACACTTTGTTTCTCTTATATGTTTTCATACTTTCTAAAGGTAATTATGTGGATTACTGGATTGTTTGTCAATTAAGTTGCTTTAATACAAACTTTCCCAAGAGGTCAATGGTTAGCCCTGCACTTGGTTGGTTTTAAATAGTTACTTAAGAGGCTTTTCTTGTTTGGACTGACTATAAATCCTTTGTGAAATTATTATCAGTTTCCACCATCTCCAACACTTTATTGTTTCCATTCCATCACTCTAATCTCAATAATCTTGTGATATAGATGACTTGCCCCTTGGATCACTCTTGGTGTTGTTGCTCAATTAAAGCCCTGTTATGACTCCATAGCCAAATGGACTAAAAACCAACGTCATATCTATCTTTTTAGCCTAATTGTTCCATTTGCTTGCAACTTCTCACCTTTGAAACTGTTTTTCATTTAGAACTTTCCCCTCAAGTGATATTCATGCTCAACCATCCAAAAACAAACAAAACCCTTGACCTTCATAACTAGCCTAATATCATAACCCAAAACTTCAAATACAAATCCATCTGTGTAATTATTGGAGAGATCCCTCTCCGGATTCAGGAGGGCTAGATCCTAAAATCCCAAAGTTGGTTGAAACGATGTTGCTTCTGCAGTTTTAGTCTCACCAATCTACTAAAATTACATATTCCTAACATTTCTGGCGACTCCACTGGGTAATTAAGTGCATTTTATCTTTACACACCCTTAGGCACTCAAAAGACCCAAGATATCTGGTTAGATTCGTATCTCATTGCTGATGGTGGACAGCAGCATGCTTCAAACAGTTAATTCATCCACCTGGCGACTCCACACTCCACAATCCTGAACAGACCTTAAGACTCCACTGAGAAGAACCCTTATCATTATAATATCTTTCAAACTTAGTCAGAAGACTGCAAGATTAAAAAATTTTCAAAAAAGACTAGTTAAACTCTTAAAGATTGTCATACCTGGTTGAACTTGTCTTGTTTATTCGGGTCTGAAAAACACAACATAGTGGCTCCTAGAAAGATTCACACTAGAGCCTATCCTGACCCTGATCCACTTGAAGTAGTTGATAACCCAGAAGGTATCCTTAGGAAGTCTCCTAAGATCAAATTATCAACTACTTTTAGATCACCCTTGAGAGCTAAATCAGTTCCTGAAAATCTTGCAGCTCCACAAGAAATACATGGTGGTGGACCATTAATATTTTTACCTCCTTAGGAGCTAAAAACTTCCACCTGGCGAATCCACACTCTGAAACTCCCAAAAGACCAAATGACTCCACTGGTAGAAGACCCTGAACTGATTGACTAGACACAGTGACCTCTTTCTTGATTTACAAAAATGATTCCAAGAATACAACGAAGATATGCCCCAAAGAGTAGAAATCATATCCCTGGGTTTCCACATAAGATGCCCCAGGTGAATTGGGATGACAACCTACCTGTTTTTCAAGGTGAAAAGTTTGATGACCCTTTATTACATCTTATCAAATTTCACATACATGTATGGAGGTTGAAAGTTGAATGGCATGAAGACTGCCTAATGAAAATGTTCATGTTAACATTAGAAGGAAAAGCTAGGGATTGGTATGAATGCTTGAGATCTAGTAGTTTGTTTTCTTTAAAAGACCTTGAATATGTGTTTTATGAGAACTATAAAGAAAACACTACATCATTATCATGGGGTGCAATATATTATGATCCATCACAAAACATCACCCAACACATTATAGATAATGAGGAAGCTTTGGAAGAGATGCATCCTGAAGATCTTTTAACAGCCATTCATGAGTTTAATCTCCTATTGAAAATTTTTAAGAATATAGATGAATTAGTTGAGGAAGAGATGATCCAAGAAATAATGGACGTTCCTCAAGATATCCCTAAAAAATCAAATATTGATTCATCATCCCTTATAGCTGAGGCTCAAGAAGACATCCAACCTCAAAATCAATCTTCACAAGAGACAGAGAACTGCTGTACTTTTGTTCAAAGGGACATAGAAACATCCTTCCCTTTGACAGAAAAAGCAATATATCAGACTATTTATAAACAGTCAGTCTCTGAAACTTTTTGCAAAAAAAACATTCTTACCCATTCAAATAGAGAACTTTGTGGTACAGATTTAGAAAGTTCTTTTGTAGATCAGAATGAAGAAGGACCTGCTAATAACCCAGTATGTTTGATTGGTAGTATATACTTATATTCGTGATTCTCCTAACTTTGATCTATCTAGTGATGATGCTTCCCAAACAAAAGTTAATTTTGTAGGATCATCATTAGTAGATTTATGGGAGGAAGATCAATTCCTTCAAAGAAGTAATGAGCCAGTGCAGACTATTTAAGATACTGATGATGAAAGTTTTCAAAGTCTAGAAGCGAGTGAAGATTCATTCGATCTTTGCTCTGTTTCATTTCAGATCATCAGTAATAGTTTCCATGTGATTGAGAATCAGCAGGCTTTCAGCTCAAAGGATGAGGAGGAAAGAAATGAAGAAATTTTTGGGCAGGTGGAAATCAAGGAGCTTTCTCTTGAAAAAGAGGAAGCAATTAAACATACCCTTGCTCAAGAATATAATAACCTCCTCATAGAGTACAATCCACTAAACCAGAGCATACTAGGGTTACAAGAGGACAACACTGCCAAATATGATGAGTCCTCTAGTTCAGATGATGATGCTTCCAAACAACTTTCTGAAGATATGCTCCTCAAAGCTGAAGTCTTGGAAGCATACAATCTACAAGACACAGAGGACCAAAAAGAAGAGAATCGTCATCTTTTCTTTGTTGATCCTATTGAAGAGTATGTGGAAATCCCAACTGGCTCAAAATATCAAGCAGCGATCCTTTGCACGAGCCAAAGACATGAAAAGCTGTCACCTTCTGTGATAGCCTTGATATTGAAGGTTAATCTTCAATATGTTCTATGGATACCTCTGACAAGCAGCCAGAGTTTCTACTTCCTCTTAACATTACTCAGCTGGTTGCATTGGCAATTTTGTATCATATGATAAATGTAAATACTCCATGTTTAGAATAGGTTAGAATGTCAATAAAGCTCAGTTCTGAGCATGTAGTTAGTTGTTGTTTTCTTCTTTGAAGAAAAATCAAGGATTTAAAAAATACAAAAACAAAGAAAGAAAGAAAAGAGGGAAAATTGTAAAACAAGAAAGGTATAGCCCCATACCAAAAAAGAGAAACAAATTCTGAAAGTGTGCAAGCTCAAATGCCACTCCTGAATGACACACTTCTAGTTAGTCAAACAACCTAATCTTGACTAATTAGTTTTAAATTTTCTGCTGATAGGATAGTGAAATTGATTTTCCAAACTGTTTAATCTTAGCTTATCAGTAGATAGATTAGGATAGAAATTAAAGGTTCGAACATGATCAAAATCTGAACCTAAATTTCCAAAGAGACATGACCCAAATCTGTTTTATTTTTCTGAGTCAAAAAATATCTAAATCTGGTTCTAAACAGCTCAAAATCTGAACCAGAAAACAAGGAAAAAACAGCTCAAACAAGAGTCAAAACAGAGCTGTAAAAAGAGAAGGCCATGATGAGAAACTTTCAGATCTTAAGCCTTCCATTTTGATTTAATTTTCTGCAAAACAAATGTCTGTGTGCAGCTTGTTTTATGCCATAGACCAGCATCAAGTTAGACTGTTAAATCCTGACTTGTATGCTTTTAAATTTGCTGTTATAGAAATTAGAGAATAAAAATCTGTTGGACAATTTAATCCCGACAGATGATAGATTAGGTAGAGAAGCATCTGAACTCAACTGTTTAATATGAGTTCAGGGAGAAATAAGGAGTAGAATTAGATTATTTTTATGCTTTCAAAATAATAAAATGTTGTAAAAAGAGTTTTCCAGTCCAAGTGCACTCTAATGAAAAAAGAATGTTAGATCAGTAGGATTGGGTAGGTAGAAGTTTGTATTGATGAAGGTCCATTATGTTTATGGTTGCTAATATGTTTTGAGAGAAAGTCATCTCAGCAAAAGAAAAGTAGCCCAATGGATGAGGCAAATGATCAGCCTCCCAGAGAACATCAATGGATTAGGCACAGGTCAGCCTCTCAGAGAACACAAGTCTGAAAGTTCTTGATACCTTTAAGAAGGAATCATCCTTAAGGGGAGCCACTGTTAGCTAGCCATAAAATTTGTTATACCAAATGCTGGCTAAAAACTTTTTGAGCTTTCAAGGAACAAATTTCATTGCTAAAACTTGTTGGCTCTTGAAGACTCTTGAAGGCCTCATACCTTTCCTCTGTCTGAACTTCACTGTTGTTCCCATATTTCACTTAGAAATCCTGCTGATTTCCAAGCCAGAGTACTGCTGCAAGCACCATTTCCCTTTTTCCCAAAACTAACCTTCATTTGCTTCCCTATTTCTCCATAAAATTCCTCTTTTTCATGAGTTCTTTTCTCCCATTCATGAAAATCCACTTTTATAAGGTTTAAAACCAACTTTTAAGCCTTATCAGAACCCTCATTTCCATTGGAAAACCATAAAAACCCACATTTTGTACATATATGGGTCTTATCCCCTTCCCGCATAAATCCCTGGTTGTATGACCCTTCATATGACCCTCAGCACCGTAGTCGGGCGCCAAGCCTTTAAATATTTCTCCTCCCGAAGTATTAAAACCTTTGGTTATTTTAATTCTTTGGTTTTTATTTAAATTATAAACTTTCCCGCCGGTTCGATTTTGATTTTAACCCCCACCATCGATCTGATCTGCAGATTGGACAGTGCGGAGTGCGTCTCCCCGGTGGTCCCCGCCATCCACTAGCCGATTGCCGAAACCGCGCGGTTTTCATCGCACTGCCTTTGGGCAAAGGTGGTTTTTCCTCGATTGCCAGTGATTCCATACATCGCATGACATGTGTCCCCTATACTTTTTCAAAATCGCTTGCTCATCACGCGTTATCGTTCGTACGCGGATGCCCAGCTATATTGCCGTGCACCGTTCGATCTGGGGCGGGCCATCCAATGGCTATCGCTCGCTAAAGATGCTCGATAGTTAATCAGGCTACGACGCGCCATCCAGTTAATCTCCACCGTCGATCTGATCTGCAGATCGACGGTCCATATTCCATCGCCCTGATTCCATTGCCCAGTAAACGATTCTCCGTTTTTAACTTTCCCCTTTGCTCCCGACCGTCGATCTCTGCGCGATCGATAACTTTGATTTAATCGTTTCTTCTATCTGCCCTTTGATTTCTCTGATAAATCTCGACCGTTGGATGATGCCATCCAACATCCACACTTCCTCCACGCGCCTCTGCAGCAATAAACCTATATATGCAGGATTTTCTAAATAGTTTTTGTATTGTGCAGGGTTTCTATGGTTTTTCTCCAGAACCAAATAAAATTCAGAAGCAGAGGGTGACGATTCTCCCGCCTCTGATCCATCAAATAAAATCATTTGCAGGTTTCAAATTCACGTTTTATCAGCATTTCTTTAGGCATTGATGCCATACTATCCCTACGTAGCCCTGCACACTCAGAAACATAGCAAGTCAATCACAAATCACAGAGTATCAGTGACGAGGATCAAAATGAACCAGAGCAGAGGATGGAAGACATAATTGCGGGGATCACGGCTAAGAATGATTATCAAAATCCTAATCCCCAAATTAAAACACAGTTTAATGAAAATTTGAAGTGTTTTATCAACAGGAAACCCTCCACCGCCACAATTGAGGCAAATTGATTCCTCCCAACTACTAGAATGACACCTATGCCTCAAAGTATTCAATCAAAGGGCGAATTTATTGATCAGGATCGGATATCTGCCTCACAAAGTAGCCAAAGGGTAAAATCTGCAGGAAAAATTAATGACAAACATCTACATAGTTAATTCAACACCACACAGAACCTCAAAGGTCAACAAAAGCTCCCACAGAGTTTAATCTTTATGTAAAAACATTTAATAACGAGGATATGTATGTAAGTTTTTTCATTGAGCCCCTCAAAGGCCCAGAAAACCATTAATTTTGTATTAATTGTAATTGAGATATTTTATCAGATCTCACCTCCTCATCCTTCTATATATACTTCTTCAGAAGATGAGTGAGGGGTTGGTTGCAGAACTTTGAAATACAATTGAGTTTAAACTTCTGAGTGTAAATAGTGTTCACTGGCCCTTGGAGCTCTTCTTGTGATAGATTAGTTAGGCTGAATAGTGAAGATGATTGTTGAGCTGAAACATTGGACCTGAGTACTGTAACTGGTTTGACATCAATTAACAAACTGTTTCTTGGGATCTTGGTCTATATCACTGGTGAAGTGCCTCTTTCTTTGTTATTGTTTCCTTTCTATGTATGTCATATTGTTCACTATTCTCTCATAAAGAACATCATCTATAGAGTTAGGAACTACTGTATATCAATAACCTTCTCTAAATGAAAAGCTTTATCTCAATGTTCTCCTCTAATTTGTTTATTTAAGAATGATTTAATACAGTTTAAACAGTTAGGAATGCTGGAGTTCCCCGGTCCTACTGTTTACTTTAAACATTGTTCTTGAAAGTTATTTTCCTTATTTGCTTATTAAAGATGACTATGGAAGATATTGTGTGCCATGGTCCTAGTTTTTCTCCAAAAGCAGATTCTAAAAGTTTCCCTTGGTGTTGATTGAAAGAAGAATAGGTTTAAAAGTACTTTATCTGATCTTAAGTTTACACTTTGTTTCTCTTATATGTTAACATACTTTTTGAAGGTAATTATGTGGATTACTGGATTGTTTGTCAATTAATCTGCTTTAATACAAACTTTCCCAAGAGGTCAATGGTTAGCCCTGCACTTGCTTGGTTTTAAATAGCTTTTCTTGTTTGGACTGACTATAAATCCTTTGTGAAATTATTATCAGTTTCCACCATCTCCAACACTTTATTGTTTCCATTCCATCACTCTAATCTCAATAATATTGTGATATAGATGGCTTTCCCCTTGGATCACTCTTGATGTTGTTGCTCAATTAAAGCCCTATTATGACTCCATAGCCCAATGGACTAAAACCCAACATCATATCTATCTTTTTAGCCTAATTGTTCCATTTTCTTGCAACTTCTCACCTTTGAAACTGTTTTGCATTTAGAAGTTTCCCCTCAAGTGATATTCATGCTCAACCATCCAAAAACAAACAAAACCCTTGACCTTCATAACTAGCCTAATATCATAACCCAAAACTTCAAAGACAAATCCATCTTTGTAATTATTGGAGAGATCCCTCTCCAAATTCAGGAGGGCTAGATCCTAGAATCCCAAAGTTGGTTGAAACGATGTTGCTTCTACAGTTTTAGTCTCACCAAACTGCTAAAATTACAGATTCCTAACATTTTTGGTGACTCCATGGGGTAATTAAGTGCATTTTATCTTACACACCCTTAGGCACTAAAAATACCCAAGATCTCTGGTTAGATTGGTATCTCATTGCTGATGGTGGACAACAGCCTGCTCCAAACAGTTAATTCATCCACCTAGCGACTCCACACTCCACAATCCTGAACAAACCTTAAGACTCCACTGAGAAGAACATTTATCATTATAATATCTTTCAAACTCAGTCAGAAAACTGTAGGATTAAATTTTTTGCAAAAAATACTAGTTAATCTGTTAAAGATTGTCATACCTGGTTGAACTTGTCTTGTTTATTCGGGTTTGAAAAACACAGCGTAGTGGCTCCTAGAAAGATTCATACTAGAGCCTATCCTGACCCTGATCCACCTGAAGTAGTTGATAACCCAGAAGGTATCCTTAGGAAGTCTCCTAAGATCAAATTATCAACTGTTTCCATATCACCCTTGAGAGCTAAATCAGTTCCTGAAAATCTTACAGCTCCACAAGAAATACATGGTGGTGGACCATTAAAATTTTTACCTCCTTAGGAGCTAAAAACTTCCACCTGGTGACTCCACACTCTGAAACTTCCAAAAGACCAAATGACTCCACTGGTAGAAGACCTTGAACTGATTGACTAGACACGGTGACCTCTTTCTTGATTTACAAAAATGATTCCAACAATACAATGAAGATATGCCCCAATGAGTAGAAATCATATCCCTGGGTTTCCACATAAGATGCCCCAAGTGAATTGGGATGACAACCTGCCTGTTTTTCAAGGTGAAAGGTTTGATTACCCTTTATTACATCTTATCAATTTTCACATACATGTATGGAGGTTGAAAGTTGAATGGCATGAAGACTGCCTAATAAAAATGTTCATGTTAACATTCGAAGGAAAAGCTAGGGATTGGTATGAATGCTTAAGATCTAGTAGTTTGTTTTCTTTAAGAGACCTTGAATATGTGTTCTATGAGAACTATAAAGAAAACACTACATCATTATCATTGGGTGCAATATATTATGATTCATCACAAAACATCACCCAACACATTATAGATAATGAAGAAGCTTTGGAAGAGATGCATCTTGAAGATCTTTTAACAGCCATTCATGAGTTTAATCTCTTATTGAAAATTTTTAAGAATATAGATGAATCAGTTGAGGAAGAGATGATCCAAGAAATAATGGACGTTCCTCAAGATATCCCTGAAAACTCAAATATTGATTCATCATCCCTTATAGCCGAGGCTCAAGAAGACATCCAGCCTCAAAATTAGTCTTCACAAGAGACAGAGAACTGTTGTACTTCTGTTCAAAGGGACATAGAAATATCCTTCCCTTTGACTGAAAAAGAGATAGATCAGACTATTTATAAACAGTCAGTCTCTGAAACTTTTTTCAAAACAAATATTCTTACCCATTCACATAGAGAACTTTTTGGTAGAGATTTAGAAAGTTCTTTTGTATATCAGAATGAAGAAGGACCTGCTGATAACCCAGTATGTTTGATTGGTAGTATTACTTATATTCGTCATTCTCCTAACTTTGATCTATCTAGTGATGATGCGTCCCAAAGAGAATTTAATTTTCCAGGATCATCATTAGTAGATTTATGGGAGGAAGATCAATTCCTTCAAAGAAGTAATGAGCCAGCGCAGACTATTTATGATACTGATGATGAAAGTTTTCAAAGTCTAGAAGCGAGTGAAGATTCATTCGATCTTTGCTCTATTTCATTTTAGATCATCAATAATAGTTTCCATTTGATTGGGAATCAGCAGACTTTCAGCTCAAAGGATGAGGAGGGAAAAAAAAAAAAAAATTTGGGTAGGTGGAAATCATGGAGCTTTCTCTTGAAAAAGAGGAAGCAATTAAACATACCCTTGCTCAAGAATATAATAACCTCCTCATAGAGTACAGTCCACTAAACCAAAGCATACTAGGGCTACAAGAGGAAAACACTACCAAATATGATGAGTCCTCCAGTTCAGATGATGATGCTTCCAATCAACTTTCTGAAGATATATTCCTCAAAGCTAAAGTCTTGGAAGTAGACAATCTACCGGACACAGAGGACCAAAAAGAAGAGAATCTTCATCTTTTCTTTGTTGATCCTATGGAAGAGTATGTGGAAATCCCAGCTGGCTCAAATTATCAAGCAGCGATCCTTTGCATAAGCCAGAGACATGAAAAGCTGTCACCTTCTGTGATAGCATTGATATTGAAGGTTAATCTTCAATATGTTCTATGGATATCTCTGACAAGTAGCCAGAGTTTCTACTTCCTCTTGACATTACTCAGCTTGCTACATTGGCATTTTTGTATCATATGATAAATGTAAATACTCCATGTTTAGAATAGGTTAGAATGTCAATAAAGCTCAGTTCTGAGCATGTAGTTAGTTGTTGTTTTCTGCTTTGAAGAAAAATCAAGGATTTAAAAAATACAAAAACAAAGAAAGAAAGAAAAGAGGGAAGATTGTAAAACAAGAAATGTATAGCCCCATACCAAAAAAGAGAAACAAATTCTGAAAGTGTGCAAGCTCAAATGCCACTCCTGAATGACACACTTCTAGTTAGTCAAACAGCCTAATCTTGACTAATTAGTTTTAAATTTTCTACTGATAGGATAGTGAAATTGATTTGCCAAACTGTTTAATCTTGGCTTATTAGTAGATAGATTAGGATAGAAATTAAAGGTTCGAACATGATCAAAATATGAACCTAAATTTCCAAATAGACATGACTCAAATCTGTTTTCTTTTTATGAGTCAAAAAAGATGTAAATCTGGTTCTAAACAGCTCAAAATCTAAACCAGAAAACAAGGAAGAAACAGCACAAACAAGAGTCAAAACAGAGCTGTAAAAAGAGAAGGCCATGATGAGAAAATTTCAGATCTTAAGCCTTCCATTTTGATTTAACTTTCTGCAAAACAAATGTCTGTGTGCAGCTTGTTTTATGCCATAGACCAGCATCAAGTTAGACTGTTCAATCCTGAATTGTATGCTTTTAAATTTTTTGTTATAGAAATTAGAGAATAAAAGTCTGTTGGACAGTTTAATCCCAACAGATGATAGATTAGGTAGAGAAGCATCTGAACTCAACTGTTTAATCTGAGTTCAAGGAGAAATAAGGAGTAGAATTAGATTATTTTTGTGCTTTCAAAAGAATAAAATGTTGTAAAAAGAGTTTGCCAATCCAAGTGCACTCTAATGAAGAAAAAATGTTAGATCAGTAGGATTGGGTAGGTAGAATTTTGTATTGACGAAGGTCCATTATGTTTATGGTTGCTAATATGTTTTTAGAGAAAGTCATCTCAGCAAAAGAAAAGTAGCCCAATGGATGAGACAACTGATCAGCCTCCCAGAGAACATCAATGGATCAGGCACAGGTCAGCCTCCCAAAGAAAATCAATGGATCAGGCACAGGTCAGCCTCCCAGAGAACACAAGTCTAAAAGTTCTTGATACCTTTAAGAAGGCATCATCCCCAAGTGGAGCCACTGTTAGCCAGCCATAAAATTTGTTATACCAAATGCTGGCTAAAAACTTTTTTGAGCCTTCAAGGAACAAATTTCATTGCTAAAACTTGTTGTCTCTTGAAGACTCTTGAAGGCCTCATACCTTTCCTCTGTCCGAACTTCACTGTTGTTCCCATATTTCACTTAGAAATCCTGCTGATTTCCAAGCCAGAGTACTACTGCAAGCACCATTTCCGTTTTTCCAAAAACTAACCTTCATTTTATTCCCTATTTCTCCATAACATTCCTCTTTTACATGAGTTCTTTTCTCCCATTCATGAAAATCCTCTTTTATAAGGTTTAAAACCCACTTTTAAGCCTTATCGGAACCCTCATTTCCATTGGAAAACCATAAAAACACACATTTTTTACATATATGGGTCTTAGCCCTTCCCGCATAAATCCCTGGTCGTATGACCCTTCATATGACCCTCGGCCCCGTAGTCAGGCGCTAAGCCTTTAAATATTTCTCCACCCGAAGTATTAAAACCTTTGGTGATTTTAATTCTTTGGTTTTTAATTAAATTATAAACTTTCTTGCTGGTTCGATTTTCAGTTTAATCCCCACCGTCAATCTGATCTGCACGGTTGCCAAAACCGCGCGGTTTTCATCGCACCGCCTTTGGGCAAAGGTGGTTTTTCCCCGATCGCCAGTGATTCCATACATCACGTGACACGCGTCCCGTGTACTTTTTCAAAACCGCTTGCTCATCACGCGTTATCGTTTGTACGCGGACGCCCAGCGATATTGTCGTGTGCCGGCCGATCTTGGGCGAGCCATCCAACAGCTATCGCTCACCGAAGATTCCCGATAGTTAATTGGGCTACGGCGCGCCATCCAATTAATCTCCACCGTCGATTTGATCTGCAGATCGACGTTCCATATTCCATCGCCCTGACTTTGTCGCCCAGTCAACGATTCTCCATTTTTGACTTTCCCCTTTTCTCCCGACCGTCGATATCTGCGCGATCGACAACTCTAATTTAATCATTTCTTCTGCCTGCCCTTTCATTCCTCCGATAAATCTCGACCGTTGGATGATGCCATCCAACAGCCACGCTTCCTCCACATGCCTCTGTAGCAATAAACCTATATATGCAGGATTTTCTAAATAGTTTTTGTATTGTGCAGGGTTTCTATGGTTTTTCGCTAGAACCAAATAAAATTCAGAAGCAAAGGGTGACGATCCTCTCACGTCTGATCCATCAAAGAAAATCATTTGTAGGTTTCAAATTCACATTTTATCAGCATTTCGTCAGGCATTGATGCCATACTGTCCTTGCGTAGCCCTGCACACTCACAAACACAGCAACTCAATCACAAATCACAGAGTATCAGTGACGAGGATCAAAATGAATCAGAACAGAGGATGGAATACATAATTGTGGGGATCACGGCTAAGAATGATTATCAAAAGCCTAATCCCCAAATTAAAACACATTTTAAAGAAAATTTGAAGTGTTTTATCAACAGGAAACCCTCCACCACCACAATTGAGGCAAATTGATTCCTCCCAGCAACTAAAATGACACATGTGCCTCAAAGTATTCAATCATAGGCTGAATTTATTGATCAAGATTAGATATCTGCCTCACAACGCAGCCAAAGGGTAAACTCTGCAGGAAAAATTAATGACAAACATCTACAGAGTTACTTCAAAACCACACAGAACCTAAAAGGTCAGCAAAAGCTCCCACAGAGTTTAATCTTTATGTAAAAACATTTAATAATGAGGATATGTATGTAAGTTTCTTCATTGAGCCCCTCAAAGGCCCAGAAACCATTAAGTCTGTATTAATTGTAATTGAGATCTTTTATCAGATCTCACCTCCTCATCCTTCTATATATACTTCTTCAGAAGATGAGTGAGAGGCTGGTTACAGAAATTTGAAATACAATTGATCTTAAACTTCTGAGTGTAAATAGTGTTCACTGGCCCTTGGAGCTCTTCTTGTGATAGATTAGTTAGGCTAAATAGTGAATATGATTGTTAAACTGAAACATTGGACCTGAGTACTATAACTGGTTTGACATCAATTAACAAGCTATTTCTTGGGATCCTGGTCTATATCACCGGTGAAGTGCCTCTTTCTTTGTTATTGTTTCCTTTCTATGTATGTCATATTGTTCACTATTCTCTGATAAAGAACAACATCTATAGAGTTAGGACCTACTGTATATCAGTAACCTTCTCTAAATGAAAAGCTTTATCTCAATGTTTTCCTCCAATTTGTTTATTTAAGAATGATTTAATACAGTTTAAAAAGTTAGGAATGCTGGAGTTCCCCCGTCCTACTGTTTAATTTAAACATTGTTCTTGAAAGTTATTTTCCTTATTTGCTTATTAAAGATGACTATGGAAGATATGGTGTGCCCTAGTCCTAGTTTTTCTCCAAAAGCAGATTCTGAAAGTTTCCTTTGGTGTTGACTGAAAGCATAATAGGTTTAAAAGTACTTTATCTGATTTTAAGTTTACACTTTGTTTCTCTTATATGTTTTCATACTTTCTGAAGGTATTTATGTGGATTACTGGATTGTTTGTCAATTAAGCTACTTTAATACAAACTTGCCCAAGAGGTCAATGGTTAGCCCTGCACTTGGTTGGTTTTAAACAGTTACTTAAGAGGCTTTTCTTGTTTGGACTGACTATAAATCCTTTGTGAAATTATTATCAGTTTCCACCATCTCCAACACTTTATTGTTTCCATTCCATCACCCTAATCTCCATAATATTGTGATATAGATGACTTTCCCCTTGGATCACTCTTGGTGTTGTTGCTCAATTAAAGCCCTGTTATGACTTCATAGCCCAATGGACTAAAAACCAACGTCATATCTATCTTTTTAGCCTAATTGTTCCATTTGCTTGCAACTTCTCACCTTTGAAACTGTTTTGCATTTACAACTTTCCCCTCAAGTGATATTCATGCTCAACCATCAAAAAACAAACAAAACCCTTGACCTTCATAACTAGCCTAATATCATAACCCAAAACTTCAAAGAAAAATCCATCTTTGTAATTATTGGAGAGATCCCTCTCCGGATTCAGGAGGGCTAGATCCTAGAATCCCAAATTTGGTTGAAACGATGTTGCTTCTGCAATTTTAGTCTCACCAATCTGCTAAAATTACAGATTCCTAACATTTCTGGCAACTCCACTGGGTAATTAAGTGCATTTTATCTTACACACCTTTAGGCACTCAAAAGACCCAAGATCTCTGGTTAGATTGCTATCTCATTACTGATGGTGGACAACAGCCTGCCTCAAATAGTTAATTCATCCACTTGGTGACTCCACACTCCACAATCCTGAACAAACCTTAAGATTCCACTGAGAAGAAACCTTATCATTATAATATATTTCAAACTTAGTCAGAAGACTGCAGGATTAATTTTTTTGCAAAAAAGACTAGTTAAACTCTTAAATATTGTCATACCTGGTTGAAATTGTCTTGTTTGTTCGGGTCTGAAAAACACAGCGTAGTGGCTCCTAGAAAGATTCACACTAGAGCCTATCCTGACCCTGATCCACCTGAAGTATTTGATAACCCAGAAGGTATCCTTAGGAAGTCTCCTAAGATCAAATTATCAACTGTTTTCAGATCACCCTTGAGAGCTAAATCAGTTCCTGAAAATATTGCAGCTCCACAAGAAATACATGGTGGTGGACCATTAAACTTTTTACCTCCTTAGGAGCTAAAAACTTCCACTTGGCGACTCCACACTCTGAAACTCCCAAAAGACCAAATGAATCCACTGGTAGAAGACCCTGAACTGATTGACTAGACACAGTGACCTCTTTCTTGATTTACAAAAATGATTCCAAGAATACAACGAAGATATGCCCCAATGAGTAGAAATCATATCCCTGGGTTTCCACATAAGATGCCCCAGGTGAATTGGGATGAAAACCTGCCTGTTGTTCAAGGTGAAAAGTTTGATGACCCTTTATTACATCTTATCAAATTTCACATACATGTATGGAGGTTGAAAGTTGAATGGCATGAAGACTGCTTAATGAAAATGTTCATGTTAACATTAGGAGGAAAAGCTAGGGATTGGTATGAATGCTTAAGATCTAGTAGTTTGTTTTCTTTAAAAGACCTTGAATATGTGTTCTATGAGAACTATAAAGAAAACACTACATCATTATCATTGGGTGCAATATATTATGATTCATCACAAAACATCACCCAACACATTATAGATAATGAAGAAGCTTTGGAAGAGATGCATCCTGAAGATCTTTTAACAGCCATTCATGAGTTTAATCTCCTATTGAAATTTTTAAGAATATAGATGAATCAGTTGAGGAAGAGATGATCCAAGAAATAATGGACGTTCCTCAAGATATCCCTAAAAACTCAAATATTGATTCATCATCCCTTATAGCTGAGGCTCAAGAAGACATCCAGGCTCAAAATCAGTCTTCACAAGAGACAGAGAACTGTTGTACTTCTGTTCAAATGGACATAGAAACATCCTTCCCTTTGAAAGAAAAAGAGATAGATCAGACTATTTATAAACAATCAGTCTCTAAAACTTTTTGCAAAACAAACATTCTTACCCATTCACATAGAGAACTTTGTGGTACAGATTTAGAAATTTCTTTTGTAGATCAGAATGAAGAAGGATCTACAGATAACCCAGTATGTTTGATTGGTAGTATTACTTATATTCGTGATTCTCCTAACTTTGATATATCTAGTGATGATGCTTCCCAAACAAAAGTTAATTTTGTAGGATCATCATTAGTATATTTATGGGAGGAAGATCAATTACTTCAAAGAAGTAATGAGCCAGTGCAGACTATTTATGATAATGATGATGAAAGTTTTCAAAGTCTAGAAGCGAGTGAAGATTCATTCGATCTTTGCTCTGTTTCATTTCAAATCATTAGTAATAGTTTCCATGTGATTGGGAATCAGCAGACTTTCAGCTCAAAGGATGAGGAGGAAAGAAACGAAGAAATTTTTGGGCAGGTGGAAATCAAGGAGCTTTCTCTTGAAAAAGAGGAAGCAATTAAACATACCCTTGCTCAAAAATATAATAACCTCCTCATAGAGTACAGTCCACTAAACCAGAGAATACTAGGGCTACAAGTGGACAACACTGCCAAATATGATGAGTCCTCTAGTTCAGATGATGATGCTTCCAAACAACTTTCTGAAGGTATGCTCCTCAAAGCTGAAGTCTTGGAAGCAGACAATCTACCAGACACGGAGGACCAAAAAGAAGATAATCTTCATCTTTTCTTTGTTGATCCTATGGAAGAGTATGTGTAAATCCCAACTGGCTCAAATTATCAAGCAGTTATCCTTTCCACGAGCCAGAGACATGAAAAGTTGTCACCTTCTGTGATAGCCTTGATATTGAAGGTTAATCTTCAATATGTTCTATGGATACCTCTGACAAGCAGCCAGAGTTTCTACTTCCTCTTGACATTACTCAGCTGGCTGCATTGGAATTTTTGTATCATATGATAAATGTAAATACTCCATGTTTAGAATAGGTTAGAATGTCAATAAAGCTCAGTTCTGAGCATGTAGTTAGTTGTTGTTTTCTGCTTTGAAGAAAAATCAAGGATTTAAAAAATACAAAAACAAAGAAAGAAAGAAAAGAGGGCAGATTGTAAAACAAGAAAGGTATAGCCCCATACCAAAAAAGAGAAACAAATTCTGAAAGTGTGCAAGCTCAAATGCCACTCCTGAATGACACACTTCTAGTTAGTCAAACAGCCTAATATTGACTAATTAGTTTTAAATTTTCTGGTGATAGGATAGTGAAATTGATTTGCCAAACTGTTTAATCTTGGCTTATTAGTAGATAGATTAGGATAGAAATTATAGGTTCGAACATGATCAAAATCTGAACCTAAATTTCCAAAGAGACATGACTCAAATCTTTTTTATTTTTCTGACTCAAAAAAGATGTAAATCTGGTTCTAAACAGCTCAAAATCTGAACCAGAAAACAAGGAAGAAACAGCTCAAACAAGAGTCAAAATAGAGCTGTAAAAAGAGAAGGCCATGATGAGAAACTTTCAGATCTTAAGCCTTCCATTTTGATTTAATTTTCTGCAAAACAAATGTGTGTGTGCAGCTTGTTTTATGCCATAGACCATCATCAAGTTAGACTGTTCAATCCTGACTTGTATGCTTTTAAATTTGCTGTTATAGAAATTAGAGAATAAAAATCTGTTGGACAGTTTAATCCCGACAGATGATAGATTAGGTATAGAAGCATCTGAACTCAACTGTTTAATATGAGTTCAGGGAGAAACAAGGAGTAGAATTAGATTATTTTTATTCTTTCAAAAGAATAAAATGTTGTAAAAAGAGTTTTCCAATCCAAGTGCACTCTAATGAAGAAAAAAATTTAGATCAGTAGGATTGGGTAGGTAGAAGTTTGTATTGATGAAGGTCCATTATGTTTATGGTTGCTAATATGTTTCTAGAGAAAGTCATCTTAGCAAAAGAAAAGTAGCCCATTGGATGAGGCAATTGATCAGCCTCCCAGAGAACATCAATGGATCAAGCACAGGTCAGCCTCCCAGAGAACATCAATGGATCAGGCACAGGTCAGCCTCCCAGAGAACACAAGTCTGAAAGTTCTTGATACCTTTAAGAAAGCATCATCACCAAGTGGAGCCACTATTAGCCAGCCATAAAATTTGTTATACCAAATGCTGGCTAAAAACTTTTTTGAGCCTTCAAGGAACAAATTTCATTGCTAAAACTTGTTGGCTCTTGAAGACTCTTGAAGGCCTCATACCTTTCCTCTGTCCGAACTTCACTGCTGTTCCCATCTTTCACTTAGAAATCCTGCTGATTTCCAAGCCAGAGTACTGCTGCAAGCACCATTTCCCTTTTTCCCAAAACTAGCCTTCATTTGCTTCCCTATTTCTCCATAAAATTCCTCTTTTTCATGAGTTCTTTTCTCCCTTTCATGAAAATCCACTTTTATAAGGTTTAAAACCCACTTTTAAGCCTTATCGGAACCCTCATTTCCATTGGAAAACCATAAAAACCCACATTTTGTACATATATGGGTCTTAGCCCCTTCCTGCATAAATCCCTGGTCGTATGACCCTTCATATGACCCTCGGCCCCGCAGTTGGGCGCCAAGCCTTTAAATATTTCTCTGCCCGAAGAATTAAAACATTTGGTTATTTTAATTCTTTGGTTTTTAATTAAATTGTAAACTTTCACGCTGGTTTGATTTTTAGTTTAATCCCCATCGTAGATTTGATCTACAAATCGGACGGTGCAGAGTGCGTCTCCCCGGTGGTCCCCGCCATCCACTAGCCGATTTCCGAAACCGCGCAATTTTCATCGCACCGCCTTTGGGCAAAGGCGGTTTTTCCCTGATCTCCAGCGATTCCATACATCGCGTGACATGCGTCCCCTGTACTTTCTCAAAACCGCTTGCTCATCGCGCGTTATCGTTCGTACGTGGATGCCCAACGATATTGCCATGCTCCGTCCGATCTGGGGCGGGCCATCCAACGACTATCGCTCGCCAAAGATGCCCGATAGTTAATCGGGCTACGGCGCGCCATCCAGTTAATCTCCGCAGTCGATCTGATCTACAGATCGACGGTCCATATTCCATCACCCTTATTCCGTCGCCTAGTCAACGATTCTCAGTTTTTGACTTTCCCCTTTGCTTTCGACCGTTGATCTCTGCGCGATCGACGACTCTAATTTAATCGTTTCTTCTGCCTGCCCTTTGATTCCTCCGATAAATCTCGACCGATTGATGATGCCATCCAACGGCCATGCTTCCTCCACGCGCCTTTGTAGCAATAAACCTATATATGCAGGATTTTCTAAATATTTTTTGTATTGTGCAGGGTTTCTATGGTTTTTCGCTAGAACCAAATAAAATTCAAAAGCAGAGGGTGACGAACCTCCCTCCTCTAATCCATCAAAGAAAATCATTTGCAGGTTTCAAATTCACATTTTATCAACATTTCTTTAGGCATTGATGACATACTGTCCCTGCGTAGCCCTGCACACTCACAAACACAGCAACTCAATCACAAATCACAGAGCATCAGTGACGAGGATCAAATGAACTAGAACAGAGGATGGAAGACATAATTGCAGGGATCACGGCTAAGAATGATTATCAAAAGCCTAATCCCCAAATTAAAACACAGTTTAAAGAAAATTTGAAGTGTTTTATCAACAGGAAACCCTCCATTGCCACAATTGAGGCAAATTGATTCCTCCCAGCTACTAAAATGACACCTGTGCCTCAAAGTATTCAATCAGAGGTCGAATTTATTGATCAAGATCAGATATCTTCCTCACAACGCAACCAAAGGGTAAACTCTGTAGGAAAAATTAATGACAAACATCTACAGAGTTACTTCAACACCACACAGAACCTCAAAGGTCAACAAAAGCTCCCATAGAGTTTAATCTTTATGTAAAAACATTCAATACAGAGGATATTTATGTAAGTTTCTTCATTGAGCCCCTCAAAGGCCCAGAAGCCATTAAGTCTGTATTAATTGTAATTGAGATATTTTATCAGATCTCACCTCCTCATCCTTCTATATATACTTCTTCAGAAGATGAGTGAGGGGTTTGTTGCAGAACTTTGAAATACAATTGAGCTTAAACTTCTGAGTGTAAATAGTGTTCACTGGCCCTTGGAGCTCTTCTTGTGATAGATTAGTTAGGCTGAATAGTGAAGATGATTGTTGAACTGAAACATTGGACCTGAGTACTGTAACTAGTTTGACATCAATTAACAAGTTGTTTCTTGGGATCCTGGTCTATATCACTGGTGAAGTGCCTCTTTCTTTGTTATTGTTTCCTTTGTATGTATGTCATATTGTTCACTATTCTCTGATAAAGAACAACATCTATAGAGTTAGGACCTATTGTATATCAGTAACCTTCTCTAAATGAAAAGCTTTATCTCAATGTTTTCCTCCAATTTGTTTATTTAAGAATGATTTAATACAGTTTAAACAGTTAGGAATGTTGGAGTTCCCCCATCCTACTATTTACTTTAAACATTGTTCTTGAAATTTATTTTCCTTATTTGCTTATTAAAGATGACTATGGAAGATATGGTGTGCCCTGGTCCTAGTTTTTCTCCAAAAGCAGATTCTGAATGTTTCCCTTGGTGTTGACTGAAAGCAAAATAGGTTTAAAGTACTTTATCTGATCTTAAGTTAACACTTCTTTTCTCTTATATGTTTTCATAATTTCTGAAAGTAATTATGTGGATTACTGGATTGTTTGTCAATTAAGCTGCTTTAATACAAACTTTCCCAAGAGGTCAATGTTTAGCCCTGCACTTGGTTGGTTTTAAATAGTTACTTAAGAGGCTTTTCTTGTTTGGACTGACTATAAATCCTTTGTGAAATTATTATCAGTTTCCACCATCTCCAACACTTTATTGTTTCCATTCCATCACTCTAATCTAAATAATATTGTGATATAGATGACTTGCCCCTTGGATCACTCTTGATGTTGTTGCTCAATTAAAGCCCTGTTATGACTCCATAGCCCAATGGACTAAAAACCAACGTCATATCTATCTTTTTAGCCTAATTGTTCCATTTGCTTGCAAATTCTCACCTTTGAAACTGTTTTGCATTTAGAAATTTCCCCTCAAGTGATATCCATGCTCAACCATCCAAAAACAAACAAAACCCTTGACCTTCATAACTAGCCTAATATCATAACCCAAAACTTCAAAGACAAATCCATCTTTGTAATTATTGGAGAGATCCCTCTCCGAATTCAGGAGGGCTAGATCCTAGAATCCCAAAGTTGGTTGAAACGATGTTGCTTCTGCAGTTTTATTCTCACCAATCTGCTAAAATTACAGATTCCTAACATAATCCATGGATCACCACAGTGAAGGGAAAACCCCAACACTAGAAATCTCTCCTCCAAAATTATGCAAAACCCCCTGCAACTGTATACTTGCAAATAACATAGTCTTGGAAGGAAAACTATGTTGTAGGCTCTAGTACTGGTTTGGCCTAATGCCAAGATCTGAAAATGCAGCTCAAAAGGTCTAATACTTTCTTTCCAGGGGGATAGAAGACTCTGCCACTGAAAAGAGGCACTAGAATGGCCTAGATCTGAGTAGATCTAGCCTCCACTTATTGCAGCTTACAAGGACAACCCAACCCTCAACAGGATCAGTGTTTTAGGTGTAAGGTGAAGCTTGGACAAATGCCTGATAGTGGACAACATCAGCAAGACTCCTCCAAGAGCTACTCGATGGAAGAGGTGGGATTCCCGATCAGGAACACCCTAGTGCTAAACAATACCATTCTCAGCTAAACAACAAGAGAATGATATATGTCTAAATAGACAATATATTCAGAAATATAACATAATCAACAACCTTCTTCTAATGTCCTCCTCTTCCTTTTATAAGATAAAAGTCTTGAAAAACCCTAAACCATCTCAATGATTTAGCTCCTTTCACATGTGTAGCCTCCATCTAAAACTGTGATGTGCATCTAGGAGGTTCATTGCATCTAGACAGCGTTGTTGATTTGGTCCTAGTTGACTTGGTGAAATGATCTAGCCTCTTTCACACCTATGTGTGCTTATGTAAATAGCCCAGATTTAGCTTTGTTCACATGTGGCATTGATTTATTTTTTTGTTTAGGATTTTTATTGATCCTCCTTTACAATTTTATTCTTGAAACAAAATTTTACATTCCCATTAGCTTGGTCTAATTGGGAATATTACATCTACCAACTCTATCTCTTTCTCTCTTTCCCAGGCTAAGGCCTTCTTCAAACCAATTGTCCTTGGCCTCCTCCTAGGAAGCTGATCTTATTCATCCTCAATGTCATATAGAGTGCCCAAGGTCTCATCTAGGTTAGCCTTGGCCTTTCCAGCCTCTTTTTGGGCTCTGATTTCCTTGACCTCATAAACGGCCTTCTCTGTCTCTAAC
Source organism: Pinus albicaulis (assembly GCA_034641835.2). Classification (NCBI taxonomy): domain Eukaryota; kingdom Viridiplantae; phylum Streptophyta; class Pinopsida; order Pinales; family Pinaceae; genus Pinus; species Pinus albicaulis. The sequence goes on from CM076580.1 coordinate 1,309,737,561, forward strand.
TGTTGGTTTTCTACCTCAAGGATGTTTATTACATTCTTAGACCTACCAAGATTGGCTTGTAGATCCCTAATATGGGCATATTTTCTTTTGAGTAGCATGTTTGTGATCCTCTCCTCATCGTCATTCTCACTGTCAAGGTGAATTAGCTGAAACTCTTTCTAGTTTCATGCTTGTCTTCCTCCTCTTCAACAAAGAACTTTTCCTTGCCTTTTTCAAGTTGTTTTTTTGATGTAGAAGGTAGGGTCCCTTCCACAATCTGTGGAGAAAACACCTGCCTATGACCTCTTTGATAGGTCAAAGGAAAAGGCTTTATGTCAACCATCTTAGTGTCATCTGACTTACTATCACTTGCCTCACTACCATGTGCCTCACTTCTGGATGTTTCAATATCATGAGATGAGGGTGAAGGGATGTGGGAAGGTGATGAAAAAGGATCATCCTGAGGTGAGGGAATGTGAGTGGATGGTGAGGTGGAAGGGTCATCATGGGGTGAATGAATGTGAGTGAGTGGAGATGTAGGAACAACAGGAAGTGATGTAGAAGTAGGGATGGGAGGGTTAGAAGATGAAGGAATGTCTTGTTGATGATGGCCTTGTGGAGCAGTGAAAACCTCATTGGAAATGAAGGTCTCCCATGGAATGCCTTTCTACTGTAGTTGGTGCATAAAAACCATCTTGATAAGTGAGTGATTGAATAGGCTTTGAATCTACTGAGGGTAGTCTCTCTTTTGCACTATGTAGGACATTTTGTCAATGCTCCTTAAGAGGTAATAGGGTATGTGAAGCATCCTCACTCTAGTAAAATGCATAAGCAGTTTGATGTGGTATGAGTAAAGGCGGGAGAATATTCCCTCACATGTGATATATTTCATTATGATCCTCACCATGGGTTCATATCTATCAAGCACATGTGAAAAAGGAAATATGGACTTGTGGTGGTGTTTATACCCAGGTTTTAGATATGGCTCAAAGTAACTCATATCTAGGTTCGCTTGCTTGAACCATTTTTCACCCACACTAGGTATTCCAATGGCATCAGCAATGGAATTTGAGGACAATTCAAAGGTGAACCTTGCAAGGTTAACTTGTTTGTCATGCAATTTAATGATAAATAGTATAGTTAGCTCAGGGTGGTTTTGCACCTATTGAACCTTTCAACAAAATTCATAGCATCCTACATGCTTGAAACAGGAAACAGTAAGGGGAGATGCCATTATCTCCCTTGTATTGAGGGGTTCAAATCTATTTATCTTTCCTCCTTTGTGGTCATGCCTCCTTGGAATTTGGCCCTCTCCAACACTTCCACTATATTCCTCTTCTGACATGCTGAAAAATCTGTTTTTCCAACCCTAGGATTGATGTGCAATGACATGGAAGGAAGCTAAATGAAATGGCAGTTTTTGCAAGTGAAGGGACTGAATGTATGAAGGGAATAGATATAGGGGGGAGCTTATATGAATGAAAACCTTCTCAACACTATAATCACCCTTGTTTTGACTGATACTCTTTATAGGACGATGAAGCAAGCATAGAGACAATGATTTCAAGCTCTGAACTTAGGGTTTCTTCTTAAGGTTTCATTTCTTTCAATTAAATGATGAAAAAAATGCTTGAAGATGGGTTGATCACCTGTACTTACCCCTAAATATGTTTCAAGGACCTTCAGCAAGATTTCAAAAGCAATTTAGAGTGATTTGAGTGGTTGTACTGTTTATAAACCCTTCCTATCCAAGTGCGCAATGCCAGTGCTGAGGGCGGGTTACCGAGGCTGAGGGCACAAAACCAGTCTTGAGCACACGGTGCCAAAGGAAAACCTCACTAATTTGTTGTCGAGTAAGAGCGCAATGCTCACTTCCAGGTGCATAGTGCTAGTGTAAAATTTATAGGGGAATTTTGCGAAGGGCACAGCGCCAAGCTGAGTGCGCAGCACCAGGAAAATTCGTCCATATTTTCTAGAAAACTCGCAAGTTTTTCTCTCTTGAGTGCTCTTGGTCTTTTGACAAGGTGATAATGAATCTCTTGAAGTGTTGGGTGGGATTTATAGGCAAATGGAAGTTTTATTTATCTTTATAAACCCACTTTCTAATGTTTTAAAGTCATTTTTCCTTTCTCACTGATATTCCTTACACTTTTGATTGCACCTTTGCTTAAGTCATAAAGTTGACTCTTCTTGGCTCAGTGAGGCTTGACATCTATATTATGACAACTTAGGATGTTTACACAGTAGAAAAATCTTCACAATCTTCTCTTATTTCCATCATTAAGCTCAACTCATCTTTTGCTCATTTAGGCATGACAAGCTCATTTTTGACAAGTTTGGGATCTGATCACACAGTGGAATCTTCAAAATCCTCTTTTTATTCCACCATGGATTTTAACTCATCATTTCACCTTCTATGTCCACTTTCCAAAAACCCTAGGTGTCTGGAGTGATTTACAACAATCATAAGTGTTGTCTTCTAAGTTCTCTATGGTCCGTTTAAGTTCATTCACTTCTGTCCAATTCACCTCACCTTTTTCCAATTCTCATCAATAGTCTCTGATATACTTTCTTCGTTTTTGGCTTTATGTGCATCCTCTATGTCATTTATGCAAGTGATCACTGTTTTTGGCACTCAACTGGACCATCAAGTGTATAAACCCTAATCATCTTCAAGATTAATTATTTCCTCTTTCCTTTGCTATAAGTAGTTTTCATTCAGGAGTAGACAATCTACCTCATCAATATCTTCTATTGACACAACCTTCAACACTCCTGAAGAAATGCCAAACGTTGTCCACTTTTCTCGTTTGCAAACTTTGAACTGAAAGGACAGTCTTCTTTGGAAACTCTTTAGGTCTTTCTTGAATAACCATGTCTTGACATTCTATTATATCTGAGCCAGATTCTAGAAAAGGAAAAGTGGTGCCTGAAACATCCAATGATGACCTTAAAATATGTAAAAACCCTAATGAACTGGTGGGAGGGTCCTTTGACCTTATTTGGCTGAAATTTGGCTTGGAGACCTTCAAGTGAAAACAGAGTATGGTCAAAAGTGATGTATTGAAGATCCAAAATCTAATGTACTTGATTTATCTAAAGAGCCTACAGAGATAGTTTTGAGGCCATCAATGCTTGAGGGACCTGGGGAACATGGGAAAAAGGTTTTATGAAGGAAAGAAGGATGAGAATGAGAGGTGTAAGCCTATAATGAGTTTGTAGGAGTGACAGGGTGACCATGAAATGGAAAACTAATAGAATAGTGAAAAATTTTCTATAAGGATAATGAAGGAAATGAGATTTCTGAAACTCACAATATTTAAGGAATGTTGTTTTCAGAAAACTAGAACCATCCTATAGTCATCTAAAGTTAGTGAAAAATATTGATGACTAACAATGGCTCCACTTGGGGAGGGCAGCTCCTTTCGAGAGGTGTCTAGAACCTCATAGTTTAGATCTCTGAGTTTTGAAGATCAATACCGTACTTGTACTTGGCAGATCCCTCTTCCTTCACTTGTTGATTTACTCCTATTCTTTGAAGCTATTATCTCAAATTGTAAAAAAACATGATTTCCTCAATATCAATTCTACCTACCCATCATACTTTGCCTAACATTTTTTCTTCTTCTTGGTGCACTTGCACTAGAAAACCCTTGACATAATTTTTCTTTTGAAATCATAAAAACTATATACTTCTACCCTTATGTCATCCAAAGGCTCATATTAGACTGATGAGCTCTTTATTCTCTACCTAATATACTTATCTGTCAAGGTTAAATAGTTTGACAGATCTTCATCCTCTAATCTACTAACATGAAATTCGAAACATGACCAAATCAAGGTTAAGAAATTTGATTGGCCAAGAGCTATGGCATTTTGGACAAGTTGCACACAGGTTTATTTTGAAAAAACGTAAAAATGAAAACATGAGGGATGTGATTTGGAATTTATTATGCATCCCACTCTTTTTCTTTGGTTCAGATTTGAGCTTTGGGAACCAGAATTGTTGGACGGATAAGTTGTTCTTGTGGACAAGACAGACCTCCCAAGTGTCCTACGGACAGCTAGCAACAAATGGACAAACAAAACTATCTTTCTCTAGATATATTGTGATTCATAATTAAATGCTATAAAGGTTGAACGATCTTACCTTTGATCCAACGCTTGTTTGGAGTAGTAGTCCTTCAGTTTCCTGAAAGAGATGCCTTCGAAGATCTGCAATCATAAACAGGAAAACATCAAATAACAACTGCATATCATATATTCATAAATCATATCTATTATGGTGATCAAGGAATCCATAAAATAAACCAATCAATTCACAGCTTATTGATAAAAGCAGATTTATTTGTATTAACTTAAATAAGGAAGAGCCTTACAACCGTGTCTGCCTTGATGTCATACAGGCCTTCCTGGGGTCCAAAACAGACGTTCACTTTACTCTGACAAGCCTTGCACTCTTCCAACCGAGATACATATAGGTATGTAATCTTTCCCACATGAAATCTCAGCTAAAAGGGTCTAAGTTTCAACAGCACTTCACCTCCAATAATACTAAAGCTTCAACTCATCAATTGTTAACCCCTTAAGGTTTCCCTATGCCTCTTTTTATAGTGGAGAGAGAGGAGGTTATAGCTCCATATAAGAAGGGATAGAATCCTCCTTCAAAGGGATTAGTTCCTTACATCAAGGGGTTAGATCCTTATTGGATGGGATGCATGAACATGAAAGGAGCGTACTTTCCACCACAAGAATGTTTCTAGAAGCTTTAAAAAATGACTTTAACTAAGCTTCTAGATTTTACTTGTGCCCCTTCTAATATTTTACAGGGGTCTGCACTTTTAATAAACAGAAAGTGCTCTTGGCTACACATGATTTATAGCCAAAAAGTGCGGGACCGCAGGCAAAACTAGGAGAAAGTGTGGTACCAGAGTTTTAAGGCTTTTATGAGCTTTTCTCTTAGTTTCAAGGGTTGAATTTGTGAACTTTGATATTGTAGTCTTTCAAGGGAGTACTAAAATGTCATGGTGACAAATTTCAGTGTAAAAAATTTCCCCCTAAAGTGCGAATTATGAGAATATTCGAAGAGTGATGTGCTTTATCATTTCAAGGAATAGCCTGTGGACACCCCAGTCGAAACCCTGTAAAAACATTCAATGCAACATATCTATATATATATATATATATATATATATCATCGCTAAGGTAGGAATTCCCATACTCAGATAAAAAACTAACTAAACTTGTTCTGATACAGAAATGATTTTAATATTACATCAATAGTGTAGACACAGCATGGGCGCAACCATATGTAATGAATTGTCTACTACATAATGAAAATTAAAAATCCTCGTAGCCTGGATGGTGGAAACTAGTTCCAGGGTCTTGATTTCTACTTCTTGAACTAGTACGATTCTATCCATGTGATTAAATGTGTTGAAGTAGAACATGGTAGAAACCACTTGATTACCAGTAAATTATGTGAACTGTTAACAAGTGTGAGAGAAACCACCAATAACGGCAATGTCTCTCAAAGTACTCAGTAAAATCCACGAAATGGGAATAAGTGATATGAAGTCGAAAATTTCACGGAATCATTCGATCGAAGGTCAATGATGTAACCTATTGTCAAAGGCGAGAACCCTGCCATTAAGGCATGCAGATTCCAAAGTACTGACGGATTCTAGATCAATTTCTTAGATGATGAGATGTCGTCGATAGAAAGCAATTTGTCATAAGCAAGCTCATGACACAAAACCATAGATCAAGTTTTGAAGAAATTTTTTGCAAGGACTAACTCAGGGATGGTCAACGCAAATGGAGACAAGTGTTTTCAAATGAATGGTTTGTTTGACTGTCCTCTTGAACACATAACGACACTGCAGATGGTTTGGTGACAGTTGCCCTAAGCTAATACCCAGAAACCGACTGAAGACTTTCAATGTGGTTTGATTAACTAATAGGCAAAGGATTTCCCAACCCAGGTGGAAGTGCGACAAAAAGTGTCGTGTTCAAGAGTGGTGTAATGCTTTTTACAAATCAAAGTGTAACAAACGAATTTTTTTTCTCTTTTCCCCCACCATTTCTAGCAAGTACCTATTTATTTTTTACAAGCTTGAGGAGGATAACATTTGCCTTTTTATAAGATCATCCTTCGGATGAGTCCAACTTAGTTTAAAATCAAACCCTAAGGAGTGGTTCCTTCCTGTTTGAAATTGAAAGGTCCTTTACTGTTAAATTTTAACGAGTCCAGTATAGGAGAAACTCGGTGTTTTTCATTTCTAGGGAGTCAGAAGAAAAAACTTATGAAAACTCCATGGGTGTTCTTTTTCGTAAATTTAGTCTCTCAGGCCCGAAAAAGGATAAAATAATGCAAGAGAGAACTCTATTGACCATGATTGGTTAATGTATACCTTTTTCGTAAATATTCCATTTCAGTCCAGAAAAGGGGTAAACTTATACTGAAGGGACGACCGTTCATTTACTTTAACGAGTTCGAATAGTCAAGTACCCGACAATCTTTTCATTTTTAAAGAGTCTGAAAAGGGCTTAAAAGAGGACTCCATGATTTCACTTTTTCGTAAATTTTTAAAGAGCTCAAAAAAGTGATAAAAGTTTACTCATGGTTTTCGCTTTTTCGTAAGTTTTAACGAGTTCGAAAAAGGGATAAAAATGTACTCATATGGCCAAATTTAAATTTAATTTACAAACAGGAAAAGATGGAAATAACTCGTAATTTTCATGTGTTTTACAAGAATGAAAGATAGCAAAATAATCTCGGGATTTTCATGAGTTTAACGAGTCTTCAAAATAATAACCAAAATCGGCTCAAGATAGGTTTCATTTTTATAAAAGCTTGAAACAAGAAACTATGCTTCGTATGGTTCTAATGCCCCCCAAGCGTACTTGCTAGAGCGTATGCCCCCCAAGCTTCATTGCATTCAACTAAGTAGACTACTACTTACTAATAGCTGGATGGAATGAAGGTTCATTTACGAAATCATATGAAATACCCGACCTAAAACTGTAAGAAAACTATGCAAAAACTAAAATAACTAACCTAAATATACAACTTAAGATTTACAAGATCTAGTCAAAGACTCTACTCAATTAGGGGAGGATTTGTTTCATTTTTTAACGAGCTTGACACAGGAAAAGAACTATGCTCATGGCAACGTGTTTCATTTTTTAACGAGGATGACACAGTAATAGGAACTATCCTCACCTACATGTTTCATTTTTTAATGAGGTTGACATAGTAAAAGAACTATCCTCAAATCTACTCTCTACAATCTACCTATATAACCTACTGATTCATTTTTTAATGAGGTTGACACAGGAAAAGAACTGTCCTCGTGGCCCACTGATTCATTTTTTAATGAGGTTGACACAGTAAAAGGAACTTTCCTCTTGACCCACTGATTCATTTTTAATGAGGTTGACACAATAAAAGGAAATTTCCTTATACCTGATTCATTTGTTTACGAGGTTGACTTAGTAACAGGAACCATCCTCAGAAACTACTTATTTCTAATCTATCAAACTACTCTCTACAATCTACCTATAGAACCTACTGATTCATTTTTTAATGAGGTTGACACAGGAAAAGAACTGTCCTCATGGCCCACTGATTCATTTTTTAATGAGGTTGACACAGTAACAGGAACTAGCCTCTGACCAACTGATTCATTTTTTAACGAGGTTGAAACAGTAAAAGGAACTATCCTTGCAGTGACCTTGTCATGGGTTCCAACTGGAAGAAAGACATGTCAAGGGACACTCCTCGATCATGGCTTCCAAAAGGTCTTCATCAGATGGAAGAAAAATTCTCTGGAAGGAACACATGTCAAGGGACTCAAAAGGGATAAGAACATCACGTTCAAATAATCCCATAGAGTTTTCCATGTCAATTACCAGATCTAAGTCAAAGGAAGTCGAGAAAATAGTGAGAGGCTTGCTTTCATTGGTAACTGAAAACATGGGACTGGTTGCCACATAATTAACCCGTGGTGGGGTAGATACCACTTTAGTATAAGGAACATTTAGGGGTGTCAGATTATTGGTAGTCGAATCAAGACTAGGGAATGAAAGTTGGTCAACAGTCACAATGTTTCCATTGTGAGGGAAAGACATCATGCGAAAGAGTTTCAATACAACAGCTTTCATTGCATAGACATAGTCTCTCCCAAGGAGTAAATTGAAATCCAAGGGGCCTCGAACTACCATAAGATCAATACAGATAGTTTTACCTTCCAAGGTAATAGAAAACTTAGGAAGGATCCCTAAAGGTTCACTAATGGTTCTATGAAAAGCTTTCAGATTCTGCGTAACAGGCACAAGCTGAGGGGAACCCAAAGCTTTCCAAGCAGTTGAGGATAAAATACTAATAGAACACCTTCATCTGCATGTGTGCGGCGTATGTTCGTACCACCAGCCTTCACAATGATTTGGAAAGAGATGGAGGAAAGAAGACGAGGTTCTGTCAGTCTATTCCAATCAAAGGAAAAGACCTCTGTACTTGGAGGGGGTTCTGTAGAAACAGGTGAAATGCCCCCCAGTGTAGAAGAATCTGATGTAACAAGAAGAACCTGAGCAGTATGAATTTCACTCTCTACAGGGAGAGTGGGATCGACCAAATGTGAAATCGAATTGACCACTTGATCAACTAATGGATCATCAACCTGAGTGATATGAGTTTCACTCTTCAATGGAAGAGTGGGATCAACTGTATTTGGAATTAGATCAATCCCTCCGTCAGTTGACGGTAGGTTGGGAGAAACTTGACGGTAACCAGTTGGAAGTTATTGCCGTGGAACAGTAAGGTTTTCCAACAATTTTGAGGCTTCTTCCATGTGAGGGAAAATGTAAGTTTGATGACTCCCTTTGCATAAATTACAAGGAAACCTAGTTTTACCCTTTTTCCCACGAACCTGACTATCACTGGTTGATGGATCAATGGTAAGTTGACGAGATTTTTCTGACCATACCTCCAAGACCTTAGGAATACCAGGACAATTGATAAGGAAGTGGTCACCCTTACAAAGCTTGCAAGGGAATTTGGGTTTACAATGCATGTTGGAGGTTTCCTCAACACTACTAGCATTTACAACCATGGTTGGTTGGTTTAATTCTTTCTTATCTTTCTTCTTCTTCTTCTTCTTCCCTTTCTTCTTCTTCTTAGCCACCTGGTTACTAGCGTCAAGGCTTTTACCACGCGAAGAGGAAGAAAGGGAGGAAGACATATTGGGCGAAGAAGGTAAAGGGTAAACAAAAGGTTGGTGATGTTGAGATGGTGAACTCTGTTGAGGTGAAGCATTCGGTTGAGGTGGAACAATTGGAGTATTCGGGGCCAACGAAGTTGAAAATAACCATATCGGTAAACCTATTGTAAATCCAGGTAATGACAATTTAGCCATATAAGGAGGACCAAAATTTCCAAAGAAAGGAAAAGTACTAGGATTCTCGTTAAGGGGGGTTCCTTAGTTGGTAAATTCCAGAACAGTTGCCATTATATTCAACTTCAGTGAATTTTATTAACAATTTAAAACTAAAATTAACAATTAAAAATTCACACCTAACAATTAAAATTCACAAATCACACCTATGGTCTCTAAAATTAAAAACAAACAAATGAACACGTGCTATCAAATCTAGGATTCAAACCACACACAAACAGTAGATTCCCGCACTAAAAACACTAGTTGGTGATGAAATCCAACATCGTAGAATTGTAATGCAGAAATAGCTGTTGGAACAGTTACCCTGACAACCTGCTTAATGAAATAGACTAGTGCAAGTTCCTCCACTATACCATCTTGAGTGAAGATAACCCTCCGGAGAGTCCAAGTGAGTCTAGATGACATCTGCTCCAGGTACAGTGGGATCTTCCCTCCACCGCCACCTTGGGAAATAATCCTATATTTTATGGCCACTAAGGTTACCAACAGAAACAAATATACCTGGGGGAACAGTCTACAATCCGATACACACGCAAGGGCAGAGTAACAAAGCTCAATCCCCTTGAAGGCTCCTTGACATAATCCAAGGTTTACCGACAAGTGACCCCAGGCTCCTCGACAATGGTCAATCCGAGGTTTACCATTGTTAATACGTGTATATCTGCTATCGTTCCTAATGAGGAAGGATTGATTACCTCACTGGTTCAGATATTACCTCGTGCTTGACTCCTTTAAGATGAGCTTCCCAGAGCATACATGCAACAATTGGAATTTTTCCTACCGCAAGAGTGACTACTTGTTTGTTTTAGTTGCTTTGGAAAGTTAACTACAACCTATTCCAAATCACTAATCCTGAGCTAGATTGGTAGAACGAGCCCTAAAAATGTAAAAATTACTAGATGAATTTTAACTAAGCGTTGTGTTATTTAGGCTGTTATTACTCAAAGGGTAAATGGATACGAAACCAATGGTGTTATGACCCAACCCAAAACTGAATGCAATCTAATATGATAATGTAATCTTTTCAATTCGATGAATCCTAACTAAAGTAAGGAGAGAGTTTCCATTCACTTCCAACAATGCAAAAAAATTGATCAATAAGAGAAAATATCACAAATTCTCTAATGCACTAATTTCATCAAGAAAAGCTAATGCTAATCAATTCCATATTTTTTTATTTTTGTGTTTTTATAACAAGCATAAAAACATATAAATTAAAATTAAAGAAACTGATCTAAATCTACGATTGATTTTTTCAGAATGTGAACTATGCAGTTGTAATCTATGCACAATTCACTTGAAAACTATGCAAATGTAATCTATGCACATTTTTCATTCATATTCTGAAAATAAGAATTCTAATTATGCAAATGTGATCTATGAAATAGAATTCTCAAACACAAGATGATTCTAATGTAATCTAAGAACCAATCAAGTGTAAGTAAAGCAAATTGGGTGAGAGTTACAAAGATCGAAAAATAAAAACACTCAAAGGCGATTAACACTCATACATAGTTTTGCAAAAACGAAAACAAAAAGATGCAAAATTGTGAAAATACTGAGACAAACCTCCAAGTAATGACCAAAGGAAATCAAATTATGAATTTCTCAAAAAAGAGACTCAAAACACCCAATTAACTTAATGGAGATTGATGAGATGAAAATTTTGCTGAAAGAAACTCATAAACAAGGCTTTTTGACAGAAAAATACAGATCTGGGTAGATGCTAAGAATCCTAAATTAAATCTAGACTAAGCCTGAAAAGGAAATTTTAAGTTTTCATAAAATTTTCCCAGGGCCGGCATTGGTTACTCAAGAAATTTGTGGAGATGACTGCACTGTGTGTGAATGTAAAGTGCGGAGATCAGAAAACTTCAAGAAAACAAAAGTTTTCAAAACTTTTCAAAGTATAGAAAAATTAAATTAAGCCACCCAAACCAGTTTACATCAATCAAGAACCAGAAAAATCATTTTCTCAAGTCAAAACTAAAAGAAATCAAAGTTCAAAATCCATTCCCCAGTGGAGTCACCAATTTTTTGGATGGATAAGTCATTCTTGCGGAAAAGGCAGACCTCCAAAGTGTCCTATGGACAGCTAGCAACAAACAGACAAACAAAACTATCTTTCTCTAGATATATTGTGATTCATAATTAAATGCTATAAAGGTTTAACAATCTTACCTTTGATCCAACGCTTATTTGTAGTAGTAGTCCTTCAGTCGCCGAAAGAGTTACCTTCAAAGATCTGCAATCATAAACAGGAAAACATCAAATATCAACTGCATAGCATATATTCATAAATCATATCTATTATGGTGATCAAGGAATCCATAAAATAAACCAATCAGTTGACAACTTATTGAGAAAAACAGATTTATTTGTATTAACATAAATAAGGAAGAGCCTTACAACCGTGTCCGCCTTGATGTCATATAGGCCTTCCTAGGGTCTGGAACAGGCATTTCCTTTACTCCGACAAGCCTTGCACTCTTCCAACCGAGATACATACAGGTATGTAATCTTTCCCACATGAAATCTCAGCTAAAAGGGTCTAAGTTTCAACGGCACTTCACCTCCAATAATACTAAAGCTTCAACTCATCAATTGTTAACCCCTTGAGGCTGCCCTATGCCTCTTTTTATAGTGGAGAGAGAGGAGGTTACAACTTCATACAAGAAGGGACAGAATCCTCCTTCAAAGGGATTAGTTCCTTACATCAAGGGGTTAGCTCCTTATTAGATGGGATGCATGAACATGAAAGGAGCGTACTTTCCACCGCAAGAATGTTTCTAGAAGCTTCCAAAAATGACTTTAACTGAGCTTCTAGATTTTACTTGTGCCTTTTCTAGTCTTTTACATGGATCCACACTTTTAATAAATAGAAAGTGCGCTTGGCTACGCATGATTTATAGCCAAAAAGTGCGGGACTGCAGGAAAAACTAGGAGAAAGTGCAATACCAGAGTTTTAAGGCTTTTATGAACTTTTCTCTTAGTTTAAACGCTTGACTTTGGGAACTTTGATATTGTAGGCTTTTAAGGGAGTACTAAAATGTCATGGTGACAAATTTCATTGTAACAAGCATCTTTTCCTAACCTACTCTACTGATGAGCCAAGTTTAAATGGTTTGGAAAATCCTAATTTTCTATCTTATTAGCAGAAATTTAAAACATGTTCAATCATGGTTAGGCTGAATGACTGAACAAGACTTTCTTTTCTTCAAACGTAGTGGCATTTGGACTAGCACACTTTCAGACATATTCTTTTTTGGTATGGGGGTTGTACCTTTTCTTTAAACCTGCCCTCATTTTCCTATTTTCTTTGTTTTTGTGTTTCATTTTTCTGATCTTTCATTAAGCAATGTTATGTACAATGAATGGAGCTTAAAAATAGGAATTTCAACAAAAGTAATGCTTGAGCATCCTGCCATTGACAAGACCTCCAAATAACTATGTTCCATCTAGTTCTCATAGGAAGAGGACATTGCTACCTCTAACTGTTTGGATGATGTATGGATCCTTCCATAGATTTTCAAATTTTCCATGTTTGCCTTTGTCCTCTCTCCTTGAATCCCACTTCAGCACTTTTTCACCAATCTAGAAATCATTTTCCTTGGTCCTCTTATCAAAAATATTCTTGATGCTTTCATCAACTTCTTGTGTTCTATTGTATACTTCTTCCCTTGATTGCTGCAATTGAATGGTTTGGTTCAGCCTCATTTGTTTATCATTTTCCTCTGATTGTACCTCTTGGAGGAGCTTCATCACTGGAACTCCCAAGGATGTTGGGAAAACTGCATCCATGCCATACACTAGTTGATAGGGAGACATGTTAATTTATTTTTTTCTTGTTAATCTGTCAGCCCATATTGCATGCACCAGTTTGCTATGCCATGACTTTTTGTTCTCTTCCAACAACTTATTGACAATATTTACCAAAATTTTGTTAGAGGACTCAGCCAACCCATTACTTTGAGGGTAATAATCTATAGAATGCCCTAATGTAATGTGACATTTGTAGCAAAATTCCACCATTCTCTTGGAATTAAATGCAAAAAAAATTATTGGTGATGATTTTTCTTGGACAACAAAATCTGGACAAAATATTGGTTTCAAGGAATTTGATGATTACTAAGTCAATGACATTCCTTGAACAGATGGCTTCTATCCATTTGGTGAAATAGTTAGTTGCGGTGAGGATCCATTTGTGTTGGGCATATGAGGCAAGGTGGATTTCTCCAATGAAATCCAAACCCCATTGTTGAAAAGGAGTTTTAGCACTGATAGGATGCAAAGGTAAAGGCAGTAGTTTTCTTTTTCCATCAAAGATTTGGCATTTATGGCAAGTCATCACTAGCTTGTGGATATCAGGGAAAAGAGTGGGCCAATAGAAACCAGCTCTAAAAAAAAATTTGGCAATGGTTTTCCAATAGAGATGACCTCCACATTATCCTTCATGAAACTCATGCATGATTCTATCTGCATCATCTTCAAGTGAACATTTAAGCAAGATACCAAACTAATTTTTCCAATACAAAGCTTTATCTAGAATGTAGAAATTTACAGCCTTTAGTTTCAAGAATCTAGCTTTTGTTTTGTACAAAGAAGGAGGAGCATTTAGATTAAAAATCACATATAATATATCAGCATACCAAAGTGATTTCATAAATGCTACTTTAATGGGTGGAGTCTCCAGCTCCTCTTGTTCATCCAAGAAATGTATCATGTTTATGTCTAGTGCTTGAAAGTTTGCTTCAGCCATTAGTTTGGCAAGTCCTTGTCTTTTGATCATTTTAGTGGGCATGATTTCTAGAACATATTCCAAGATGAAAACAATCTACTTACCCCTTTTTTCTCCATAATGTTATATTTCAGAGGGGAATCTGTTAGTGCCTTGCTGAAGAAAGCTATAGGATGTTCTTCTCCCATGATGTTCTTTTGTAGCAATATTGCAGCGATTGTGTGTTCTGATGCAAATGAGAAGATGAATAAATCCTTGGTAAAGTCAGGGCTGATAAGAACTGGTGTTTGGGTAAGTGCTTGTTTTACCAGCTCAAAGGATTTCTTTGCTTTTGTAGTCCAATTGGCTCCTATTTCTCTTTTCAGCATGTCTGTAATGTTTCTTAGGATTTCTGCAAGGTTTGGTATGAACCTTCTTAGGAAGTTGATCTTTCCAATGAAAGATTGCAACTCTTTGATGTTCCTAGGGTGACTAATATACAATATACCCTCAATCCTTTTTGGGTCTATCTTAATCCCTTCTTCAGATATGATGTTGCCTAAGAGTTTTGCTTCTTGAAGACCAAACATATTTTTCTTAGGATTTAAAGATAATCCATACTTTCTACAGTTTTCAAATACCTTTCTCAAGTGAACTAGGTGTTCTTCACCAGTTTTAGAATAGACAGTGATGTCAGCAAGGTATATCACAATGAAGTAACCTATGACTTCATAAAAATCAATGTCCATGGCTCTTTGAAAAGTTGCCCCAACATTCATTAACCCAAAAGGAAATTTAACATACATGAAGGTGCACCAAGGTGTAGTGAAAGCCCTTTTTTTCTGATCATCTGGGTGTAGTAGCACCTGATTATACCCTGAAAAGCCATTAAGCAATGATATTATTTTATAGCCTACTACCCTTTGCAGTATATGATCCATCCTAGGTAAAGTGTAGTTGTCTCTCATGGACGCTTTGTTTAAGTTTCTAAAGTCTATGCACAGCCTAATCTCCCCTATTTTCTTTCTTACTGACATAAGGTTTGAAACCCATTACGATTACCTGAGTGGGACTATGATTCCAACATCATACATCTTTATTTCCTTCTCAACCAAAGGCACTAAAAAAGGGTTTATCCTTCTCAATTTCTGCTTGAATGGTTTTTGGTTTTCCTTGAGAGGAATATTATGCTAAATGATGTTTGTATCATAGGCCTTCAAGTCCTCATAGCCCCATGTAAACACATATTTAAATTCTTTGAGAAACTCAATGTATTTCTGTTTTATGTGAGGTGCCAGATTTTTGGACAACTTTATCATTTTGGGTTCTTCTACACTTCCTATGTTGCATTCTTGTACATCAGTCTTGGTGGATTCCATTTTTGGCTTCCTAGCAACATCATTGAAATCAAACAGCTCTTCTAAGGAACAATACCTCTTGGTAATAGATTATCTTTGCATTGCAATACCTTAAGGTCTTTTTGATCCAAATCCCTACAAAATTTTGCCTCATGAAGGTGTTCTAGTAGATTTATATCAGCAGGAGAAAATGGCTTTGTTTTGTGTGTTTGTTCTTCATTAGAGTGATCTTATTCATAACCTAAGCTTGGTTTTGGTATTTTAAATTCATTTTTGGATCTCGAGAAATCCTCAATGTGTTTGTCTCCTTCAAAAACCTTCCAATGATCTATGTTATCAGGTACTGTTGGTCTGCTTTTGACTTTTACCATGTATTGTTCATTGGAATGAGGTAGTTGGCAAGTGCTGGAAGCAAAGGCTAGTTCATTTGCAAGGTTGTTTTGAGCTCTTGGGATAGAGGTAAGTTCATATTTCTCAAATGCCTTTAGGAGGTCTAAGGAAACATTCCTATATTCTCTTAGCCTAGGATTTTTGGCTAAATATTCTCCTTTGATTTGCCTAATGATTAGCTCAAAATATCCTTGAACAGAAATATTCTTAGCTCCTATGTTTTTCAACAAATGTAATCCTATGAGAAGAGCTTCATACTCTACACTATTGTTTGTACATTGAAAATCCAGTTTGTAGGAGTGACCTTCATTGGTGTTTTGTATCCAAACACTAGCTCCTGAACCATCTTTGCCACAAGAGCCATCAAAGCTCATGTTCCAAAAAGTTTCAAGTTCAGATTCACCATTATGTTGTTGTTCATGGCTGCAAGGGTTTTGACTGTTATGTTCTTCATTTGGTGTTTGGTTTGACTATCCTGAAGGTCTAGCTCTTCCTCTTTTTCATTTACTTGTTCATTAATTCCATCTTCATTGTACAAGATAAATGATTCAAGGTCTGAATGGATAAAATAGAGAGGGGTGTTATTTGGTTTATCTTAGATGCTTACCATGTATTTCATGTGAGATTCTCTGTAAAATATTATTTTTGGTTAAATACTAGGATGGTAGCAAAGGTCATGTCCATTTGGAGGGTTCCTTCGAGTTTGCATCCCCATGATCTAGATAAAAGCATTCCATATTTCGGGGGAATTTCATCCACTACAATATCCATGACTAGGCTCTTGGCTGGTATTTGTGCCAGATTGACACACAAATATTTGATTAGACCCAAACATTTAACTCTACTTGAATCAAAAGAGTACAAGTCTTTGTATGGTCTAGTTATTTTAGGGCCTAATCTTTCCATCACTACTTTTGGCATGAGGTTATGTGAAGCACCGGAGTCTAGCATGGCATTGTGTAGGATTTTGTCATGAATTTTCAAACTAACATAGAATGGAGGGACAAATCCCTATTGAAACTTTCCCTCTACCTTGGGTCCAAACAATAGTTCTAGCTTGTCATCAGTCAAATTTAGAGTTTCGGTGTCATTTCCTATGTTCAAAGCCTTCAAAACTTGAGACCTATATACATCTTGAGTTACCAGTTCAGTAAGGGGTATGGCTATTTTGATCTTGCAAAATTTCACCCTCAATATTGAATGGTGCTTGAGTTCTTCGCAAAGTTAGATAATTTTTATCATACATGGTGTTTTCAGCAACTTTGGCTTGCTGAGTTTTATTTGGTATCTCATTTAAAGAAGTTTTTTTAGGGCCACTAGTTGATGTACTAGGGTAGCTTTGATCACCATTATGTTGGTTGGTTTTGTCTTTTCTCTAATTAGGATTCTTAGCCATTATGTTGGTATTTTTTGTTGTCTTCTTGGGAGTGTTATCAGGGGTCTTTCTAGTAGAAACTCCTAGTTGGTTCCTCTTAGGGGTGTCTTGATTTTTCCTACTTCGGAGGTTATACTACCTATGAACCTCCATGATAGCATTTACAAATCCTATTTTGTACTCTTCAGAATCCTTATATGCTCTTTCAGTTTGGTTTGAGGAAAACACACCTTGTTCTTCTTCTATAAGAAAAACAACATCCTCACTATCAGAGCCTATTAGATTCACATGGTTTTCTTCTGGCTCTTCAGTCTCTCTTTCGTCTTCATCTACATATTTTTCTTGGAAAGGAGACATGATTTGCTGGTCATTTTCTCTTTGTCTTATTTGAGGAGGATCTCTTATGAAGTTTTGATTTCTATTTATGTTTTGTGGATTTTCTTGGTTTTCCCTAGGGGGTGCTTTATCATTCAAATTGAATTTCTCCATCATCCTTTCCACTACCCTAACTAGATTTTCATTTTTAGCATCAGATGTGGAGGCCACAGTTTCTTCTTTGTATGTAACCCTATTTTCTATTCTCATCCTAACCCTCTTAGCAATTAGATTGGCTTCTACACTCACAACTCCCCTTTGCATGTCTTCTAAGGTGAGGGGATTTCTTTCTCTTAATTGGTAGGCCATTTCGGGATCAAACCCATCTGGAAACTTTACTAAGGCTAGGCCTTATGGGGGTTTCATGTGAGGTGGGAATGCATTGTAAACACTATTGAATCTAGTGTAGTAGTCTTGGACACTCTCTCCTACATTTATCTTAAGGTTATCATAATCTGATAGGATTTGAAGAGGATTTTTCTTAGTCCCCACTTGTTTCTGAAGGTTTTATAAAGGGAAGGGAGGTCATGAATGCTGTTAGGAGTTAAGTTATTGAACTGTTTCTTTTCTTCTGCCCCTAGATTTTGGGCAAACATTCTCATTTTTATGGTCTCCTCTTCTATCTATTGGTAGTCAAAAGCATAATTCATCTTGTCCACATGCTGTTGGGAAATTGTAGGGTCAGTTCCATTAAAGTGAGGGATTTTGGATTGGTAGTCTTGTGGCATAGGCAGTAAAGGTTGGGGTAGTACCAATGGGGCAAACCATGCTGCCATGATTTGAGGTAAAGGAACCCAAGCAGGGTTTATAAGAGGGGGCTTTATGAGAGGAGGTGGAGGATGAAATGGAGTGGCTTGCACAGTGGATGTATGAGTGGGTGTGGCAGATGTACTTGGACCATCTAGCTAATTTTGAGTAGATCTGGAATGAAAGGAGCCAAAGTGTTGGAGAAGATGAAAATCAGGAGGAGTGGAAGCAGAGGCTTCTCTATTAGAACTCTGATGTATGTTGGTAGGCTCAAGGCCTGTCTTGTCTATCCCACTTTGAGACTTAGTTATGAATAGGTTTCTTTTATGGTGTAAGTCAAATTGGGTATCTTGGAAGGATGTGAGATTTTTAGGAACAGAGCTTGCTTTATGAATTAGCCTAACAATAGGTGAGTCTTCAGTCCTAGAAGTTTTCCATAAGTTCTAGGTCTTCAACTATGGTATCAAGGTTTGGATCAGGGTTAAAACTAGTATTGATTCTTTGTGAAGCCAGATTTTAGACCCAAAACGCAGAGAGGCTAAAATTTTATGAGAGTTTTGAAAAACATACCTATCTGTAAGAGTACTAAATTCACACAGTATGTGACTGGGCTTTATGCTCTTAGGATTGATTAATACATTCCTAGGGGAGTGTGAGAATTAGTGTAGTCAAAAAGGCTACTAAAGACCAGTGGAGTCACCAGGTGGATGATGCTAACTGTTTTGAGGAATTATTTTTTTTCCACCATCAACAACTAAATACCAATCTAGAGAGGTTTTTTGGGTTTTCTGAGTTCTTTATGTAACACTAAGCTTTTAAATAAGTGTTCTCCAGTATGGTCACCATGGTGTTAGTATGGTGAATCAACCAGATATCATGCTTGGCTAACACTTGATTTATCTAAGTTTGACAGGGGATTTGTGAGTTCTTAAGGAATATTTAGGCCGTTACTTACTCATATCCCCAATGGAGTCGCCATTATGTTAGGTCCCTGTAATTTTTTAGATTGGAAAGATCAAATTGAACAAGGGTAACATCAAACAAACTTTGGAGCCCTAGGACCTAGCCTTCCTAGACTCAGAGAGGGCTCTCTCTATATTTGTGTAAAATATGTAACTTGATTGATTTTAGGGTTTTGATTTTCGGATAGTTATAATGATAGGGTTTGTTTGGTTGTTTTGTTTGGTTGGGTTTCTTGTCAAGAAGAACAGATAGAGTGAGAGAGATTTAGACCATTGGGCTATGGATTCTGCAAAAGGTCTTGAAAAGTACTACAATATGTCAAGGGTGCTTCATAGGGAAAGTTTAACAAAGCCAAATGGATCTTAATAGCTTAGGTGAGTGAAATGAACATTAAATGGTGAATCTAATAGGTTTAAAGGGCAGTTAAAAATGCTTTAACATATAATATAACAAGAAAATTCTTTAAGAGCACTATGTATAAGAAAGAATCAAAGGACAGGACACATCATAAACTTATTTGACCTAGCTTTATCAAGTAAACTTAAAAAACAACAATCCAACAAACCTAGAGAAAAGGGAACTCCTAAATTCTCTAGTCATTCACCTTCAGAGACAGAAAACATTTAAGACAACACATAAGTAATGATCAAACAGTAGGGAACTCCTAATTTCCTTAATCAAACTATAAATACCTTCAAAGTAACCATTTCAAGATAGACTAGAGGACAGGTTATACCATAAAATTCTTTAGCCTAAATCCTAATTAGTACAGTTTCATGAAAGCCTTGAGAACAACATTTCAAGAAAAACCAAAGGACAAGGCAAACCATAAAATTTTTTATCCATACTCTACTAATTTAATCTCAAGGAAAAAAACTAGATGGACATGGAGAAATAGGGAACTCCTAATTTCTCCAAGCAAACCTAGTAGAGGAAAACATTTGAACAATAGAAAGCAGACATAGTTAAGGTGCCTCTAAACAACATGTCTTAACCTAAACATTATGTTCTACTGCAAGAGAAAAGATGGACAATATGTAAAAAATAAGGAAACAAATACAATATTAGAACCACATCACCATTCAACAAAGTTCATGAATCCTATGAAAGTGCTTGCTCCATGGCATTCAATCTGAAACAGCCACAAAGCTCCAAAGCCAATTTCTTCAAAACTCCAAGTCTATCTATTCATCTCCATAAAAATACCAACAAAAATAATGAAGCTTACATGCAATATTTAACTTTCAAAGGAGGATAAAAACCATAGCTAGGGTTCCAAAATTTCATTAATTACACATTTAAGTCATTTTTGTCCTATGAGACCATGCAAGGCCCAAGGCACAAATATCCCAAACTCATAAATGCAAAAATAATTTCTAAGCTAACCTCTGAGCTATTTGGTAATCATTTGAACTTTAAGGCCTCTTAGTAACTTGCAAAATATCTCCATGTGTCTTTTGTTGACTTTCTGGCAAGGGCACAACACCAAGGTTCAAGGGCGCAACACCAAAACTGGAAAAATAGCTTGAGTTGCAGTTGAGTTGTGGAGGCCTTCCCGGTGTCTAAATGAGATCCATGGTAGCTCATTGGAAAGCTTGTCCTATCTAGTATCCAAATATTCCTTTGGCTTCCAAATTGGTGCCCATTTCCCTATTCAAAAATCCATTCTCCCAAGACTGCTCAGGGCACAGTGCCAATGCTAAAAAGAGGGTAGAAAGGTGTTTTTTGCTTGTTTTTGGCCATTTTGAGGGACCAATTCTGCTCCAAATGACTTGAAACTTTGTGAGGGTGATGTCTTTGGAATGATGAACATGAATATGCAAACCTTTCCTCAATTAGGTTCCCCAAAAAATAGCTCAGCGGAAGTGGCATTGTGCGCTTGGCCCTTTTTTCTGTTAGCTAACTGTCAAAATTTCAAAAAGTACAAAAAAGTGCTAAAATTGGATTTTAACTTGTTGATCATGTTTAGGAAGCTTGAAGGGATACATCAGCAAGGAAATCCAGCCTATCCTTCTCCTTTCCCTCTTTTAGGACTTGAATCTTTGCAAGGGATCTTTTGAGCTTGGCCATTGCAATATTGTTCCTCATGGCATAATGCTTTGCCATCTTCCTTTGCATGTCAAGGTCTCTCTTGGACTTTTACAGCTAATCCACTAGGTGTACATTGGCTCTCTCTAGCCAATATTTTTTGTCGTAGCTAATATCCATGGCAAGCTGCTCACTTGGAGTGAGTTTCTCTGCCAACTCTATCTCTTTCTCTCTCTCCCGGGCTAAGGCCTTCTTCAAACCAATTGTCCTTGGCCTCCTCCTAGGAAGCTGATCTTCTTCATCCTCAATGTCATCTAGAGTGCCCAAGGTCTCATCTAGCTTAGCCTTGGCCTTTCCAGCCTCTTTCAATGGACTTCTCTGTCTCATAAATGGAGTTCTCTGTCTCTAACTCCTAGTTTTCTTCCTCAAGGACTTTTATTACATTCTTAGCCCTACCAAGATTGGCTTGTAGATCCCTTATCTGGGAAACTTTTCTTCTAGTGGCATCAACAATGGAATTTGTAGATAATTCAAAGGTGACCCCTGCAACATTAACTTGTTTTTCATGCAAGTTAATTATAAATAGTCTAGTTTTCTCAGGGTGGTTTTGCACCTGCTGAACCTTTTCACAAAATTCATAGCATCCTACATGCTTGAAACAGGAAACAATAAGGGGAGATTCCATTAGCTCTCATGTGTTGAGGGGTTCAAATCTATTTACCTTTCCGCCTTTGTGATCATGCCTCCTTGGCATTTGGGCCTCTCCACCACTGCCACTATCTCCCTCTTTTGACATGCTGAAAACTCTGTTTTTCCAACCATAGGATTGATGTGCAATGAGATGGGGGGAAGGTAAATGAAATGGAATTTTTTTCAAGTGAAGGGACTAAGTGTATGAAGGGAATGGATGTAGGGGGAAGCGTAGATGAATGAAAACCTTCTTAGCACTATAATCACCCTTGTTTTGGCTGATACTCTTTATAGGAAGATGAAGCAAGCATATAGATAGTGATTTCAAGATTTGAATTTAGGGTTTCTTCTTAGGATTTCATTTCTTTTAATTAAATGATAACAAAATGCTTGAATATGGGTTGATGACTTGTACTTACCCCTCAATATATTTGGAGGACCTTTAGCAAGAGTTTGGAAGCCCTTTGGAGTGATTTGAGTGGTTGTAGGGTTTAGAAACCCTTCCTATCCAAGTGCACAATGCCAGTGCTGAGGGCATAAGGCCAGTTCTTAGCGCACAACGCCAATGGAAAACCTCACTGGGTTGATGTCAAGAAAGAGTGCAGTGCTCTACCAAGAGGGCAATGCTCACTTCCATAGGCACAATGCCAGTGTAAAATGTATGGGGAAATTTTTCCAAGGGTGCAGTTTCCGATCCTAGGCTCGCAACGCCAAGCTAAGCACGCAATGCCAAGTTGAGCATGCAACGCCAGGCAAATTCACCCATGTTTTCTTAAAATACTCACAATTTTTTCTCTCTTGAGTGCTCTTGATATTTTGACAAGGTGCTAATGAATCTCTTGAAGTGTTAAGTGGGCTTTATAGGAAAATGCAAGTTTGATTTATCTTTATAAGCCCACTTTCTAATGTTTTAAACTTATTTTCCCTTTCTCACAGATATTCTTTACACATTTTCTTACAAGTTTTCTTAAGTGATAAAGCTTACTCTTCTTGGCTCAGTGAGGCTTGACATGTGTATTTTGACACCTTAGGATGTTTACACAGTAGCAGCATCTTCACAATATTCTCTTATTTCCATCATCAACCTCAATTCATCTTTTGCTCATTTAGGCATGACAAGCTCATTTTTTACAAGTTTGGGATCTGATCACATAGTGGCATCCTAAAAATCCTATTTTTCTTCCACCATGGATTTTAACTCATCATTTCACCTTCTCTGGCCACTTTCCTAAAACCCTAGGTGTCTAGAGTGCTTTACAACAATCATCAGTGTTGTCTTCTAAGTTCTCTATAGCCCTTTCAAGTTCATTCACTTCTTTCCAATTCACCTCACGTTTTTCCAAATCTCATCAATAGTCTCTGATATAATTTCTTCATGTTTGGATTTGTGTGCCTCCTCTATGTCATTTCTACAAGTGATCACTGTTTTTGGCACTCAACTAGACTATAAAGTGTATAAAACCTAATCATCTTCAAGAATAAGTGCTTTCTCTTTCCTTTGTTGTAAGTAGTTTTCATTTAGGAGTAGACAATCTACCTCATTAGTATCTTCTACTGACACAATCTTCAACACTCCTACAGAAGTGCCAAAATTTGTCCACTTTTCTCATTTTCAGACTTTGAATTGAAAGGATAGTCTTCTTTGGAAACTCTTTAGATCTTTCTTGAATAGCCATGTCTTGACATTCTTTTATATCTGAGCTAGATTCTAGCAAAGGAAAAGTAGTGCCTGAAACATCCAATGATGACCTTAAAATATGTAAAAACCCTAATGACCTAGTGGGAGGGTCCTTTGACCAGATTTTGGCTGAAATTTGGCTTGGAGACCTTCAAGTGAAAACAGAGTATGGTCAAAAGTGCTGTATTGACGATCCAAAATCCAATGTACTTGATTTATCTAAAGAGCCTACAGAGATAGTTTTGAGGCCATCAATGCTTGAGGGACCTAGGTAACATGGGAAAAAGGTCTTATTAAGGCAAGAAGGACAAGAATGAGAGGTGTAAGCCTATAATGAGTTTGTAGGAGTGACAGGGTGACCATGAAATGAAAAATTGATAGAATAGTGAAAAATTTTCTATAAGGATAATGAAGGCAGTGAGATTTCTAAAACTCACAATATTTAAGGAATGTTGTTTTCAGAAAACTATAACCATTCTATATTCATCGAAATATAGTGAAAAATACTGACGACTAACAGAATAATGGATATATTAGAATTTGTAATGATTTCAGAAACCTAAATAAGGCTTATGAGAAGGATAATTTTCCCTTACCTCCTATGGAACAAATTTTACACTTTGTAGTTGGTTTTGAGTTGAAGTATTTTCTAGATGGATTTTCAGGTTATAATCAAATTCTTGTTCACCTTGCTGATAGACTTAATACTACTTTTAGAACCAAATGGGGAACATATGCATATCGAAAGATTCATTTCAAATTATTTAATCAGGAACAACATTTTAAAGGGCCATAAACATCCCTTTTAGAGGATTAATAAATAAAATAATGGTAGTTTATCTTGATGATATTACCATTTATTCTAAGAAATGAAGTAATCACTTCTGTGAGCTTAAAAAAATATTTGAACGTTGAACTAAATGTGGAATCTCTTTAAATCTGAAAAAAATCTTTCTTTGCTTTGAATGAAGGGAAACTTTAGGATTTATCATTTCAAAAGAAGGATCCTGAAAGAGTAAATGATATCTTTGAAATAGGTCCCCCACATAATAAAAAATCAATGGAGAATTTTCTAGGACAAAAAATTTTTGTAAGGTGTTTCTTTCCTAAATTTTCACAAATAGTCTTATCTTTACAAAATATGATTAAAAAGAATGCAATATTTAAATGGGGTGTTATTGAAAGGAATTCATTTGAGCTAATAAGGCAAGCCATCATACAAGTCCCATCATTTTGCTCCCCTGATTTTGATAAAGAGTTCATTTGCATACTTTTTCTTCTAATCATTCTTATGTAGTCGTTTTAACATAGAAAAATGATGAAGGAGAAAAACCCCCGATAGATTTTCACAGTTTAGGGTTACAAGCAATCAAGTTAAACTATTCTGATGTCGAGAAGAAGACCTATGCAATTTTCAAGTTAGTAAAGAACTTCAAATCTACTTAAGTCCTCTATGAATGTAATTGTTCCTTACTGAACAGTGGGATATTTATTAAGTCAAAAGGACCTTGGTGAGAAATGAACACATTGGGTTGTTTCAATCCAATAATATGATTTAGAAATAAAGCATACTAAAATTGTACAAGGACAAGGTTTGTGTAAGTTGGCTACTAGAATTAATGAATTTCAATAAGAAAATAGATTAGTTGAGAAAGAGGATGGACGAAAGGTATGTGTCACCTTTAATATTTATGATCCATAATATTTCTATCTAATCTATTTTCTGACTCATGGCAATTTTTCTCCTAGTGTAGAACCTAAAAAAAGAAGAGATTTGGGACTGAAAGAAAACCAGTACCAGCTAGATAATGACATGATGTTCAAAATAATTATGATTTTTTATTTCTTCGATGTTTGGAGAAAACTAAAGCTGGAAAAATTTTGCAGGAATTGCACAACGACCTTGCTGGTGGACATTATGGAGGAGATACTACAACCCATAAAATTCTATATGCAAGCTAGTATTGGCCAACGTTATTCAAATATGCACATGCATATGTAAGAAGATGTAAAGTGCATCAAACAAATTCAGGAAGAGATAAAAAATAAGTCTTACCTTTGCAACTAATCAACATTGATCAACCATTTGAGCTACGGGGATTGGATGTAATTGGTGAGATCATTCCTCTTTCTTCTAAAAAACATAGATATATTCTTATTGCAAAAAATTATTTTAATAAATGGGTGGAGGCTACTCCCTTGAAAGTTTAAAATTATAAATAAGTTATTAATTTCATTTATCAAAATATCATAACCATATTTTGTCTCCCAAACATGTTAATTTTTTATAATGCTACCTATTTTGCTAGAAATTCCCTTAGTGAATTTGCATTACAGAGAGGTTTTAAAATACAATATTTAGACAACTATTACCCACAATGAAATGGTGTGGATGAAACCACAAATAAGAAGCTCTTAAGAATTATTAAAATAACCATTCATAATAAACGGCATAAATCCTTGACTTTTTCCTTGTCGGATGACCGAATAACCTATAAAGCATATTTAGGCACTTCACCTTATTTCCTAGTGTATGGGAAGGAGGTTTTTCTCCCACCTAATATTTCTTTACCCTCTACAGCCTTAGTGCAATCCATTCAAGAGAATCCTTCCTCTAGCCTAAAAAAAAGTTATAAAACATATTCAAGCTAGAAGAAGAAAGAGACAAAGCTAACCAGACCTATATTTCCAAACATCAAAAGATTATCAAAAAATGGTTCGATAACAATTCAATAGAAAACAAATAATTTTATGTCCGTGATTTAGTATTGAAATGGGATAAAGCTCATCAAGAGAAATGAAATCATACAAAATTTCATAAATTATGGCTAGGACCATTTCAAATTGCTAAAAAAATAGGTCCATATACTTTCATTTTGTAGAATATTGAAGGGATTGAAGATAATATCTTGAGAAATGGACTTATTCTTAAGAAATAATTCTCGTGAGGTTTTTGTAATCCCTTTGAAAATATTTAAATAATCATATTTAAATCTATTTTTTTATGTTGTTTTTTACTAACAATAATTAGCGACATGTTGTATCTTTATATATCTTGTTTATACACCTTTTGATAATTTAGAATCAACTTAAACTTTGTTCAAAAGGAAGTAGTATTTTTTCTCATTATCATGAACTTTTTTATGGTCAATTCATTTTTATTAAGGTATCTTTGGAAAATACCTTGTAAGTTTGTCCTATCTAGGGATATTAGTTTCCCTTTATATAATAAGAATGGAAAATATAAATATGAATAACTAACTGAATTCTATGATATGCATTTATTTATCAATTACTTTCCTTATCACCCATATTCTCTAAATTCCATTTCCAAATACGCAATCACAAATTATGTTATCTAAACATGAATAATTTAATAAATAGAAGAAGTATTGGGAAATTTATGTAAACCCGTTGGAGTACTAAACAAGATCATGGGCAACGGGTAAATACATACATGATACAAAGGTGACTTCATCAGTGTACTGAACAATCCTGATGGAAGCGAAACAAGCAAGCATAACATAGCACTAATTTATGCCAAGTAGTCAAATCCAAAGCAACAATTCTTATCAAATATTCTTGTCCCCTCTAGATGGAATTAGATTTAAAAGGTATGAGTACAACACAATCCTCTCTTATCGATATAATGACCATGCAATTTTCTTCATGAATATCTAATAAATGTGTTGGTTTTATTTATACAAACTCATTCAATATTCTATTTTTTAATACAAACAAAGGTAACTAGTTCTCCTAGTATTTCGCTAATTGTTGTAGAAAAACATAACCCCCAATTTTTACATTATTATGACCATAATAATAATGGGGACCCTTTTAAACTTTCCATTAGTATTGGTGTGTGAAATCCATTTTAAAAATTTCAATCAACCCTTTTCGTTAAAAAATTTCTATTAGTCTTAGTTTAAGTAAATAAATAAAATATAAGGCCCTTTGTCCAAGAAACATCATGAACATGACTTAATAAAATTATTTAAACCTTGTTATAGTCTATTAGACGCATTATATTGGCTTTTATTTAACAATCCATACTCATGGTCACATCTAACACGTAGCCATGCAGGCTAACCTCAACCCTTTTCATATAATACACTTTTTATTCCTTCAGGGTCCCTTTAGCGAGATGATGTGTTTGTAATATTCCTACATTAGCCTGTAGCTAATTGGAATATTAATTTTTCTCTAAACACATAGTTATATGAATAAATGGGTAGGGAGGCCCATAAATATTTTTAGCAGCAATAAAATCCCTCTTAATGGGAAAAGGGATCATATTCATAGCTGGATAAAACACCTTCATGTGTGAACAAAGGCTAAATGCATGGGGACAAAGTCAAGTTTGACCAAGTCAACAAAGCTAGTATGAAGGAAGTGGAACATTAATGAAGATAACCCAGTGGGAATATGGATCAGTTTAGATAGTTATAATAAATCCACTTTGAGAGTGGAAGAAGACAATTTGTGAAGATCCAGTAAAATTTGACCAAGTCCAACAACGTTGTTATGGAGGAGTGGCATTGATGGTGGGACAATGCAGTTTTGGAGGGAGATTCATCGCATGAAGATGGAAACTCTAATCAGTGGGACCCAATGTGAGAAGGCTCACATTGTTTATAAGGAAGAGGATGGCAGCCATATGAGGGTTAGATTATGATTATGGTTTTTTGATATATGATTTTTTTAGACATATTTCTTTCTTTGGCTGTTTAGCTAAGATAGAGTGCTATTTAGCAGAGGTTGTTCCTGATCGGGAATCCCACCTCTTCCACTGAGTAGCTCTTGGAGGAGTCTTGCACCATATTGTCCACTATCTGGCTTAAGGCCAAGCTTCATCTTCCTTTGATAGTGCAAATACTGTTGAGGGTTTGATTGTTTCAGTAAGATGCAGCAAGTGGTGGCTAGATATTTAGATCTAGGCCATTTTAGTGCTTATTTTCAGTGGAGGAGGTTCCTACTCCATTGGGAGGATAGTATTGGAAGGATTGAGCTTCATTTATAGACCTTGTCATCAAGCCAACTGTATTTTATCCCCTACAATGTATTATACATCCAGATCTGCATTATTTTTGCAGGTGTATTTGTAGGGTGTTTTAGCACATCAGTTGGAGAGTGATTTTCTTGGTGTTGGGGATCTTCCCTACACTTTGGAGATCTATTGGAGGAGATAATTTTGTTGTTTATATCAGATCAGATCCACCTTCTAGATCTGAATATTTCCATATATTTGCAGTCTTAGATCTTAGATCTACATCTTGTACTTAATATTTTGCTGAAAACCCCAAAGGGGATTGATATAGGAGCTTTTATAGTGTATGGATCTGCTATAGATCTAACATTTTGTTCATAGTAGAGGATGTATATTTATGCATGATGATTTGCACTCCTTTAATTTCTATGACCAGAATATTGTACCAAGGAGGATCATCCCTTCTTTTATATTGTATTTTGATGTACTTGAGGCCATTCGCAGCATTGATGTTTGCCTTTTTATTTTTGGTTTGTGGGGGATGCCACATGATTTTTGGTGTGCACCATTGGAACCAACTTTTACTTTCATGATATCACCTTGTAGGATGATTGTGGTAACAAACAAGTGGCTGAAAGGACACTTGTTACACTTTGTTTTGAGGTAGGCAAGGGATGCGCTGCGCTGGTTATACATATGGAACTATGATCCACCTCCTAGTTGTCTTATGGCAACTTGTTTTTATTTGTTTTTTCTTCCATGTACTGATGATGTTCTTGTTCTTATGGGAAGCTTTGTTGGGAGGATGGCACAAGAGTTGGAGGTGCCAATTGGGAGTATGATTCTCCATACTTCATATGTTGCATGTTTCAGGAGAAACAATGGGAAAACTATGATTGCCACACTACACCTCTTCTCTTCATGTGGGAGGAGCCATTTGGAGAACTTGAGTTCTTGGGAGAGACACTTCATGGATGTTTTGATTGGTGGGGTAACTTGGGTCATTCTTGGAGACCATAATATCTCAACCCAAGATCAATAGCAACCCCATACATATCTTAAGTGGAGAGAGAAACAATGTGGGATGGACATTTTAGTCCCACATATTCAGCTATGCAGACCACCTTCTTTGTAGGAGCCTAAGGTGGAGGAGATGTTTCAGGAGTTACCATGTTGGAGGGTGACTCACATTTTGTGGATGATAGCTTGGGGATGAAGGCTTCACATGGGGGTGATGACTCCCAACATATTTCAGATTCCATGCCTCAAGAAGGCCTCTAGACCACATATAGTTTTTTCCATGGATATCCCACTTTTTCATGATGAGAGCCATTGGGATTTTTCACCGAAGGCATACTTATACACATGGGAAGAAAAATTTGAGGGAATATTGTTAAAAGAGAATCTTGTTCTTTGGAAGAAATTATCACTTCAAGATGCTACAAGAGGAAGAGGAGAGGCTCTTCATTTCTATCCTTGCAGTTTATTGAGGACAAGAAACATTTGGGAGGGGAGGACTGTAATATTCCTACATTAGCCTGTAGCTAATTGGAATATTAATTTTGCTCTAAATACATAGTTAGATGAATGAATGGGTAGGGAGGCCCATAAGTCATTTTAGCAGCAATAAAATCCATCTTATTGGGAAAAGGGAGCATATTCATAGCTGGATAAATCACCTTCATGTGTGAACAAAGGCTAAATGCATGGGGAAAAATTCAAGTTTGACCAAGTCAAGAGAGCTAGTATGAAGGAAGTGGAAAATTAATGAAGATAACCCAGTGGGAATATGGACCAGTTTATATAGTTAGAATAAATCCACTTTGAGTGTGGAAGAAGACAATGCATGAAGATCCAGTCAAAGTTGACCAAATCCAACAGCGTTGTTATGGAGGAGTGGCATTGATGGTGGGACAACATAGTTTTGGAGGGAGATTCATTGCATGAATATGGAAACCCTAATGAGTGGGACCCAAGGTGAGAAGGCTCACATTGTTTATAAGGAAGAGGATGGCATCCATATAAGGGTTAGCTTATGATTATGATTTTATGATATATGGTATTTTTATACATATTTATTTCACTGGCTATTTAGCTAAGGTAGAGTGATGTTTAGCACAGGGTGTTCCTGATCGGGAATCCCACCTTTTCCATTGAGTAGCTCTTGGAGGAGTCTTGCAACATATTGTCCACTATCTGGCTTTAGCCCAAGCTTCATCTTCCTTTGACAACGTAGATCCTATTCAGGGTTTGACTGTTTCATTAAGCTGCAGCAAGTGGAGGCTAGATCTTCATATCTAGGCCATTTTAGTGCTTATTTTCAGTGGAGGAGGTTCCTACTCCATTGGGAGGAAAATATTGGAAGGATTGAGATTCATTTCTAGACCTTGGCATCTGGCCAACTGTATTTTATCCCCTACAACCTTGTATAGATCCAAATATGCATTATTTCTGCATGTGTATTTGCAGGGTGTTTCAGCACATCAGTTGGAGAGTGATTTTCTTGGTGTTGGGGATCTGCCCTTCACTTTGGAGATCTATTGAAGGAGATAATTTTTTTGTTTATATCAGATCAGATCTACTTTCCAGATCTAATTATTTCCATATATCTGCAATCTTAGATCTCAGATCTACATCTTGTACTTGATATTTTGCTGAAAACCCCAAGGGGGATTGATAGAGGAGCTTGTATATTGTATGGATCTGCTATAGATCTAACCTTTTGTCCACATACTTCTTCTATATATGATGTACAACCTACTGTTATTGCAGAGGTAATAAAATAATGCTATCGTGGTATTCCAACTTTAATATATGGTTGCAACCCCTATTTTTGCATGATTTTGGGCTATTTATGGCATGGGAGACGTGTTTAACTATGCAATAGTGATTTGTTTCTGATTTCATTTTAGATTTAACTGTTATAATATCATATCTAAGGAATCCTTAAGTTTCACTTGACAGTTATTGCATAGATTTTTGAAAACTACATTATTTATGCATGTATTGCTGAGTTTTCCCATTTGGGAATATTACAATGTCGAAGCCCCGCTTGAGCCCAACCGTGTTAAACTATGATTGGTCCCTTTTTTGTATTTAAGAACACCTCATCTCTGTTGTATTACCCCAGAATATATATATTAAACCTCTTTATGAAAGTGCCAACAAATAAATTTTAGGACAACTCATTGCTAATCATTCCCTCCTTCTCCTCTTATAATTGGTTTAGAGACATCACATATATTTATGTCAACCCACTCTGTGTCTTTTTTCACACATAAAGGATATTTATCCAGGATTTATCCAGCGTGACACCTCATTTGATCCACTCAATGAGTAAGTAACTCCATATTGGTACATGTCAACATTTTCTACACATAAGCCTGCATCCTACTCATCCCGTATACTTCCAAAGAAGAGAAAACTAGCATTTCACTTCAACATCCAGGATTTGACCCCGCGGGATGATGTATCTGCCACATCATCTGCCAATTGACAATTTCCTTCAATATGAATGCACCACTTGTGATTTTAATCATCGCAACCACAGGATTGTGAATTGAAAGGCGCGCCTTGGTTTTAAATATAGTACTTATCACAGTGAATTCCAATTATTACTCCGTTTAACTCACTCCTATCATTTCTTATCATTGATTTAATTATTTTTATGACATCTTATGCCATGTATTATGGTAAATTTCTCTTAGCCTTGGTATTTTCAAATACATGAGAATATTGTACATAACACTTCGCAAGCCATGCCCAAAGGAAAGAATAAATCTCCTATATAGGTGGCAACTAGGCTTTTCAAAGAAGAAATTAATGAAAATTTACTTGATACATTTACCTGATACATTTCATTTTCCCAACACTATATGCACAGTGGATGTTGATTACTCTTCATGGAATTCCATTTATGAGTACTTCAAAGAAGAATTACTAGAGGAGTAGGAAGAGCCACCTACAGTTGCAACAGAAGACCAGGGTGGCCACAGAACCCCTAATGCAATAGTTTTGTATACTTCAAAATCTCACCTGCACACAAAGTTGCATAACAGCCAAGGTTGCTTCCCTACACAGATATGATAAACTGGGTGGTCGAGAATGTTGATATTAGTGAGATTAAATTTGTTACTCATAGAGGCATTACCATTGGATCTTTCAAGCCATAGAGAATTCGTGGTATATATCATTTATCTAGCCCCCAAGCAGCATTTAATAATTAGTGGACCAAATTTTTCAAAGCGAATGTGATGGAAAAAGGGTGGTTTAACCTAAAATA